>CALYLW010000386.1:777500-958959 GCA_944989445.1 Ampullaceana balthica | reverse complement strand
GGTCTTTGGACATTTATTATCTTTTAGCGGACGTCCAAGAAATCTTGTATTATTTAATTAATGAGGATTCTTGATGAAAACAAATATACACAGACGCGGTAGTGAACTATTGAGTGAAAATTGAACTTCGTTTTTATTTTGGTCTTTTATCAATGAAATAACTTTTTATTGTTGAATGCAAGATAAGTTATTGTCATATGAATGTTGAATATAATATTTATAGAAAAAATTAGAACAATAAATAAACAGGAGTATTTTAAATAAGAAATATTCCTTAAACATCGCCCAAAAATTGGCAAATTCTTTTGGTAATCTTAGGTAAAAATTAATTAAATATTTTTTTCGTAAAATGAAGAATTAATTCGCTTTTATTAAATCACTGCCCTTAAACTTAAAACAAGGTTGACAGTTTATGTAAAGTGGTATCTTGATAAAATCGTGCACATATTGTTAATAATTGTAAACAAGCTATAATACTATCAATCGTACAAGGTAGAAAGATATGTAGACAGACCCGTCACACAACAATTATAAGATACTGTAAGAATCAAGAACCATGTCAAGGATTATTAATCGTTTCAATGTTTCCTCACCGTGCGTCTAAAAACGACTTAGCTAATATATATATATATATATATATATATATATATATATAAATTAACTCCAAGACGGAAAAACAGACGAAGAATATGGCAGTATCAATTTGACGAAAACTTTATGATAAATTTTGTGAAAAGCAAAATATTGCCTTCGCATCAATGACTACAGAATATATTTTTTTCATTCCAGCACAATTGCGCACACATATGTTTGTAAAAGAAAGACAAGGAGACAGGGGAAGAGCACTCTGCTACAAACAAATTGTTATTTGAACGATCAGCGTTATGAAAATATTTTTTTTTAAAAAAGAGAATGTTATTCCGCCAATTGACAACTTTGTTAATATTCATATGTCCACTGAAAACATTTGGTAGGTTCAAATACTTTACAAAGCTCATGAAAATTTTCAATATAGAAATATAACAACAAAGACCCAAAAACGTGATGATACAAAAGACTTAAGCATTCAGTTGCTTCCGTGCTTATCCACCATGTTTTATTGTGAGAGTTATTGACTTCCGAGAAAGTAAATTATGTTACGATTAAAGTCCTGTGCTGTTGGCAACAACACAACCTGTAAGAATCAGATCGATCAAATCGGTCTGAAGCAGATTTCAAATAAAAAGAAACAAAAACAAAACTGTATATACATTTACATTACATTTTCTAGTTATTCTCAAAAACACGATACATTCATCTCTGCTATTATTTACGTCGTGGTCGATGGGAAGGGGCAATTAGATTGGAGATAAATAGTTTACGGAAAGTATAATTTGTATGTTAACTGTTAATTTTCTACCCTTGTCCAGTTCCTAGTGGAAATGCCACAAGAAATAAAGTAAACATTGAATAAATTCTTTATCAGTAAAGTAAGGAGACATGCCGATTGAAAAGTTATATAATTACCTATTTCAATTAAATGATGGTATGCCGATTTTAGTTTTGTCACTTAATGTGTGATAAGATGTGATGAATTGCATGTATGTTTATTTTTGTTTTCAAACTGATTATGAGCGGTTAGTGATCGAAATTCGAAAAATCCAGCGAAGTTTCTTCATATAAAACACATTTGTCCCTTACAGTAGGTGAAGTTTATAAACAATTCTGTCTTTATTTCAGCCACGCCCACTTCTTTCGGCCAAGAGTTTTTGTTGGCAGTTCCCGACTTTGCGCATTCCAAGAAGTCAGACGGCTCTTTAATTACATTTGTTTTGTCCACAATGTCGGACAAAACTCCAAAGGTAACGCTGAAGTACACGTTTTCGTTCCATAAGAAAAGCTCGTTAATTATCACCAGTATTGCCAAGTATTTTGCTACTGCGTGAAAGGAATTGATTTATCTTTTTACCTAGTAATATTATTTCTATTTAATTATGGGAGACGTGTAACAGGTAAAAATACAATGTGAGGAAGAAAATATTTCTTGAATCGGACACAGCTTACACTTGATTATTCACTTTACTTTTCAACTTCATTCACAATTAAAACAGTGATAATTTTTTTTCTATTGGTCTGCCACAATTCGAATCCTATTAAAATATTTTATTTTAAAGTTAGATAAGGAATAGTAATGAAAAATAAATAATAAAACATCATTACCAAAAAATGTACGTTAATTTCAAAGATATACTCATTGCCAATATTACAATTTGATACATTCAATCACAATGTTTAATGCGTTCAATGGCATGTTTTTGTATATGACAACGCTTGAGTACCCTAATTGTGGATCTTTAAAAAAAATGCTTCATAAAATATAAATACTTCAGACACTATGATACACTGAAACAGACAATTAAATCATAAACACACGCACACGCAAGCATGCACACAGACACACACAGGCATACATACACTCACGCAAACAATATCTTCATGGCTTTTAATGGTACAAAGACGAACACACAAAAAAAATGATATAGATAAATGTGTACAACTTTACATACAGATCTTCATTACCTGCCCTTGGTTTAACGGAGAACCAAAGTTAACCGATGTGATAGTCTTGAGACATGCTCAACCAACAGAATTTCTTCTTCCAAATGTCTACAGGTAAGTTAGCAGAGTTTCGCAATTCAAATGTCAATAGGTGAGTTAGAAGAGTTTCATAATAAGAATGTCTACAGGTAAGTTGGCAGAGTTTCGCAATTCAAATGTCTACAGGTAAGTTAGCACAGTTTCATAATTCAAATGTCTACAGGTAAGTTGGCAGAGTTTCGTAATCCGAATGTCTACAGGTAAGTTGGCAGAGTTTCGTAATCTGAATGTCTACAGGTAAGTTGGAAGAGTTTCGTAATCCGAATGTCTACAGGTAAGTTGGCAGTTTCATAACCCGAATGCTTACAGGTAAGTTGGTAGAGGTTCGTAATTCAAATGTCTACAGGTAAGTTGGCAGAATCTCGCAATTCAAATGTCTATAGGTGAGTTAGAAGAGTTTCATAATAAGAATGTCTACAGGTAAGTTGGCAGAGTTTCGCAATTCAAATGTCTACAGGTAAGTTAGCAGTTTCATAATTCAAATGTCTACAGGTAAGTTGGCAGAGTTTCGTAATCCGAATGTCTACAGGTAAGTTGGCAGAGTCATAATCCGAATGCTTACAGGTAAGTTGGTAGAGGTTCGTAATTCAAATGTCTACAGGTAAGTTGGCAGAGTCTCGCAATTCAAATGTCTATAGGTAAGTTAGCAGAGTTTCATAATTCAAATGTCTACAGGTAAGTTAGCAGCGTTTCATAATTCAAATGTCTACAGGTAAGTTGGCAGAGTTTCATAATTCAAATGTGTAAAGTAACAGGTAAGTTGGCAGAGTTTCATAATCCAATCAATGTTGGAAGAGTTTCGTAATCCAAATATCTACAGGCAAGTTAGCAGAGTTTCGCAATCAAAATTTCTTCAAGTAAGTTTACAGACTGATATGAATGAACTTTAACAAAATAAAAATTTTGAGTATTAAATACACTTTTATTATTTGTTTATGTATTCAAAAGCTTTAACATCATGTTTTTGTACAGCTTAAATGCATTCGTTGTTTTTTTAACAATCGTAATCTGTATTGACTAAATTAATGCAATGTGATTTGCAAAGTTGTTAAAATTATACTTTATTTACTGCACATCTCCTTCTCTCTTACTTATCCTTTCTTTTACCTTTGTCTTTTTTCCCCTCGCTTTCTGTTTCTCTCTCTCTCCCTCTCTCTCTCTCTCTCTCTCTCTCTCCCTCTTTCAATTTCGCCTCCTGTATTTTTATTTCACTCTCTCTCTTACGTATTCTCTCTTTTACCCTCGCTTGTCTTCACTCTTTCCACTTTTTCTCCTTTTTCACTCTTACTTAAGCTCTCTCTCTCTCTCTCTCATTCAATTTCGCTTTCTGTATTTCTCTCTCTCTCTCTCTCTCTTCTCTCTCTCTCTCTCTTTCAATTTCGCTTCTTGTATTTGTCTCTCTCTCTCTCTCTCTCTCTCTCTGTCTCTTCCTGGCTGTCTCTATGTATTCTAAGAAATAGAGCATACAAAAACATGTTTTTACACTTTTTAATGACGTTTGATTCTTTCCAGTCGGTATCAATTCTTATCATATGATGTCACTTTAGAAGTACGTTATTTACTCCATATATTTTCGTTTTTTCTCGCTTATTTGGACCCCCCCCCACCAATATTATTTGGATATGTTTTTCTTATTCTTTTAAGCCGGGGAATTTTATATTATTCTAAATCTTCCTTCAGTTTATGATTTTAAGTTCTTTTTCATTAAGTAATCTATTGCTTGCCAATCTCAAACATAGATTTGAAAACTTGAACAATATTTATCAAGTATTCTAAAATTTACCTCACACTGAGCAAATTTTTCCCACAAGGCAAAGAGATATTTTAAAATATTTTTTTTTAAATACTGACTTGCTCAATAATTTGCATTACTAACATTTAAATACGTATTTCATACAGAAAAAAAACTGCGTTGAACTGGTTTAATAAAAAAATACTTCAAAATATCCATTATATATTATCGAAAATTTTAATTTACTAGTAAAAATGGGCTTAAGATTGGAAATGAAATATTTGAGCTGATTTAAATTAAATAGTTTCCACACTTCACAGATTTCAAGAAACGCCTGTCAATTATTGTTCAGATTGTGCCTAACTAATGACCTGGTTCATTTTCCAACAAAGATCACAAGTTACCAACGGAAAGAAATGGACCTACAGTCTGATCAGCGATTACCTTTTTAGTGTGTACGTCATGATAAAGGTGGACAGCCATTCAATGGACACGTTCCTGGCACTGCCAGTCGAGGCGTGGAGCACCAAATATGTGGCCTACACCTTGAGGTGAGCGGACTGTCACAAAGAGTTGGTGCTTGTTACATCCTTGTGGAAACGGCATCGAAGCATTTTCTCGTTGCTTAACGTTACCAAAAAGCAGGATTTGGATATTATTATTACTATTTACAGACACGAGTAAAAAAGTTACACGCATTTGTGCGGCGTCGTGTGAAATGGGATATATATTTCATTCGTTTAATGTAAAAAATCAATTAAAGAAAATTCGCAATATTTTTTTTAAATATAAGGTAAGTTTTGAAAATCCGAGTGCGTAGAGCATACAAGGCGAACACGGACAATTAGCGATGTAAAAGTAAACATCATCATAATAGTTTTGAAGCATTGCGTTGTAGCCTTGTCGAAATTGTTGGGAAAAGGCAAGGGGCACATTTTTTGGCGAGTTTACTACGAGCGTCACAATGTAAACGCTATACATTTTATATAATAAAAATTGGACACTTGATTGTGCTTGCGTTTACGTTTTCAATGAATCAGTGAGAGGCGAAATAAAATTAAAGAGCATGTGTGTTGTCTTATCTATACAGAAGATAGTGGCGTCATACGATCTGGTAAGAACGTATTGGCAATGGGCGCAGCTGTCACAGGGCACTGCTATGAGGGACAATGCAATTTCCCCAGCCGCCTTTGCTTCTATAATTATTGACAGGTACCCATTCAAAGCTGGGTGGAATCAGGGACACCATTGTCCCCTGGAACAAATCCCTGCCTTAAATGCCTTCGAGCCGTCGGTATACCAGCCTAGCGCGCATGCCAATCGACAACCGTGCCCCCATGATGTCACCTTTGTTTACAAGCGACATGTTCCCATAATAAAGCCATTAAATGGATAAGTCTTGGCGAACAAATTAATTACGTAACCGAATATGAATTTATTTATGAATCTTGTAATGATAATTAATTACATAACCGAAGACGAATTTAATTCTCAATGTTGTAATGATTAATGTGGTACTTATCTACGACCAGCGGAAATCCGTCTATTCAAATCATATCTGCATTGGACGCCAACTCAATCCTAGTTAGCTTGAAACTGGAAGGTTACGGTTTTAAAATCAATTTTGGAGGAACAAAATATGGGGACGGCGATCATCTGAAATTCTCCTTAAACAGGTTTGTTCTCTATTGATTAATGATGAACTTTTGTCACAATATTAGTTTTAAAAATCAGGTTTGTTCTAAAAAATTAATTTAATTATGGAACTTGTATAACAATTTTCCACACAAAAATATAAAATAATAAATGAATTCAATTAAATCAATAAATGGCATTGTTTCAAGATTAATTCCTAAGGTTTTGAAGTAATATTGTTTCCCCTTCATATCAGAATTTTTAAACCTGTCTTTGTTTCAAAAGATTAAAGTTTCTGCATGCTTAACATATTTTTGACACTTTTAAAGATGTCGACACAATTGTCTTACAGAAGATAGTACAGGGGATGTATTTAACAAAATAAAATAAAAATTAAATGAAAATGTTGCACTTTAAATTGCGAAAAATATTTATTTTCTAGAAGTTTGCAAATAATTGTAGGTTTAAAATGTAGAATGTTAAAATCTGAAAGTCGTTTCAAACTTGCTAGAGTGGTCGATAAATAGATGGAGCACGAGAGAAAGAAAGAAAAATGAGGGTAACCGACTGATAGACAGATATAGAGAGAGAGAAAGAGTTGAGGGAGATAAAGATAGTGAGATAAAAGTAGATTTAAAAGAGAGAGAGAGAAAAAACATTAAATAATACCCCCCCAAACATTTTGTTTGACAGGGCAGAAGGATTTGACATTTCAAAGTGTGGAGGCCGGGAGTCAATAAGTATGACAGGTAAGAGTTTCAAAGAGATGCCAAGAATCTAGTGTTTTTTAAAATAGATTCTACATCTTAAAGGAAACTTTAAACATATGTTTTTGGTTATGTTTTATGGACCCGCAAGTGAAAAAGCTACCTAAATGCATAGTGTAAAAAATACACATTCAAAAAGCAAAATTTTGATGAAGAAGAATGTATTGAAAAATAACTTTATTTAAAATAAAATTTGAAAAATTAATAACTTGGATGAACTTGGTTAGATTTTATGAGTGTATTTATGTCCGACAAAATGTTTGTCAGTAGCAAAAAGCAATCGAAAACTTCTGTACAATAACCCATCATTCAATATATAAAAGTGGGATCTGTTCTTGTTACTAGAATTCGTGGTATCCTTGTTCAAACATGGGTTAAGTTCCTCATTAGTAGATATTTCAACAAGCTGCGCCTGTATTAGTATGGATTCATCTGTGTTTGGGAACTGAGTTTTTCCAAGCCAGAGGTCTCAACACTTAACAGTCAAAATATTCAAGTGAAGAATGTCTTCAAATCTTTGGTTTCATCGCTGCATGAAGAGCCGTTATGTGTTAAAGTATGCCAGCAAATCTTTATCTCTATGTTTCTATTTCAAAAGATTTAAAAACTGAAAACATTCTCCTCTCCACAAGTTTTGTTTGTCAAGAAAAAGGTTTGACAAAAAACGCAGTTATTAAGTTTTTGTTTTGATTAAATTTAGATTTAATTGGTCTCCTTGTAGTTTCAAATTAGTTTCGTTAAATGTGGTAAACAAACCATTCAAAAATAAATTCATTTTTTAGTTAAGTGTGTTGTAAATCATTGTCTTTGCTTACCAGGAATTTCAACACTGAATCAGAGAGAGAGCATAAAATCTAGTTTAAATGAAGTTTTGATAACCAATGTATTTCTGTAAATTTTTGAGCATTTAGTCTCTAATAGAAGGCATTCCTTTTGATTTTATTAACTACTCTAATTGCATACTCTAGTGATCCACGCAAACTTTCACCCAGATTTATTTGATAAAATATGATGTCAATAAACTGACACAATGTTCTAAAATACATTCAGTACAGCTTGTTTTAAATATGCCATATATTCAAGGGTATAGCTTTAACTTCAAAAAATATTTTAAATTAAATAAATAACGTTTCACCTTTCGTATCTGTTTCCAAACATTTTAGCCATACTTCAAATAGTCAACAATACTGTATTGTCGGCATTTTTTCTTCGGCTCACCCCATTGTCTTATCAGCTGTAACAAAACACTGTTAATAATTATTAAATTTTTTCAAAGGAATGCTTCAGAAAGGCCCTTTTGAAAAATATATTTAATGATATGATACAATTTAGATAAATATAACTTCTCGACACATCGAAAATTACCCGAACCTTGCAACCCGCGTTCATTCACGATAAAAAATTGTATTTTTCTGACCTACTTTTAGGAATTCCGCATTTCTTACGCATCAAATTTTGACCTTTCAATAAACCAAGTATTTTGATTGGTTATAGCAGTAGGAATTACCGTAGTTCTACTTCCTTTTCTGGGTAAAACAACATTGTATTCCATGACTGATTACTCCTAAGATGGTATTTAATTAGTAGAAAAAAGGGATTGAGATACTATTTTATTTAATGTTAATTTTTTTTCCTCTATAATAATAAAAATTGATCACAATTTTATTTTTTACTATTAATCCTTGAGCGACATTGACGTTGTTCAGGGACCCCCAAATAAATTTTAATTTTCCACGGACCCCCTCAATGGTACCGGGGACACCCAGGGATCCGTAGAAACCACTTTGGAAAACACTGCACTAAAGCATCAATATTTGTTGTCCAGTGTTGTGTACCAAATAGTGGTTAACGTGTCAAGTATGTTTAGATTTCACAGACTTGATCTAACGAATCTGCTAATTAAAATACATTATTAATTGCCGCAGTTTGTTATTTCTATGTTCATAGCCTTCTTATGCAGTTAATTGATATACGTTTATCGTTCACTAATATTATTATCTGAGCTTCATTCATGTAATAGTATACATCCCATTATGTCTTTAAATGATACACAATTTATCTCCTTCCCAAAACAATCAAAAGAAAAAAAAATCCCAGAATATTGTGTAAATAAAATGTTCAATGCTATTTACTTAGCCATCTTGCTTTCTTTATTTTTTTAATACTCTTCGGTAAATTTTTAGTTAATGGAAAGGGCATTTGTTGAAGAGAGCTCCCGCTGCTTTAGAATCAACTTTTATTTTGTCATTTGGGGCCGTCCATAAATGACGTCACGCCCCTAGAGGGGGGGGCGAGGGGGTCACGCATTTGTGACGATGTGTGACGAGGGGGAAGGGGGTGTTTAAGAAAGGTGGCGTCACATCAAAACACGTAACTTTAAATAAAAATGACACTTAAATACTTGATTGCTTTCAAATTATTTAATGGCCTTTTCAATTGCTTCACACGTGTTACTTACTATATAAGAGCGCAGACTTTAAGCTAAATTTATATTTAAATGACAAAAAGTAATTTATAACAACTAATTTTCAATTAGATAATACGGCTTTAAAAGGGGGGGGGGTCAAAACTTTGTGACGACATATTGTAGGGGTATAGTTTTTGTGACGGAGAGTCACGAGGTTTGTGGGGTGGGGGGGGGATAAAAATGACTAAAATCGCGGGAAGTTATTTATGGGGCGGTCCCTGAACGATTAATCCCCGTCTTTACATTTTTTTTAAAAAATAGAAGGCATCATAATTGGTGAGCACAAACATAGGAATCATAGACACGCAAGCTCGTCATTCTTGCAGCGTTAACCATTTTTTTTCAAATTTACCAGGCACCCAAATAGTCGGCCACAAAAACATAGGCGTCATCAGTGGTAACTGCGAGGCCCTTAGCTGGACACATCTCTGTAACCACTTGGACAGAACTATTTATTCGTTGACCACTGATGTTTCTGCAAGTACGTGAAAAAAAATAGTTTTATAATCATATGCTTCATCCCGGTAAAATATCTCACGATGCAAAGTAAAAGAAGAGTTACCTTTAAATTCAATTGCAACAAAATAGTACTGTAACTAAATTTGAAAAAAAAACATTCTAAGATTTCAGGTTAATGAGTGATTTGGTATCACAACTCGTGACCCCCCAAAAAAACAATTTATTATGATTTTATCAAACATTACCCATGATTAGTTCTCTCTATCTCTCTCCCTCTCTCTCTCCCTCTCTCTCTCTCTTTTCAACTACTAAATGAAAAATGTTGCTTTCGGTTCCTCGTTTTATTCTGATTTGTTGTTCAATACATTGTTTTTAAAATGGTGTCCCGCTCGGAGGGCCATTAGGATAATTAAGCACAGTTATCAATATTAAATCTTTTAATTTTTTAGGTAATTCGTCTGCTGGATGCTGTATCCAGATCAAGAAACATCTCCTTCTACATATTATAAAATTCTTCCTTTATACCTCTCAATTACTGAGTTTAAGAAAAAGTAGAATCAGTACAAAAAAACTCCCTCAACCTTTCATCAGTATATTGCACGGTAACAACGCTTCAAGCGGTTGTTCATTAAAAATTGGAGCTTACATGAAATGTAATTTTTACACAACTTGTTAGTCAGCATTAATATTACCGTCTGACGTTGAGGACAAAGCAAATTTATTAAAACCTCTTTGTCACGAATGCATTTAACGTGGACTTAACTCTTAACGTTTAACTTTAAGAAATTATGCGACTGAAATAAAGACACTTGCACCAACACATATAAAGTAATTACAATTGGTTATTTTCTTTTCATGCCTGATTTCAAATAAATACTTAAAAATTTTTAAATACCCTTAAAAGGTGTTAACTTATTTTGCTGATTTTTATGTAGTTTTGATATTAACCATAACGACATCAAGAATATATTTTGATAGTAGTTCTGAATATCTCAAATTGTGTGCAGATAGCTGTTTAGACCCCCTCTGGTACAGAGATTCTCGTGTAGTAAATGGAGGGGACTAAAAAGACGATTTCAGGCAACGTTGTTCAACTGGGCTACTGTGGAATGATTTATCTATTTTTGCATGATTTTAAATATAGCGGCAAGCTTTTAGATATTCTTACGTAATTTATAGTTATTCCAGCATGATATTCTCAATTTTGGCAAGGTTTCAGATATGCTTGCAAAATTTTTGAGATATTCTGTCATGATTTTATCTCTTCTGACACAATTTAAGCTACTCTGTCATGAACTGGATATTTTTTGCATTTGGAATAGTTTTCTTTAAAAATTAAAATTAAAATAAAAAATAAAATTGGCTCGGCTTTTGTTTCTGTAGGCCGCGGTTCTGAATTGACTGCTTTTGGTGCATCAAGTTTTATTTAGCTAACGACGATCATTTTTTTAAACTCCCATTTACATGAGCATGGATGAAAATTCATATCATTCCTTGCAAATTTTTCATGCTAACAGCCATGATGATGCCCTTTGACATGGGTGGCAAGGAGTTTATTTTGATAGACATACCAAATAGACTTCTGAAGGGCTACTACTACATTACCGTGACCGTGGAGGCGACTGTCAGTATCTGGAGTGGAGACTCGTTTGAGGAAGTTGTCGTAAAGCATAACACCGTTGTGGTATGTTTAGACATCATGGCGTCTTCATAGATTTGGTATGAATTTATACATCTGGACCAGGTTTAAATAATTATGTATGCTTAGTTAACGTTGCACATTTAGACATTGGTGTATTTTAGACATGTGTTAAAAGCACGTGCGTCCTACAAATTTGCACTCGTAACGTTTTAGAGTTATCACCTTAAATATGCCCTAACTGAAAAATTATTATCAATGTAAAATAAATTTAGATATCTCCATGACATTGATGAGCTTATAAAGACTCATTTAACTATAGATGGTGGCATAATTATTCACATTTAAATTAGTTTCTCAGATTATGCTTTTAAATTGGAAAAAAATAACAATGAAATGTACTCTTTTTTGTGTGTGCATCAATTAATTCTCTTTTGAAAAGTTGTTTCCCTTACCTCAATTTGTTCAAATTCGTTGGATCAAAGGAAAAAAAATTGCCTATAATGTTATTTTAAACCTCTTAACTTCAGTTTGTCATCTTTCTGGATGCATCATTGAATTATTTTTTTTTCCTTTTTTATGGCTAAAAAAGTTGGCAAAACTACTTTAACTTTAAAGCCCCAAATCTACTCTTTGAAACTAATTATGCCCCTACTTAAAAACATCATACTGCTTCATTTGTTAACTGACTGAACCATACAAAAATATATAATTGAATAAATTTAAGTTTTATGCCATTTTGTTCTAGCCACCCATTAACCCTGACCTTTAAATGTTCTTTAATTTGACATCTTGTTGCTTTCAACCAGGATGCCCCGCCCTGCTGTGCAATGCTGAAGAGTGATAAGACGATCCAAGTCGCGTACATCCAAAATCCTCCATGTCTTGGCTCCACGTCCAATAACAGCTACGTTGTCCGAGAAATGTACGGGGGCTCAAGTGTGTCCTTATTGGTGCCCAATCAACTGTTTCACATGATGTACATATGGAGGTGAGGATTGGCCCTCTGACACCTGCTACAGTCGTCTGTCTGCACGGACGGCCATTGGTGTCATTTGTATATTATTATGTCTCGCTAGGCTGAGATTTCTGTGAGGCGTATCAGTAAACAGACCCTTAATGTTTAGGAACAGATATAGACTAACAGAGCCTGCCCTTACAATTGCAGGGCATTGTTCAAGGAACTGCAATTATACCTCTTAATTATAACAATGTGTTCTTAAATATAGTTAAATGTGCTAATTTTTAATGAAAATATTATTTTAAAAGATATTCGTCATTACATTCATAGTCTATTGAAAAAAAAATGTTTGTAAGCATTTAAAAAGGATCTTTGCGTAAAAAGACATGTATTAAACACACACACGCACAAATATCTTTTCTTTTTCTGTTTAGGGTCCCAACTACTGGAGACCAACTTTGGAATTACGTTGCCTTAGTCGTACACAACTCCAGAATAAAAAAACTTATTTTAGACAGAGAGAAGATCAGAGTAAAGTAAGGAAATGGTGCTTATTTTGTTTGTAGATTCATTCGGAGACTGTGGATTTCTGAGGCACTTGTAAATCTCAATTTTTGTACTTTCACAAATCATAAATAATAATATTTAAAAAATGTTTAGATATGAGAGGAATAATATTTTATCAAAATGCCCTTTGTTTATTTGTTAAAAACTTTATTGTGATAATTTAAAAGAAATCAAACATCGACGCCAAAGCATATCAAATCCAGACACTTGCTTTCGTATGGGCCTGAAATAGATTTTAACGCAATTTCTCTTGGTAATTGCGTTTATAGATTCGAAATGTCTGGCCAGTCTTTTCGAGCTTTGAACAGCAACATACCAGATAGAGGGTTCGGGTCTTTTGAAAATATGTTAAGGAGGTCCCAAGGATGTGCACGAGCCAAAAAAGTTACCGAAAGGATTTACTGGATTTCATGGAAAATATAAAAAAAACAGCAACGGAAAACATATCAGTATTTTGTCAATTTCTCGCCAACCATAACATCTATCGGGTTGAAACAAACGCCAAACGGTAGCTAATAATATTTAGAACAATGTTGGAGAAGGAATTTTTGAAAAAAATCTGTTTTTATTGGACTCCTGTAATTTTAACAGCAATTTTTAGATAGCAATTGTTTTGTTTAGTTCCAAAATTATTGATTTTGAAATGACTTTTAATGTAATCTAGAATCTAGAATGATAGGCAATGGGGTTTTCCCGCTTTGTGAATGTTTATGTTAGATTGTTGCGCGGTGCCCATTATATTGACACATTCTTGGTTTGTTGTAGCGTGAGGGGATATGACGTCATAGAGTGTTTAGTTTCAGAATTACTTATTTGAATTGACTTTCAATGTAATCTAGAATCATCTCCCTTGAATAAAAAAAATCGGAAATTTTTAGTTGAAAATTGCGTTAAAATACTCATTCGAGTTTTTATTACTTTTGGAGCTTGTTATGAAGTTTAAACATTTACTTGGGTTAGAACGAAATTCATCATGCCATGATCACATTTGAAAAAAAATCTTCACAGTTAAGAGCAATGTAATTGAATCTGTCATTTACTCGAGCTGAATTCTTTCAAGTCCTCTGAATCAGACCGAGAAAACTGCAGCTCATATAAGATCGATTAACATTTAATTATACTGCTAACTATATGAGACTACACTAATCATTGCTAGTTATTTGTAGAAATCAACCCTGCGATGAAAGTGTTTAAATGAAAGATTGAGGATTATCTCTTTAGGTCTGATTTGTCACGACTAAAATTTGGCAAATTATACAAATTATCTCATGACATGAATTATGCATTAATTAAATGCGTGACTAATTTTCTTGAGAGTCATCGCAAAATTAACAAAATTTGACGAAATACTCTATCTCCTTTTCTAGTGATTCGCTTTTTGATCTGTAGTGCCTAAGATAATAATAGCCGCAAGTCTGAACTTCTATAAAGAAACTTAGTCATTTCTTGTTTTAATTTGAGGGAAGTTTCTTTCACTATGAAAACTTACACCTTTGACCTAATCAAGCTAACCTAATCCGGTTGAATTATGATTATTATTTATTTATGTTTTTTATTGTTTTTTCTTTATTTATTTTTTATGGAGGGGGGGGGGTAATTATCCAGAGTTGATGATCATATTTTGTCTTTTAACAATTTGGATTCTTCGTCAGTTAATTTTGTTTGATCAGATGTTTTATCTTTAAGCCCATCCATAGAGAATGTAATATTTGAGTGCTTGAAGGGAATAAGGCATTTTCAATGTTATCTTATCTTATCTGTTTACAGACGCTCCTTCTATACAGAAGATTATTGCGTCCTACGCTTATCTATGGTTTGTGTTTAGTCCTGCATTTTTATTAGAGATTTAAATGTTGATAAAGTGTTGGTTTTCCTGGATTCTTCAGGCAACCCATTCCACGCCCGAATTCCGGACGGGAAGAAGGAAAACTTGTATGTGTTTGTTCTTGCATACGGAATAAGAAAGGTGTTTTTATCCTTATGTCTATCTGAGGGTTGTATTAAGTTATCTTTGTGTTGTATTTCTAAATTAGAATTAATTGCTTTATGTATGATTACTACTTTGCTCTTGGTTCTTCTATCCTCTAGTGTTTCAAGGTTTAATGATTTAACTTATGGTGTTACTCTTGTCAGTTTCGAATATTCTCCAGTAATGAATCTGGCAGCTCTTTTTTGAATTTGTTCTAGTTTATCAATGTTTTCTTTGGTGGATGGGTCCCATACAGAAGATGCATATTCTAGTGCAGGTCTCACCAAAGTGAGGTAGCATTTTAGTTTTATATCTCTATTACATTTGTTAAAGATCCTTTTTATTAAAGTCTAAATCATTCAATTGAACGTTCATAAATTTTAAAGCCGGACCATAAATCAAGCGATAGTCGATTCTCTAAATAAATACTGTGACCTATATATTTTGTTGGCAAAAGAATCAAGTTGTATCCATTTCACTGTACACACTTCAATTATACTTCAGTCATTCCATAAAACTGCGTAATGTTCATCTAAGAAATCTATTTCAACGTTTTCCGTTCGTCAGACAGGTTTGGGCTCAGGTCTCCGGAGAATCTGAATATAGAGTTACGCACCTTCAAGTACCAGATGGCGACCACGTTTTGACGTCCAATGCTTACTTTGGATTTGGCTGTTATATCTACGCTCTTGGCCATGAAATGATGTTCATGCGTCCGGGAGGAATACAAGTAAGTACCACACTGCTGCGGCACAACCTGTTAGCGTGGACATGGGTAGTGAGACATCACAATTTAACTGTGGAGCGCAGTCACTGCCTTTCCAGTATAATGTTTGGATCATAGTTATAACAGATTTTCACGAAAGAATACGTATTCACTCTCCAAGTATGTACATGTATTGTGTACGGGGAAACATACAGAACTATTACTAAAAAAACTTATGTTAAAGAATAAGATGTACTTTATATGATATCATTCATTTAGAAATTTGAGACTGCGTTGAATTATTTTCGATTCTATGTTTATACATTGTTATCCTGGTAAAATCTCCCAACTCTTATAAATCTCAATGACAATAAAAGTGTGTGTTATAAACTCCATAACCACACACACACACATATAGACATATATCTTCTATAATAATAAAATGCAATTTTCTGTCCGTTCTGTCCGATCCTTGATAGCGATTGATCCCTCAAACACATAAGACTCCTAAAGCCAATCATATTGAACACCTTTACGCGGACGTTCAAAACGAGTTATTTTAGGTGCAGTCTTTCTTCCAAGACTTTATTTTGAGTTATACGCGTTGTGATTTATAGTAAAAAGCTCTGTTTTTACGAGTTATTTATTTTAACTTTAAAGAATAGATTTTTGACGTGATGCACATGTAATGCCGGTCGAGACGGCTGTTGGAGGGGAGTTACAACATGCCACCGAACGGTGGCGGAACGTCGTTGGACGGGCTTTGTTGCTTTTATTTATATATATATATATATATATATATATATATATATATATATATATATATATATATATATATATATATATACTAGCTAAATCCCCGCGCTCCGCTGCGGAAGTTAGAATTTTAGTAAGCGTTGAAAACACGTTTCACACCAATTCAAAACACCTATAGATTTCAGTCTGAATCATGATTGATATACTTGTTTGTCAATATTTGTCAAGGTCGTGTAAAATAAAATGGGTACTAAAATGACATTATGGGCCCCCGTGCAAAATGGATATGGGATGCGCATATCTCATAAGGTCTGAGGATTTCAATCTAGGTCATGATAGAGAAATGTGACTATATTTATTTAAATTATTTTTTAGGTAACAAAGCTTTGAACGTTTACGAAAAAAAATATTTTGGGTCCCGGCCCCAAAGGAACAGACGTTAGAAGTTCATAACTTATGTTAAAATATGGCATATGGGCCCCCAGCCCGGAATAAGTGGTGTTTTTAAAACTTTTACTTTTAATGCCAGAAACCTTCGATGGAGCGTACCCAAAAACTTCCTAAAGTTTAATGGCCGTGGGATGAATAAAATACATTTACAATTAATACGTCTTTAAAAAAACTAAAATAAGGGCCGGGGGCTATATCGGGGTAATATGTATAGTTCAAAAAAACAGCTTATTTCAATTTGGATTATGATGAATATATTTGTTAGTAAACATTTTTTTTTAAATTGAGTGAAATCGAATGGTTAAAATGTCTTAAACGTTTACAAAAAAATAGAGAGGAGGGGCCCTCGGCTACATAAATTTTTGAAAAAATATAATTTTAATGCCCTAACGAATTTTAATATAGACCATCAAGTTTTTATCTTCCATGTTTTGTAAAAATACATTTACACAGTATCCAAAGTTTTTTTTGTTGTTGTTGTAATTTAGCTCATATAAGTTAAAAATATTACTTTTGTGTCCCGGGCTCCCAGTGAGAGATAATTAAACAAACAAAAAATCGCCTGTTACCATTCCGGGAGTGTCCTCAACAACTTCCCAAAATTTCATGCTTCTAACTACACGGGAAAATTGAGAATCTGTGATGATTAATTTTTTACATAAGAACAAAAATTGGGCCCCCGGCCCCCAGTGAGTGAAAATTTAAATATTTGTTGGCATGTTACCATCGCGGGAGTGTACTCAATAATTTCCAAAAGTTTCATGCTTTTACCTACACGGGAAATCAGAGAATTAGATTTGAGTCAGATTTTATATAAGAAAAAGTACATTTGGGCCCCTGGCCCCCAGTGAGTGATAATTTAAATATTTTTTTTTGCATGCTACCATCAAGAGAGTGGACTCAACAAATTCCCAAAGTTTCATGTTTCTACCTATACGGGAAAGTGGAGAATAAGGCTACTTTCAGTATAAGGAGAAAAAAACGGTCTTGGGGCCCCGGCACCAATGAGAGTGAATTTTAAAATTCATTACCGTCCAATTTTCGTCGCGAGAAGCTACTTAACAACTCCCCAAAGTTTCATGCTTCTACCTACACGGGAAATAGGAGAATTAGTGATGAGTCAGTTTTTAATATTAAAAAAACCTACATTTGGGCCCCCGGCCTCCAGTAAGTGATACCTTCAATATTTTTTTCGCTTGTTACCATAGCGGAAGTGTACTTATCAACTACCCAGTGTTTCATGCTTCTACTTACACGGGAAATATGTGAATTTGTGATTTTCAGTTTTTATATAGCTCATAGAAGGAAAAAACTTCATTTAGGCCCCCGGCCCCCAGGAAGTGAATATTTTTTTTCTTCCGTTACCATCGCTGGTTTGTACTCAACAACTTCCTAAGTTTCATGCTTCTGCCTACTCGGAAAATAGGAGAATTAGTGATTTTTATATTTAATATTGCCCATTTAAGGAAAAAAGCGTTTTTGGGCCCCCGGCCACCAAGAGTGTGAATTTTAAAATTCTTATTCGCCAGTTATCGACGAGAGAGTGTACTCAGCAAGTTCCCAAAGATTCATGCTTCTACCTACACGGGAAATTGGAGAATTAGTGATGAGTCAGTTTTTTATATAAGAAAAAAACTACATTTGGGCCCTCGGCCCCCATTAGGTGATAATTTTTAAAAAAAATTCATTTGCTACCATCGTGGAAGTGTACTTATCAACTACCCAGTGTTTCATGCTTCCACCTACACGGGAAATAGGAGAATTGGTGATTTTTAGTTTTTATATAGCTCATATAAGGAAAAAACGTCATTTGGGCCCCTGGCCCCCAGGAAGTGATAATTTAAATATTTTTTCTCCCGTTACCATCGCGGGATTGTACTCAACAACTTCCCAAAGTTTCATGCTTCTGTCTACTCGGGAAATAGGAGAATTGGTGATATTCAAATTTTATATTGGCCATATTAGGAAAAAAAACGTTTTTGGGCCCCCGGCCCCCATGAGTGTTATTTTTAAAATTCCTTTAGTCCAATTTTCGTCGCGAGAGGCAATTCAACAACTTCCCAAAGTTTCATGCTTCTACCTACACGGGAAGTTGGAGAATTAGTGATGAGTCAGTTTTTTATATAAGAAAAAACTACATTTGGGCCCCCGGCCCCCATTAGGTGATAATTTAAATATTTTTTTACACTTGCTACCATCGTGGAAGTGTACTTATCAACTACCCAGTGTTTCATGCTTCCACCTACACGGGAAATAGGAGAATTGGTGATTTTTAGTTTTTATATAGCTCATACAAGGAAAAAACGTCATTTGGGCCCCCGGCCCCCAGGAAGTGATAATTTAAATATTTTTTCTCCCGTTACCATCGCGGGATTGTACTCAACAACTTCCCAAAGTTTCATGCTTCTGTCTACTCGGGAAATAGGAGAATTGGTGATATTAAAATTTTATATTGGCCATATTAGGGGAAAAAACGTTTTGGGCCCCCGGCCCCCATGAGTGTTATTTTTAAAATTCTTTTAGTCCAATTTTCGTCGCGAGAGGCAACTCAACAACTTCCCAAAGTTTCATGCTTCTACCTACACGGGAAGTTGGAGAATTAGTGATGAGTCAGTGAGTCAGTGAGGGCTTTGCCTTTTATTTGTATAGATATATATATAAATAAAGCTCAGTTGGTGTTTGTATCTTTGTATGTTTGTATGCTTGTAAGTTTCACTTTTCGACAGTTAGTTCCACAATCACGGAGAAAAAAAAATGACGGACCGGTACCAAATTTGGCAGGATGGTTCATTTTAACCTGCAAAATAATGGTTTACTTATATTTTTTGCTATTGTCCCTTTTGCCTGAAAGCCATACATTAAAAGATCAGAAAATATTGAGACAAATAGAGAAATATTAAATCTTATTTCGATATTAAACAGCTTCATGCGGATATTCAAAATGAGTTCATTTTGGTGCACTATTTTTTGCCAATACTTTATTTTGAGCAGTGCGCTTTCAAAAATATTTCATTGTCAAATTACGATGCGCACATTGTCGTGTACGCATCTTAAATTGAGCAGAGTGGTGCAAAGCAGTTTCCTTTTTAAATCTTTTATATTAACTCGAGGTGTCTGTTTGCTTGCTTGTTTGTCACAAAAACTTTGGATCTATTTTAACCCCCTTTTTCGTAAGCTAGCGAGCTGACATTTTGCAGGCAGTTTTGTGCCGATGATATAAACGATGTATCAAAATTTTAGATCGATCGCATATATTGTCATTAAATTATTGAATTTTTAGATTATTTTATTTATCTCTATGTATCATGTTATTTTTTGAGATAGAGTGTCGCGGTGCGTATTATATTGAATGGTCTTTTTAATACTTTCCTGTTGCGCGATTCGGTGCGTATTATATGGACGATAATTTTAAAAAATATATTCCCGATCGGTGCGCATTATATTAAACATGTTTTACGAGACAAACTAAAATGTTGTATTTTTGGATTGCGTATTGTAATAAACATTCTTTTAAATATGTCTCATATATAAATGATTTATTACGGGTACTATTATCAAAATAATTGGTAATAAATAAATCTGATAAATAACTTGGCAAAAAAAATGTTATAAACAGCAACTAATACTGGGGAAAATTATCAGCACACTCCCGCTATTAAGTGCGGGTATATTTCTTGTATATATATATATATTAGAGCTGTTATCAATTAATTTAAATTTATTCGTAAACATTTGAAAAATTATCGATTAATCAATCAGTGGTCCAAGGTTAGTATTGCCGGGGGTGGGAGTGGGAAATAAGCACACACTCCTCTCGAAATATCCCCATAGCTTGCGTCTCATAATAGCCTCTGCTAACCAAAGTTCAACTCCTGGCCTTCTCGTATGACTTGTAACGAAGTCTGGCGGATCACGTTTCAAATTACAGGAGAATGGGGTGAAGGCGGGCCGCTGGCGCCTTAAAACCAGCCGCTTCGGGCAGATGGGGCTCGTTAACATTGATAGGTAGCTCATCTAGGAGAGGGAAACTCCAATCTCAAACCTCCGCTGTCTCGCGGCCACACCTGTTCACGGAGAGACTAAGGGAGTAAACCCTAACAGAAAATCAGGAGACGGAGTCCCTTAGGCAGTTTTATTGCGATGCGCTATATCTCTGGCAACTCTTGCGATGCAAATGGCACCTTGTTGTATCAGCTAAGCTGTTCCCCTGGAATCACCATATGTGTGGAGAGAGAGGGCCTGCTGCCTGGGCAACAGCTGGTCTTTCTATCTAAAGCTCTGCCTAGGCTATCGTAGCCTCCTGTTTTTTTTGTGTTTTTTTCTCTTCTCTACCTCCTCGACCCAATCCGGGAGAGGTCACTCCAGCTTCGCCGCAAGGCGTAGACACAACACGTGGAGCGGCAGTTACCGGTTATAAGCCATTGCTCAATTGGCGTAGAGCTAGGCGCCAGGGGTCGTTCCAGACGGTGGGAGAGATCGCCATGTCTCACTGAGCATCTACCGCCCGCCTTAAGCTGGGCAGCCCCCAGCCAGTAAGGTGATGTTCCGTCATGGCTCGCCTGCCCCATTGGGTGCATGGGGCTCAGAGTGATCAACTCAACAAGCAAGCCATAAACCCAAGCACCAACTGAAAAAATAAGAAAGAAGTTACCAGCACTTCGTTTAGCAAGCTGGAATGTCAGAACCCTCTGCACTGGTTTTAACTCTGACCCCTCATGTGCGGAAGATATAAGGAAGACAGCGGTCATTGACAGGGAACTTTCCCGTCTCGGCATCGACATTGCATGTCTACAGGAGACGCGGCTGGCTGAAAACGGCAAAGTGGTTGAGGCCAACTACACATTTGTCTGGCAAGGACTACCATCAGACAGACCAAGGCAGCATGGTGTCGGTTTTGCCATAAAAAAACTCTCTTATGTCATACGTTGAACTGGCGTCCCTTGGCACTGAGAGGATACTCGGCATTAAACTTTCAACATCATCTGGCGCAGCCCATATCCTCAGCCTGTATGCACCAACTCTCGTCTCCGAAGAAGAGTTAAAAGACAACTTCTATGAGGCTCTAGACTCCGCAGTAGCAAATATTCCCACATATGAGAGTCTATACCTCCTCGGTGACTTCAACGCCAGGGTAGGTGCAGATCACAAAGCCTGGTCCACCAGCATTGGCTTACATGGCATTGGTAAAATAAATAACAACGGCCAGCGACTGCTCGAGCTATGCAGTACTCACAATCTGTGTGTAACTAACACATTCTTCATATGCAAGGACATCCACAAAGTGTCTTGGAGACATCCCCGCTCCAAGCACTGGCACCAGCTTGATCTGGTTCTCACCAAGCGATCTGATCTGGCCAGTGTGCTCCAAACACGCAGTTACCACAGTGCCGACTGTGACACAGACCACTCTTTGGTCGCAAGCAGAATCAAATTAATACCAAAGAAATTGTGTCACTCTAAGAGCAAGGGTAAAACTCGCATCAGCACGCAGAAAAGAAACTGCCCTGAGATAAGTGAGCAACTTAACACCAAGCTTGAGCAAGCTCTTAAAGCCAACACCTCGCAGAAAGAAATCCCCAATCCGCATGATGCTATAGGGACAGAACAAATCGATGCGAATTGGCTCCATATTCGTGACACTATTTACAACACCTCTCTTGCTGTCCTCGGGAGGAAGGAAAGACAAAATGCAGATTGGTTTGAGGCCCACTGGGTTACAATGAATCCCGTGACGGAGACAAAAAGAAAAGCTCTACTGGCCTACAAAGCTTCCCCAGGACCTGACACCCTGAAATGTCTCAGAAATGCCAGAAACACAGCCCGGAAGACTGCACGTTTTTGCGCTAACACTTATTGGGTGGAATTATGCAAAAGCATTTAATCTGCTGCTGATCAGGGAGATATTAAACAAATGTACGAAGGCATAAAAAAGGCCACTGGGCCCACAACTTCAAAGTCAGCTCCAATCAAGACAAAATCAGGTGAGATGATCACAGAACGAGACAAGCAGATGCGGCGCTGGACTGAGCACTATCTAGAACTCTATGTGACACAGAATGTAGTATCTGACTCTGCCATAGAAAGAATACCAGATCTACCAGTTCTAGATCAGCTTGATGCTCCACCGTCAATAGAGGAGCTTGGCAGGGCTATCGATCATCTGAGAAATGGGAAGGCCCCAGGCAACGATGGCATTCCTGGAGAAGTCCTTAAGCACGGCCAGCCAGCACTACTGAAGCCTCTGCACGAACTCATATGCGATTGCTGGGAACGCGGTCACATCCCACAGGACATGCGTGACGCCAAAATAGTCACGCTTTATAAGAACAAAGGAGATCGCAGCGATTGCAATAACTATCGTGGTATCTCCTTACTGAGTATTGTGGGAAAGGCTTTTGCCAGAGTGATCCTTGCACGCCTGCAAATTCTGGTGCATAATGTCTACCTAGAATCACAATGCGGTTTTCGGGCTGGCCGGTCAACCATGGACATGATCTTCTCACTCCGTCAGCTACAAGAGAAATGTCGGGAGCAACAGAAAGCCCTCTTCGTTGCCTTCATAGATCTAACAAAGGCATTTGACCTGGTCAGCCACGAGGGTCTGCTACGTATATTGGAAAAAATAGGATGCCCGCCGCGGCTTCTCTACATCATCGAGTCCTTCCACACCAATATGCACAGCACAGTGCTCTTCGATGGTGCCACCTCAGAACCCTTCCCAGTTTGTAGCGGAGTCAAACAGGGCTGTGTACTGGCTCCAACACTCTTCGGTATCTTTTTCTCGATGCTACTGCGTCATGCATTCGAGGACTGTTTCGAGGGTGTAAACATCCATACCAGGGCGGATGGAAATCTGTACAACATCAGCCGTCTCCGTGCAAAGAGAAAAGTGGAAAATGTTTTAATTAGAGAGTTGCTCTTCGCGGATGACGCAGCCCTTACCTCACATTTAGAGATAGGTCTCCAACTTTTGGTCGACAAGTTCTCAGAGGCATGCAAGGATTTTGGTATAACGATAAGCCTCAAAAATACCAACATTATGAGACAAGGAACAGACTGCTTCCCAGCAATCTCCATTGAGGGAAACACCTTGGATGTCGTCGATGATTTTACCTACCTTGGCAGTAACATAACAAGCACACTCTCCCTGGAAAAGGAAATTGAAACCAGAATCGGCAAGGCTTCATCATTAATGGCTAGGCTGAATCAAAGAGTGTGGAACAATGCACAGCTCACTGCTAGGACGAAAATCACTGTGTACCAGGCCTGCGTGCTCAGCACACTCCTCTATGGCAGCGAGTGCTGGACGACCTATGCAAAACAAACAAAGCAACTCAACAGCTTCCACTTACGATGCTTGCGCAGGATTCTGCACATCAAGTGGCAGGACAAGATAACGAATGTCGAGGTACTCAGAAGGAGTCATATGCTGAGCATGCACTCAATCCTGAGTGAGAGGCGCCTGCGGTGGCTGGGACATGTCCGCAGGATGAACTCGGAGCGCATTCCAAGAGCCCTGCTTTACGGTGAGCTGGCAACTGGTATGCGGAAAAGAGGACGCCCCTGCTTGCGCTTCAAGGATGTCTGCAAGAAAGACATGAGTCTGGCGCAGATAGACCATAAAACGTGGGAGACCATTGCTGAGGAGCGCACCTCCTGGCGGGCTAAAGTACGCGAGGGCATCCAAGTAGCGGAAGCTTCCCTTACAGTCAAGAGCGAGGAGAAAAGGGCCAGGAGAAAGGGGAAGGGGGTAGAGGAGCAGGAGGAAACGCCATCATCCCATGAGGATGGACGGATGCCATAGATATCAATTAATTTAAATTTATTCGTAAACATTTGAAAATTTATCGATTAATCAATCGATGATATCGATTAAAGCCAAAAATAGAAATTTATGTCGTCATTAAAGTGAACATTTCTCACGGACATTGAAAATTAAGACTATTTTGAACTAACTTTTATGACAATGTGTTGATACTTGATCAGATGTTTGTGCTGAAGGTCGTACGTCAGCGATGTATTTGATCCTTTAAAAGAGAATTGTTATGGCAGTGAACACAGTAAACTTTTTTACCATCTTTGACTTTGCCATCCGCAGTTAGCTTAAAAACAAAATTTTTGCTCAACTTTCTAGTTATATGTTTAAATGTAACTGCGCTGATGCTGTAGACCATTTTTTACTTGACGTGTGCCGGTCCACATAAAGTAATAAAATAAATTATAATACTACGCGGGAGAAGTTTGTACGTAAAAAAAGTATATAAATTATTATTAAATTATTAATCATTAATTATTTATTAATACAAAAATGTAAAAATATTTTAAATATTTTCTTTAATTTTAATCGAATTTTAATCGATTATAATAATTTTAATCGATAACAAATTTTAACGGTTAAT
Organism: Ampullaceana balthica; assembly: GCA_944989445.1. NCBI lineage: Eukaryota > Metazoa > Mollusca > Gastropoda > Lymnaeidae > Ampullaceana > Ampullaceana balthica. The sequence goes on along the minus strand of CALYLW010000386.1, from coordinate 933,815 downwards.
CGAGAAATTAATTGTTAATTTCCGCAGCCCTAATATATATATATATATATATATATATATATATATATATATATATATATATATATATATATATATATATATATATATATATATATATATCAGTGACTATGAATTTAGTTTATAGTCTTCCAGTTAAGTAGAATTAGCCACACAGTTTCAGTTAATCAAGGCAAAGACAAGACCGGTCTTTATTATTTTTAAAAAGATATTTATTACTAACGAGTTCAAATGCCAGACATTAAATTCCTTGTATCCCTTACAGAGATGTAACTATATGCCTGTTGCCGGGGACTTGCTAGACAATGACTGTGACGGTGTCGTGGACGAGGAATTTGATGACGACATGGGTGAGTGATTTTAAATGCTTGCATCTGGGGTTTCGACATGTAACTCCGACAGTTATTTTATATTTCTTTTACTTTTGTTAAATTTCAGAGTATATATATCAACGGTGGCCAAAATGCGGCTCTCGAGCCGCATGCGGCTCTTCTGTGGTCACATTGAGGCTCCCGAACAATTTATGACTATTGATCTTTGAAATATATAATACACGTATTTTAAAGGAAGTTTTTGAAACATAGAGCGAAACAAATTTTGAAAATAAGGGGCTTGATTTGAATGTTTCAAAGTTGAAGGAAGAGATCGGTTTCTTGTTGGTTAGTGTTGTAAATAAACTATTAAATTTTTTGTTCCGGTTTCGGTCTAATCCACATTTCGAAAGTATTAACGATTGCCATTAGTCATACTAAAGTTAGTAACTTATTCTTTACAATTTTACATATGATATGGCAAATAGTTGAAGGGAACCACAATATAAAGTATTCTGCCAGAATTGGAAGAGGACTTTGCATTTATCGATAAAGACGATAAGCCATCTTTTCTTCTTTTGCCAAATGCTGCCAGCAAATTCAAAAGCTAGCAATTTGAAGTGACTATTTAAAAAAATCGCGAAGACTTTGCATCGCAGTATCAACTTCAATCGGAATTAAGAAATAAACAAAACAAGCGTGCTGGGTTGAAGTCTGAAATGTGTCAGGAGCAGACACTACTTTCTGCTTTCAGCAAATAAGGTGTCACCTAACTGAGGCAAGTTTATCCATCGCTTGAAAAATTGCTAGTGCTAAACAACATTGTGCTGAGGGGGACAATAAGAATATTGAGGAGTAATTTCTATATTAGATTTTAAAAAAAACTCCAAATTTTGGCAACTGATAACACTAATTCCAACGAATGTTTGTAATCCAAAATGAAGTTCATAAAATCAAAGCATCGAGAAGCAACTAGTAACAAGCATCTGGAAAAATTTCGTTGCATTTTAGCTATTTTATAAAAACCAGATTTTTTTTTAAACTTGGTAGTTCAAAGGCTACTTTGCAGAATTAAAACAATTAATGCGCACTATAGTTATAAATCTAAAGGCATTGTGTTTCTTTTTATTTATTTTACATATTTAAATATTTGTTAATTAGGGAAATGAAATTTCTTCAACATATGGTTTGGGTTTTTAAAAAATGAATAATTTCCAATAAACAATATTAAAAATATAATATTTCCCTAAAGCAATTTTTCATTTCGAATATGGTCGTGAACCATATTGCTTCAATGCAGCTCTCAACAATTTTTTTTAAATAATCAAAATTACTCTCAGATACTATAGGTCTGGCCACCCCTGATATATATATAATTCACCAGAAATTAGGACAAGCACAAGACGTGAGCAAATAAACATGACGAATGACCCTCTCTAGAGTCGACCAATCACAGTTTACGGTTGGCAAGCGACGATGGTACAGGGTGGGGGGCATGTAACAACAACCGCAGTGCTCATGTCTCGAGACCAACAATGTGTCGGTGGTCCCCTTTCGATTTTCATTTCTTCGTGCTGCTGTTTGCGTCCGTTCTCCCCCCCCCTCCCCGTTTTATGACCAAGTCTGGGGCGTATGCTACGCCACTGCTTGTATCTAGTAAAATAATATTTCAGATTTAGAGTGAACTCTTTAGAGTTTGTAAAGAAAATTATATAAAGTAACGTGTAAATAGGACATGGGGACTAATACACATTTAAGAATAATAAAATGACTAAACTATTCACGTTCTGGTATTTTTTTTTAAATTAAAACCTAAGGATTTAAAATATAAAAAAGAACTGATTAAAAAGCATTGGCATACAGTAAATCATTCCTATAATCGCCAAAAGAATTAATGAAACAATGCGGTGGTCTGGCGACCGTTAACTCTGCGAATTGAACTGTTACCAAAGTCATGTTGTTGATTTTAAACTCGATTCTATTAAGTTAACTATGAATTATTTAAACACTTCAATATAATAATTTAAGTAAGTTTATAGTTTTATTCTAAACATTTGTACCTTAAGAAAACGCATGTTAACTTTGTCGTACAACAACCAAAAGTGATTTGAAACGCAGCAGTCGGCACCTCTTTCCTATAAATAAATACATTTTCTTCATGATAACCCCTTTTAGAGTTTAATTGTCCGAGTATTACATTAACACATATATGTTTGAAATATAAAATATAAGCATTTAATTATTTAAAAAATAGTTTACAATCAAAATTGTATATTCAAATGTAATCCTCTTTAATATAAAATTGATCCTGTCCATAAACAAGAATAGGATAAAGTTATATAGTTGCTTAAATAATTGAAGTAAAATTGCCACAAAAAAAAAGATATATGTTATAATAATAGAGTTGCTTATCTTGCAGACAATGATAACGACACCAAGGTGGACGAGGATCTGAGAGCAGAGTTTAAAGGTAGCCACCGGTATTCACCAACTTTTGATTGCTGTGCTGGTGTTACACTGTTGATTTTTGTGCTGGTGTTACACTTTTGATTGCTGTGCTGGTGTTACACTTTTGATTGCTGTGCTGGTGTTACATTTTTGATTGCCGTGCTGGTGTTAACTTTTTTATTGCTGTGCTGGTGTTACAATTTTGATTGCTGTGCTGGTGTTAGTTACACTGTTGACACTATACATTATTATAAAATATTAATCAGATTAAACTCTCAGTGGTTCTTACATTTGATCGTTTGCATTCATTAAGTGCATTGAATTGCAAGTCCGTTAATTTAAAAAAAATGGAATGTGGTCCTCCCCTTCCCTATACACGCACACACAAAAACAAGTTTGGGAAATCCTTGTCATCTGAAATAAAAAATAAAAAAATTAATCTTTTTTTTTAAATTAATGAATTTGTTTTAATTTACGTAGCGTTATAAGCCCAATGAAATGAAACGGCCTTTATCAATCACTTTTAAATTAATTTTCTTGTATACATTAGTTGTGTTCATAATTAGCTGGATTAAGTACAATCTTGTTTTCATTACAGCTGGTTACATCTTGTACTTGATTGCTTTCCACCTCCTTTCCCTCAGCGTGGGCGTCTTTCTAGTGTACATGTAAGTTCAAAAGAAATTGTGTTACTTCAAGTTTATCTCAGAAATAACAGCACTACGAATGTTTTCTACGTTAGGGGTCGTCCATAAAGTACGTCACGCTCCAGAGGGGGGAGGGGGTGTAAGAAAGTGTGACAGTTTGTGATGGGGGGAGGTGTGTTCGGCCAAGTGTGACGTCACGGTGTTTTATATTAAATTTTAAATATTTTGTTAATAAAAAAAAACACATTTTTGTTGGAAAGTGTGACGTCCGAGATTTGTGACAGTTTGTGACAGGGGGAGGGGGAGTTAAAATGGTCAAAAATAACGGGACGTACTTCATGGACGGCCACTTAACTGAAAATTAAGAATTTTAGGATGGCCTTATTAGAAACAATATATACAAAAATTAACGCGCAGTTTACATGCCAAAATAAAATGCAGTTGTTAAATCGGATTTTCCCAAAATGTCGTTTTCGTTGTTGTGGAACTATTGAATTTATTATGAAACTGTGAATTATTTTTTTTAGATATCTCTATACATATAAGACGCATTTGTTGTCTGTCTGTCTGTTTGTTCCCTAATAACTCAAGATCCAGACAACCAAATAACGTGAAATTTGGTACACGTACACAAAATTATACCGGAAAGGTTTTTAAACAGGTTTCGTTCCATATATATAAGATACTGGGGGCCGGGGGCCCAAAATGTAGTTTTTCCTTATATGAGCTATATAAAATAAAAATTATTGAAAATTAAGACGTAAAATAATGACGCAAAATAATAAACATTTTGGTGTCGAGATTAACAAGAAGGCGACTATCGCCATAAAATAAATGTTTTGTTGTTGCTGCTTTGTTGTTGTTGCTTTTGTTGTTGTAGTTGTTGTTTTGTTGTTTTTGTTGTTGTTTTGTTTTTGTTGTTGTTGCAGTTGTTGTTTTTGTTGTTGTTGCTGTTGTTGTTTTTGTGTTGTTTTTGCTGTTGTTGTTGTTGTCCACATTCCTTGCCCTGCGACGACAATGTCCTTCATGTTGTTGTGGCTTTGTTGTTGTTGCTGTTGTTAATGCTGTTGTTGTTTTGTTGTTGTTGCTTTGTTGTTGTTGTTGTTGTTGTAGTTGTTGTTTTTTGTTGTTTTGTTTTTGTTGTTTTGTTGTTGTTTTGTTGTTTTTGTGGTTGTTTTGTTTTTGTTGTTTTGTTGTTGTTTTTGTTGTTTTTGTTGTTTTTGCTGTTGTTGTTGTTGTTGTCCACATCCCTTGCCCTGCGACGACAATGTCCTTCATGTTGTTGTTGCTTTGTTGTTGTTGCTGTTGTTGTTGCTGTTGTTGTTTTGTTGTTGTTGCTTTGTTGTTGTTGTTTTGTAGTTGTTTTTTTGTGTTGTTGTTTTGTTTTTGTGTGTTTTGTAGTTGTTTTGTTGTTTTTGTTGTTGTTATGTTTTTGTTGTTTTGTTGTTGTTTTTGTTGTTTTTGTTGTATTTGTTGTTGTTTTTGTTGCTGTTGTTGTTAAACCCTGGAAAAGCCGGGTACTTGCCCCTAGTTAGTAATATTTCTCATAAAAGAATGCAAAATCTTCACGAGACTTGTAGATAAAGTTTGTTACATGCGTGGAACCTTTACTCCAAAAGTCCGTTTATAGAATGGCGATGGACTCAATGGACTCTCTCGTCGCAATTAAGTAAACAATTCAAATAAAACCACACCATTGTTGTAAAATTAATGAAACACCTTATCTGCAAGATCTACAAGTCTAAATTATTTCAAAATTTAATCAATTTTTTAAAAAAAGTTTCACTTCTGTTGATATCATATTATTATGTTACAAAACGTTATTTTTTCATTTTGACACTCCGTGTGAAGTGTGCGTGTACGTAAGTGAAAGCTTCTGACTGTAGTAAATGGAGTAAACTGCCTAAGTTTGTTTTGAAATCTTAAGACTGTTTTGCGTTTTGCTTTTGATTCCCAGAATGAGCAGAAAGAAAATCAAAGGGGAGACAGAAGCTAAAAAGATGAGCGCATCCAAACAACAACCAACAATCGAGGGTCCAGTTGCTGATGTTAAATTTTAAAAGTCTGCAGCCTAATTCTGCTTTGAAAACTTAGAGTTAGTCGATAGAAAGTGTCACCTTGATTCTTGCCAAATCTGGACACTGATTTTAATAAGCGTTATATTTTCTTTTTAGTGTTCAAACAGCTCCATATTTTATCACAATATTCTGCATATTTTATAGATACTGGAGTACATTTGTATTAGGGCTGCACAAATTAACGATTAATTAATCTATTAATCGTTACAAATTTAATCGATAAAAATTAATTTGATCGATTAAAATTCAATTAAAGTTTAAGAAAATATTTCTAACATTTGTTTTTCCAATTTATAAATAATTTATATTTTTTGTTACCTACATACATTTCCCTAATATTATTATTATTTATTTAGACGTGCATATGTAAACAAAATGGTTCTTCTTCCTTATTTCTTGCATAGCAGAGCGATCTGCTGGGTTACATCAACTAATTTTGGAGCCATGGAATTACCGCGACTTAACCGATTTCGCACAATCATGAATCGCGACTTAACGGGATTGTACATGCATTTTAAAAAATATAATAAATCGAAATTAATCGATTAATCGATTAATTTTTTCCCCGATATATCGATACCAATTTTCTAAATCTAATTTGTATATGATTGTTTTAAAAGGAAAGCTCCATCCCCCCCTACCCCCTACTTTTTTGTTTCGTTACTTTGTCATGGCCCATGAGTATCACAGAAGATGTTGCGTTGTTAGTTTCTGTGTATTTTCTATTTTATAACAAGCTTCTCTTCGACAGGCTCATTTAGCCAATTCAATTTGATCAACCCGAATATCAAACGTAATCTAAAGGCACGCGGCGTGCCCTCTGATCACACAGTGTCTGCCGGTTGAGGCCGCAGCACAAGTCTGCCGCTAACACGACTCGGTTGACCACATCACGAGGTGTCTTGAAACCTAGGAAAACTAAACCGTACCCATTGCCCTCCCCGTTAATAACTCTTTCCTGTCAGACATTTCGTGCTGTAGGCGTAGTTTTCCATTTTGTAATACTGTATGCTGCATTCATTTCAGATCTGAATAGGTTTTAGTCCTTTAAAATTAAGAATATAAACTAATTTTTTTAATGCGATGAAAGATTTCAAAGGCATGGGGGGGGAAAAAAAAGAAATATACGGCTATTTACATAGATAGTGTGGGTTATGCAAGAATGATGGATAGAATTAATTTTGGGGCTAATAGCATCTACCCCATAGCCCGTCGTGGACTGGGAAGGGGGGGGAGTATATATATTATATTATAAATCGTGGCCCTTGATATTTTCTTTAAATTTTCAGTTTGCTCAAAAAGAAACCCTTGCTTTTTTTTATTTTAAATTCACTGGATTTGTAATATTTCCGGGATCACTATTCACGGGATTCAATTACTTGAAATTCTATTTTTAAAATACATAACGAGAAATTAAAAAGAACAATCATTTGTTATTATAATTTACTTACTTCTTAACATCTTGTGTGTAAATCATTAGCCAGTTTTCGTTCCTAATGTCTTACTGTTGATTTTAAACCAAGTGTAAGAAACTTTTAGTGCAGGATTCACGAAACGTTCAAGGCAAAAATGTTTGTTTTTTTTAAACTGCATCATAAACTAAAATTGGTACAAATAATATTTTTAAAAAAAATTGAACTCATTAGATTAATTAGTATCTGACATCCATACGTCATGCAAGTAATATTGTGTAGCAGAGTAAACGTTTGTTTGGTAAAATGTGTCGTTTATTAGAAAACGAGGCATTTTTTAAACATATAACTCATTAGACTAATCAGGGTTGATGACATTCATAAGCCATGACAGTAATTTTGTGTAAGTAAAGTAATGTGATTGAAAGAATGCTTATTTTTTTAAAATTAAATTTTTAATATATTTCTTTCTTTTTTTTTGGTTAGGGGGGGGGTGGGTGGGCGGAAACGATGCAATTCTCCAATCATATTAGGCAACTTTTGAGAGTCCAGAGTTTTAGACTAGGTAAATTAATGGCATCATGGTTAATCCATTTTTTAAAAACAACCTGCGTAACGCTATTTCCCTTATTCTTATCAAAAAGTAGCTCAACGAATATTAAATTTTAATATTAAAGAATAAAAGTAGAACACTTAACCTGTTGGTTTACAAATTAAAATAATTATTTATAATTTGCTGATTCATGTGATTACATTGAGGTAATTAGTACTTTCGATATAATAGAATTAGAAAATTAAAATAAAACATCATGTATTGATGTCATACAAATTGTAAGCTTCTTTATAGCTAACTAGATGCACCCAACTGATAAAAAGCAAGTATGTAAAAAATAAAAAAAAACAACTTAAGTTAGAAAATAATAAATCATTTACTTAATGGTTAAAATGGTATCGCTTTTCCATTAAAATAGGTAGGACTACAAAAGTAGTGAAGTTATGAATTTCGAATGATATCAATCATATTTAAATTTTAAAAATCTGATACATTAATTTTTAATATGAATACGACAGGTATTGAAAGAAGTATGGAACATTTTGAATGATATTCCCAAAATAACCATGCGACTGTTATTCATTTATAGACGATCTAGGGAAACTTTAAGGATTATTGAAACTTTTCAATGGTGAGCTACCAAGAAGAATGATTTAAATTATTTGAGTGAGCTGTTCATCACTTACTTTGAAAAAAAAGTTCTTAAATAATATTTGCGCGTGCTTAATTCGAACGCTTTTATACCAGCACAAAAATAAATATTTATCTAAAAACACATCAGTCAATACGACTTATCTTTCATTCGAAACAAATGTAAAAGAATGCGTCATTTTTAACTGTTTATTATGTTAGCATCATAAACTTTTTTTGTCCAAGACTCGATAAAGGCACCAAAAAACAACAACAAAAAAACAACGGTGCATCAAAAGTTTAAAATTTAAATATTGTTAATTTCTCCCACACTTACGAATTTGAACATCAAGAACTTGGGGAAAAGGTCCAATGAAAAGTGTGCACATTAAGCTTTTAATGTCATGTCAAGGGATATAAGTCAAGCCTAGCCGATACAAATTGTGTTACTGTTCTTAGACTTTTCAAAGTTAGCGTAAAACAAGGTAATTATACTATAATTGGCCCCGTTGGACCCGGGGAAGTCGGAGGTTATCAAGATATTTTCCACGTTTTTCAAAGTTATGTCTCAAATTGCTGGCCCAAAAGGTTCAAATCAGAAAAGCGTCCTACAGACTTTAAGCTTGGGGTTAATAATGGAAGTTAGAAATAAGCCAAAAAATTATGTTGGTTTATGACGGAACTTCTCATGTGCCAAAGTTGCTTAAGAAATATTTATTCAGTTAAATAATTTTACGATTTACAATTGTCGCCATGCCTAAGCCACGGGTACGACAAAGCAAGCTTCATTCACTCCCAACTAACTCTCTTTTAATGTTAATTTTTCCAACCTCTATTACACAATACAGTCATATATTTGTTAAATTAACAGTACATTGTATTAAAATGTCCGTAAAAGAAATAAATATTACGCATCAAATGCGCGTGTGTTATTTACTAATAACCGCACCATGAACACGAAACGTGCTTGGGTTAATTATTAATTGCCTCACCTGTTACACTAAATATGCCTGGGTTATTTATAGCATTCTGCATAGTCGATCGGTCAGTGATGAGTGTGGTTATTTAACAAGTGAATGATATGGTTCCCTCCTTGAAAAGATTCACTTTCAGGTGAATTTAAGTAACATGCTTCACATCAAAAGCGGTAGATTTTGACGCAATCAAACTGTATGCCAGTGATGGGTAGACATCTAATTGATGCTAGTAACATAAACTAATAGCTAAGGCTACTTATTTGGTCTGGTGTTCAAAACAAGTTTAAATTTTAATATTTGTAGGTTATATTCTTCAATAAAATACTATGAATTGTCAATGTTTTCAACAACTGACACGCATTTCTTGTAGACCATGACACTAAACACCTGACTTAATTTAACCTTTCATTGGACATTAGGGTTCTCAATATTCTGAAAAAGTATACAAGGCACAATATCAAAAGCATAATTTCTATGACCCTAAAACGCGTTAAAATGAAAAAGAAATAACGCAACGGCTCTGCCATACACAACATGCTCAACAAATAATTACTAATTCATCATGCCATGATTAATCTGCTTATCATCATCTTCATACACGCCCTTCTTTCGATCTTCCGAACATTCATTGTTCTAAAACATGTTGAATGGCACTCAGTTGCGTAGCTAGAGGGGTTGAAGGGTTGTGGGCTGAGCGCAGATTGTAATAGTACTTGCAGGTCAAGTAACAAGACTTACACACACTGTGTTCTGGTTAACAACTGAATTTAATCCCTCTATACAATCCACTGCAATCAACCACGTGTTTCATACTAGTCAAGTCGCACGCTCATACAATGTCAATTCAACAACACACCACTTCTCTCACACAGATGACACCAAACCGAGCTACGCCCAAAAGACATAACAAGACTCCTATGTGTCCGTAGGGGCCTTTAAATGTAAGCTCAAGCCTTAAATGTTTCGTCGATATAAACTTACCGTATATACTTGTTCTAAAGCCGACTTTTTTTGGACAAAATCAAGGGGAAAAGGTTGGGGGGGGGGTCGGCTTACGAGCAGGTCATAGGTGATTTCTGCATGTACATTGAATATCTGTGTTGTTATTGTAGATCATCAAGGTCATTGTCTTCATTCTACAAGATTCGACTGCTCTACCAGAAGCTATAAAATATTATTAAACATCTTCACATCTAGAACGAGTATATACGGTAAGTAATGACAGGATATTAAACCAACATAGTTGCGCCCCCCCCCACACACACACATAATCTCCCTTGAAACTGTTCAGAAAAAAAACAACAGAAGAGCAAATCACGACATCGCCGCATCACTTACTTTTGTTTATAACCATGCGACGACTCTTACAATTTCAATAATCCCGTAGTTATGTATCCAGCAATTATACTATCTGAACTTTAAATAGTAATAGTTCATCTTTTGTTATCCGTCTTATTTTACTGAAGTCGCAAGGGCGCAGCATGTGAGTTGCTGTGATGGAGTTCATGAGAATGTATGTTAGAAAGGTACAGTTCTGTGTCACTCGTTTTTATTCCCAATATCGCCCGCATAAACCTATCATTATCTCCTTTATAAACCCATAATAAATCCCCCTCATAAACCTATTATTACCCACCTCATAAACCTATCATTACCCCACATCATCAACCTATTATTACCTCACCTCATAAACCTATTATTACCCCACCTCATAAACCTATCATTACCCCACATCATAAATCTATCGTTACCCCACCTCATAAACCTATCGTTACCCCACCTCATAAACCTATCGTTACCCCACCTCATAAACATATCGTTACCCCACCTAATAAACCTATCATTAGACTGCTCATTTTTTCCGGTCTCGGGGCTTACAATAAAATGTCATCTTTTCTTGAATGATTTTTGTGTGTGATATTTAAGGAAACAAATTTGTCGTCTCTTTTGTGCACGCTCTTATGTTACAATAAAAGTAATTTCCAAAATAAAAAGAAGGTACCCTAATGTTAACAAAGATTCCTTATTACAAGCTACGACATGATAAAATAAGTGTATAATATATGTTAGTAGTGAAGATATTTTATTTTAAATTGGAAATTTCTAAAGTCAAGAAATGAAACATGTTTACAGTCGCATTAATTTATTTTTTGGCCATTTTTATTGCTGTTGAATTTGGGGTCAAGTTATTGCAGAACCTAATATTAATTTTTAAAATTTTAATACATTTAAATTTACAAAATATTTTTAACTCCAACTTCAAATTTTAAATTCTACTATCGAATTTAATATCCTATATAATAAAAGGCTAAGTTCTGTCCCGTCATCTATAGCGATTGGTCTCTCAAACACACATGACTCCTACAGCCAAGCATATCAAGTTTACGCGGACGTTCAAAACGAGTTATTTTTGGTGCAGTTTTTCGTCCAAGACTTTATTTTGAGTTATGCGCGTTGGGATGTATAGTCAAACGCTCTGTTTTTAAATCCTTTATATTAACTCGTGGTGTCTGGTTGAACCCTTGGTTGCTTGTCGGTCGCCAAAATTTTGGATCGATTTTAACCCACTTTCTCGTAAGCTAGCTAGCGAGCTGAAATTTAGCAGGCAGTTTTGTGGCGATGATAAAAACTATGTATCAAAATTTCAGATCGATCGCATGTACTGTATTTAAATTATTGAATTTTTTAAATTATTTTATTTATTCCTATGTATCATGTTATTTTTTGAGTTAGAGTGTCGTGGTGTGTATTATATTGAACAAACTTTCTGTCGCGCAATAAGGTGCGTATTTTTTTACAACACTTTTTATAAACATATTCGTGATCGGTGCGCATTATGTTAAACATGTTTTACGACACAACTGCAATTTTGTATTTTTGGATGGTCTTGCGCTGCATATTATAATGAACATTCTTTTAGTTACGTCTAGTACATAAAGGATTTATAGTGAAAAACTTGTTTTTTACGTTTTTTTTAAAATATTAAATCCTTTATATTAACTCGTGGTGTCTGGTTGTTTGTTTGAACCCTTGATTGCTTGCTTGTCGCCAAAAATTTTGATCCATTTTTAACCCACTTCCTCGTAAGCTAGCGAGCTGAAATTTTGCAGGCAGTTTTGTACCGATGATAAAAACAATGTAGCAAAATTTCAGATCAATGACATGTACCGTAATTGAATTATAGATTTTTTAGATTATTTTATTTATTCCTATGTATCATGTTATTTTTGAGATAGAGTGTAAGGGTGCGCATTATATTGAACTACCTTTCTTTCGCGCAATAAGGTGCGTATTTTATTGACAACACTATTATAAACATATTTCTGATCGCTGCGCATTATATTAAACATGTTTGACAACACAACTACAATTTTGTATTTTTGGATGGTCTTGCGCTGCGTATTATAATGAACATTATTTTAGTTACTTCTCGTACATAAAGTATGTATAGTCAAAAACTTGGTTTTTTACGTTTTAAAAAAAAATTAAATCCTTTATATTAACTCGTGGTGTCTGAACCCTTGATTGCTTTCTTGCGTGCTTGGTTGTCGCCAAAACTTTGGATCGATTTTTAACCCACTTCCACGTAAGCTAGCGAGCTGAAATTATACAGGCAGTTTTGTACCGATAATAAAAACAATGTATCAAATTTTCAGATCGATTGCATGTACCGTAATAAAATTATATAATTTTTAGATTATTTTATTTTATCTCTATGTATGATGTTAAATTTTTTTGCTATAGTGTCGCGATGCGTATTATATTGAACAACCATTCTGTCGCGCAATAAGGTGCATATTTTATTGACAACACTTTTTATAAACATATTCCTGATCGGTTCGCATTATATAAAACATGTTTTACGACACAACTGCATTTTTGTATTTTTGGATGGTCTTGCGCTGCGTATTATAATGAACATTCTTTTAGTTTTGTCTCGTACATAAAGGATTTATAGTAAAAAACTTGGTTTTTTACGGGGGTTTTTATTACAAGTTATTGTTAACTATAATGAATAGTATTTTTGACGTGATGCACGTGTATGCCGGTCGAGACGGCTGTTGAAGGGGAGTTACAACATGCCACCGAACGGTGGCGGAACGTCCTTGGACGGGCTTGAAAAACAACTTACGAGTAAAGAGGTCCCATAATATACTGAGCAGAACTTTGTCACCTTCTTTCATTAAAAGGTGAACACAAAACAGCAACGATAATCCTAAAAGTTAAGACTTGAAATCGTTTTGTTTTCCACATTAAAAAAATCCCTGAATGCAGTAAGATCGGTGGTTTCTCTGTGGGACACGTTAAATGTAATCGACATCCAATTAAAGTAGTCTCGAGACAATACAAAGAACTTTAATAAAACACTATGTGGGTCAGTCGTAGTGAGATAATGATAAATGGCCAACATACTGATTGAGACGTAACCTACGCCCCTGGTTAGCAGAATTTTTTTTTAACCTGCGGGCGAAACGCGCAGTTGATTTCTTATGCTTAGGTTATTTTGTAGTTCAAAGTTTTGAGTGTGTGAATCCTTTTCAAAATGTGCCATTCATGTTCACATGTATTCAGTAAATTCATAAACGGCGATATCTGGCTCTGTTATCGGTCCTATTTTAGGTAAATATTGGGCGGATCCACTGATTCAGCAAATGTCCATATTTCATATACCACCCGCCACGGCAAAGAAGATGGCCACGATATGCTGTTCAGACTAATTTGTGATAGATAAAAAGGAGATGCACTTTCCTACCAAGGTCAGTTTGTAATTGGAGCAAGCTTCCAAAAGTATTCTATGAGGCGACACAAATTGACGCGTTCGTGCCTATTGCCTCCTATACACCAAGCCCCACTCACTGATACATCCGTTGAGCCTCGTTGCGACGTATCATCTTCACAGATACAGTTAAAACTTCTCAACATGCATAGGAGCCATGACGATCAGAACATTAATCCTGAGCTCTTATGAAATTGAAAGAAGAAAGAAAAAAGAAAAGAAAATCTAAAACATTAAAAGAGACGCTGTATTACTTTGTATTGTAGAACGCAAAATTCGAAAGATCAAAATATTAATCCTGAGCTCTTAAGAAATTGAAAAAAAAGAAGAAAAAAAAAGAAAATATAAAACATTTAAAGAGACGCTGTATTACTTTGTCTTGTAGACCGCACAATTCGAGGAAGTTAAGTTGCACACAAAATGCGTACCGTCAAGTGGTGCGTCCCTTGTTAAGTGAAACAGGAAATAAAAAAAAATCTTCTAATTTGAAAATCATTTCTTTCACTTGAAGAAATGTTTATTTTGACTATTATCGATTTTCAGCAAATGTATAACAAAAATTCAAAGTCTCTTGAAGTAACTTCTTAACGGTCTAGACGGAATTGATCGATTTATCAATATATCAGTTGTACTGTAAATCATTAGATGGTGACAATGTTATTGTTATATTTTTTGAATACCAATAAAAAGCGTTTATACCAGTAAATATATATAATTTGTATTATTTTCTTAAACTCGCAGAATTTAATCTGTCATATATTATAGATCACCTAGGATTTTAAAAATGTGATATTGATTGTGAGAAAAAGTAATGGAGACATATATTCCACAATTTTCAATAATTAGAATAACCCTTTTTATATATAAAATAAAAAAGATGTATCTGATAAATTAATATATGCCTTATAATAAGGTGCAGTAAATTCCATAGCCCAAGGAACTATTTTTATCTCAAAAGTAGAAAAGGTGGAAATAACTTTTTGAGGCGAGAACTTGTCGAGATATCAATGCAAAGCAACTTCTCAATGTGCAATATTCTACGTAAACCTCTCACCATGTTAAAGTATTTGGTAAATATATTTCATTCCTATTCTGTTTTTTCCCTTGATTTTGAAACGTTGATTTATGAAGTATATGATAATATATAATTTTAAACACGCTGTTTTACTATACATTTAAATATCATAACGCAGAGTTTCGTTTTGTCTATAAATATTAGTATTACAATTACATTTCACAAAACGACATCAAATCATACGGTGTTTAGTAAATAAAAAGTATTGTGGGCTCTTAATTTCAGTTTTCAAATTCCAAAGGCCAAAATGGCATATTTAGGGGCCGTCCATAAAGTACGTCACGCTCCAAAGGGGGGAGGGGGTGTAATAAAGTGTGAAAGTTTGTGACAGAGGAGAGGGGGGTGTCCGGCCATGTGTGACGTCACGCTGTTTTATATTAAATGTTGATTATTTTGTTAATAAAAAACAAAAATTTTGTTAGAAAGTGTGACGTACTTTATAGGGGGGGGGGCCCCGAGAGGTGTGACAGTTTGTGACAGGGGGGAGGGGGGTGGTCGGACACTTCGACCCCGGACGATTCGACCCCGGACGATTCGACCCCGGACGGTTCAACCCTGCCAGTTCGACCACAGGATGGTTCGACCCCGGACGATTCGACCCCGGACGGTTCAACCCTGCCAGTTCGACCACAGGATGGTTCGACCCCAGGACGGTTCGACCACGGATGGTTCGACCACGGACGACTCGACCCCGGGCGATTCGACCCCGGACAGTTCGACCACAGGACGTTTCGACCCCAGGGTGTTTCGACCCCGGACGTTTCGACCCCTTCGTATCTACACCGTATAATTTTTTAATATATTTTTTTAAATATACTTTTTTAAAATGTATTAGTTTTAAAAGTAAGTTTTGGTATAAACATGTTTAAATGTTATCCATTTACTAAAAATAATTTAGCTTAAAATTATTATCCATTAAAAATTAAATACAGTTTGAAATTGTTATTGACAACCAGTCAATATTCAAAGCGAAATCATGATTGTGATCAATGCGCCATTCCTCTCAGGTAGAAAGACCTTTCAAACCAATTCAACTCCACCCCCACCCCGTCCGATGTAATCGGACAAAACAAAGGCAATGTGGTCAGATAGTCCTTTCTGAAGTCGCCTACATTCTCTCTGACCCCGCTTACTCTATTTACCCTCGCCAACACACGGCTTGCTGTGATACTCACTGAGTGTAACCTTCGTAACACGGGATTATGAAACCCTTGGACGAAATGTAGATAACAATGACGTAACGTTCAGTCCGGTCATACGGGTCCAGCAGCTTGAACGTTATTGTCTGCTAGGCGGCGGTATAAACTATGCAAATTTATGGACTTTAATACTGACAACTTTGTACGTCTTATTAAAATCAGTATTTCTGCTAGGGAGGTATAGACGTGTTATGCAACACGTCCCAATGAGTAGAATTTTTGTACCATTACCTGCCCACCCCCAACCTGATGACACAAAACAGCGGCCTCTTGATGATCAGTGGGTAATAAGAAACAAATACTGACCATGGGGCGACTCTTCCGGATCATTCAGGGACAGAAAATGACAAATTCGCCATTTTTCTTCACTTTTTCATTCACAAATGTACAACTTTGCACCTAGACAATAATTTATAGTTTTGCAGTTTGTCAAAAAGTTACGGTCGTGATCCGTCACCAACTGCAATCATTTGTCTCTTTTAAATCATTGTATGGTGCACATGGCCTTATCATTCACTGCACCACAGTCACTTTACGACTCACGCAGTTCAAATGCTTGAAGATTAGGTGACTTGTCCAGTAAACCATCTTTTAATAAATGTCATTCACACATTCAATCTAACTATTCCGAAATTGGCGGTAGTATATCACGTATTTCAGAAACGTCAACAGTCAACACTGATAATTCAACTTTATGTATTTTATCTGCGCCTTATACTTTTCTGTCACATCTCTTGTTAACGATATCTTCAAAGTGGGAAAAAAAATTAACAAGAAAAGCAAGGGGGAAAAATCTATTAAAGCCAATTAATATAGTGAAAACATCTGACCCGACCAATTAGTTGTTGAGCAAATGTTTACTTTTTCCTTGATGCAGCGTGTGTCATTTTTGCTTTATTATTATGATTAAATTTTGGACATTTGAGTTTTCGAAATCAACTTTGTTACTTGTTAGTTGCTTTCAAAATTGCACGTGACCTTGACAGTAGGAATGAAATGAAGTTAAAGATACAGATTAATCTGTCTTTACAATTTGCATAGAGCTTTGACTTCTTCAGACAAAATGTTAATAAGTCAGGCAAATTAAGTATCCCTGACGTTTTGATAAACATTAATTTAATATTTTGAGTTTTATATTTTTTAAATCACAACAAAAAAATAAATAAATTATTTTTGCATTTAATTTTCATTTGCGTAACATAATAACATTTTATATAACATATCACAGCGCTCCGATGTACCGCTACAAGCCAAGACCTCACTATTTAGTGCGTTTTCGAAGAGTAGGGAACTTATTGAGAGATACCCTAGTGATTTGTGTCCTGTGATTAGCTCACCATACTGGGTCGTCAAGGTAAACTTCATTTTCTTTATGGTATTTTTTTTTAAAGATCAAATCTATCTTTTTACGTGTTTCAGTTGTTCGCTTTCAGCTATTTCATGTCTTCTTTTCTTCGGAATTGAAATCCTTTTCTGAAATCTTATATAGCTTGTTATAAATGTCTTTACTTAGATAAGTTTATGTGTGTATATTTAGTGGGTGTTTCTTCTGTTGTTGTTTCGATGTAGTTCAATCCCCCCCCCACCCCATTTTTAAAAAAACCTTTTATGTTTTAAATTTTCTTCATTGATTCAAATTTTGCTGTAGCCTGTGTTTATAGACAAACTTTAAACAACGGTACATAATTGTCCCACTTAATTATTAACCGCATTTAATCTGGTTAGACTACTTGCGAAGGTCGTTAAAAATGAAGGTCACATGTCAGTCAGTCTATTCCTTCTCATTGTATGTGGTATGTGCAGATAGAATTTTCCTGTAATATGTGCAGATAGAAGTTCCCATGTCGTACGTGCAAAATTCTGAGGTGAGGGCTCATTGTAATTAAAATTTCTTATCTACGAGTCTACAAGCAGTTTCCTTCAGTGATATATAAAAAACAGGCGTCTATAAACATGTACAT
Source organism: Ampullaceana balthica (assembly GCA_944989445.1). NCBI lineage: Eukaryota > Metazoa > Mollusca > Gastropoda > Lymnaeidae > Ampullaceana > Ampullaceana balthica. Next base: position 915,729 of record CALYLW010000386.1, on the reverse strand, counting down.
CATAACTTAATTTATCTTTCATGAGATCAAACTGTATATAGAATATATATACATGTATATAGATAGTATATATCACACCAAAATACAGAGCAACACAGTTTAGAACTGCACCCAGCAAAAGAAAATTGTAACAGAAATCATAACTTAATTTAAATATTTAATATTACACTATACATTCTGGAGGCTAAATTCTTTTTTTTTAAAGAATGTATACACATTTTAAATTTCTTGAGCTGATCATTAATAAGCCATCGATTCCACTGTTCATGAATTTAAAGGTAGATCTGGCTGATCAAAACACACGTGATATTGTGTGTGAATGTGTGTACTACTCTCATAAAAATCAGTTTTGACTTTAACAGAACGACATCGAATAAATGTTTATCCATAGAAAAACAGAAAGCATTTCAATTGAATTTTTTTTAAATCTTAAGGACAATGTCAACTTAAACTTACAGCACAATGGGCTGTTGTAATGGGGTCAGCCATCAATATGTGGAATAGCGGTTAGAAATCATCTCTACAATAGATTATATTTCATAGAGTAAAATAAAAATGATTTTTTTGTTGTTGTTGCTTTGAAAGTGGTAAAAAAATACGTGCGTTTGATGGTGTTGCTTGATGATATTGGACTTCCGTATTTTGTTATCATCATAACAGATCGTTCTCCCGTTATAACTACAGTGTATAAACTAGTTTCTTCAGTACATGTTTTGCGGGGAAGGAGGAGGGGTATGGGGGGTGGCGGGGCATGTGAGTACGTGTTATACTTGTTATATTTTTAGGTAAATTTAATTTGAGAAATTGATTTTTTTTTAAATATTGACACAATATTTTTACAATTAAAAAAGAACGAAATTAATGGAAAATGTCATTCCCAAATAAAAGTAACAATCTATTATTAAAGGGTTTATTTTAAAAATAAAAGTTTAATCTCCTCAAAAGGAATTAATCGCATTTTAAAAAAAAACCATTAACCTTTTTTCAACTACAACAATTCATTTCTATAGCGTCAGAAAAGTTTAACTGAAAGGTTTCAAAGATTAGGAGACGAACATTTTTCAATTTAAAACTTAATGGATACTTTTCTTCAAAACAGCTCGTTTTCAACATTTGAAATGAGGTGTTTTTAAACTGTCGAGCTGTAATATTGTAATTAGATGGTAAAATATTGCATCCCAATTTTTACATTGGTTCGAAGGTTAATTTTGGGGGTGTATATAGGCTGTGCTTAACGTTACACTGATTACACTTTTGTTAAAGTCTTTTTAATGCTTATAGGCACGAATAAAAAAAACAACAACTGTGTGAATATTGTGTCTGTTCCAAAGCACAAACTGACAGATTTTCTGACAATAACTATTTTAATTTTTTAAAAAGTATTAGCTAATAGAGAGGCTCGCGTGGTTTAAACTCTCGGTATTCACAAACAATTACCTTTTTGTTGATATATTCATTCATAGATAATCTTCATGAGCCTTTTTTAAAATTTATCTTAAATATTGTTTGGTAATAGCTACATCTTCACGTATTTTTATTTTATTTTGGCTGGTGCAAATTCTTTCAATTATAGTGCACAATTAAATGAAAAACACAACAAAATAAGGTCGTATTACATCATTAGTAGTAACTTAATTAGTGCTCAGTAATTGTATCCCATATATTTTACCTCTACCCATTTCATTGAACCGATGTTTTCCCTCTTTGGTGCAGACAAACCTTGGACCTAAACGTGGTCTATAATTGCCAGAGTTCTTCTTCTTCTCTATCCTCGAAATGGTTACCCTTTATGTCTTGTTTATGCCCAGGCCCCGTCCATAAAGTACGTCACGCTCCAGAGGGGTGCGAGGGTGTAAGAAAGTGTTACAGGGGAGAGGGGGGGTCCGGCCATGTGTGACGTCATGGTTTTTTATATTAAATTATTATTATTTTGTTAATAAAAAATATAATTTTTGTTCGAAAGTGTGATGTACTTTAGGGGGAGGGGGGTTCTGAGATTTGTGACAGTTTGTGACAGGGAGAGGGGGTTAAAATGGTCAAAAACAGCGTGACGTACTTTAAGGACAGCCCTTTATATTTACCTTTGCAGTACATAACGGTAACCTATGGGGTGAAAGGCTTTCGGTCCAAGGGAAGTAATGTCTCGACGTTTCTTGATATTGGGATTGGGTGAATTTTTATAAACTTTTTTTTTACTTTACTTTCCTTCAATGTGTTAAAAAAATCTACAACAATTTGTAACATCTTCTTGCATCCAAAGCTCAGTTGTCTACAATAAAAATGACATTTATTGAAATAGACTGATTTAAAAACATTTTTTTAAATAGACTAATTTAATGACATTTATTGAAATATATTGATTTAAAGAGAAGTACTGAAACAAACCAACGCAGCTTTAATTATTGAAACGGATTGATTTAAAGACATTTGATTTAAAAAATAAAAATGGCATTTTAGCAACGCGGACACGATCCACCTCTTTAATTTCTTCATTAATTATCAAAGTTTTGTATACTACACGAAATCGGTGCCATGTCTCATCAGCAGTGTAGCAGGCACGAAGCAATATGTTTAAGTTGGAAAAACTGAAAGCACAAAAGATATCGCGTATTTCTTTTAATGCAAAGGCAGCCTTCGTTTAATATAAACTTCTCGCTGACTGGCGATATTAATTTTCGGACTGATTATCCAGATTTACAAATTTACAAATATTGATTACTGTACGGCTGTACCGGATTCAAATTTTTAAAATCTGACCGCAGCCGGATTTGGCCGGGTTTATGAAGTGAAATCCTGCCAGAGCCGGATTTGTAAAAATGGCCGGATTCCGGATTTTAAGGACCTGAAATCCGGTACACCTTTAGTATACTGACATCCATTTTAAGTTTGAAATAAAATTAATAACAGGCCGAAACTCTTAGCACTGATCGAGTTAATAATTATAATCAGTTTTCCGAATGAAGTTGATTAGCGCAATAGCTCAGCTTAGGCCTCACTTTTTCAAGAGCGTTCGGCTCTTACTTCTTGGGGGCCGTCCACAAAGTAAGTCACGCTATTCTTGACCATTTTTAACTCCCCCATCCCCCCTGTCACAAACTGTCACAAATCTCGGAACCCCCCCCCCTAAAGTACGTCACACTTTCGAAAAAAAATGTTATTTTTTTATTAACAAAATAATTAAAATTTAATATAAAACACCGTGATGTCACACATGGCCGCACCCCCCTGTCACAAACTGTCACACTTTCTTACACCCCCTCCCCCCTCTGGAGCGTGACGTACTTTATGGACGGCCTCTTGGCGGTGCTATAAAAAAAAACAATCGAACGTAATAGATCACACTCCATTTTCCGGCAGTTCAAAATCTTCCTTTCAGTATTGGGGCACTCGGAAAATTGTATTATTCACTTGTCTGGGACACTACTCAGTGCTAGAAAACAGAGTCCTTATCTATTGATGTCTGTCTAGTCGGTTCAATCAAAATTTTCTGCCCGTGTTAGTTTCGTGGGGCTGTGTTTTTCCTTGACCCTAAGATATAGTCTGGAAAAACAGAGGCAACATTTTAAGTACCACCATCTCTTTATTGCTAACAGGATCGTAAACAGAAGGCCTGTCTAACTAGCATATTAATTAGTAGTTTTCTATTATGTTCCTATTTGCAAAGACATGAATCGAACTTAAGTAAACAGAACTATTTTAATATGTTATAAATTGAGATCAGTTCCCTAGAAACATAAAGAAATGTATATTGAAATTCCTTTTTTTACATTTTCTCTATTCCTACTTATATACACAATTCATAACAAAATATATGTGTACGACCTTGGGTTGGTAATCAGCGTTTTCAGATTGAACAATAATGGGGAAGAGTGAAGGTATAATAGCCCAAGATCACGTCTATGCGTGTGGTAGCTATAAGATACAGGATCTAACGGCTGATTACATTTTGTCGTCAAGTGGTTCTCTTGTGAATGTGAAATTCCATTAGTTTGGATGACTTATAAGAGCATATACTAATAGTATGTAGTGTCGTTACTTAACCCACAGAACGTTATCGTTGCACGTTGTTACCTCCCATGCTCGCTCGTTTAATCTCGTCATTGCAGTGGCGGGGGGGGGGATACGTTTCTGTAAATTTGTAAATCATATTTCTGTACGCATTGAAATGTTATAATTTTTTTAAAATTTTACGCTATGTACGATTGAAAGGTTTATTGATCTTTAAATTAAGCTGCCTCCCAACGAAACATGCTATCATGGCTGATGTCGATTGCGGTGTTTCATCACTTATGGTGCTAGTAATCAATCCCAAAGATACTCGTAATAAATTAGAGCTAGCGGGCAGATACAAAAATAAAACCTAGAACGTTTCTTTACAACTTATCTAAATTGAATATCTATATTTGAAGAAAAGACTTAAAAACAATCTGAGCGTTTGTATCTCTTATTTCCACCCCCACCCCAATTAATACTGAGTTTTGATCCGCCGTTTGTCAAGTAGTTTTTGCTAGCGACATAACTCGTTTACTCTCTCATCCTCCTTATATATTAAAAGGCAATGTTCTGTCCGTTCTGTCCCGTCGTCTATAGCGACTGGTCCCTCAAACACATATGACTCCTGCAGCCAATCATATTGAACACGTTTACGCCATTTACGCGGACGTTCAAAACGAGTTATTTTGGTGCAGTATTTCTTCCCAGACTTTATTTTGAGTTATGCGCGTTGGGATTTATAGCAAAAAGCTCTGTTTTTACGATTATTTATTTTAACTATAATGAATAGTATTTTTGACGCGATACACATGTAATGCCGGTCGAGACGGCTGTTGGAGGGGAGTTACAACATGCCACCGAACGGTGGCGGAACGTCCTTGGACGGGCTTTATTGCTCGTAAATAATAAATAATACAATAGCCCAAGTCACTCACTCACTGTCTGGCTTGCTGGCTGTATCTGTAACGCTATGACACCATTGTTTGGGCTTATTTTTTAATACAAGGTGTACATCAGGAGGTGTGCAAAATAATTATAAATTAAAGATTCTCGCCATAAAAACTTATATTTTATTTTTGGAAAAAAAGGAACGATGTAAAAAGAGGATTTGAGGATTTATAAATATAAAATGCTTTGTGTACACTTCAGTAATTTTAATATTTCGTATTTATCAAATAAGGACAAGTTACTTGGGCTTTTGACAAAAAATAGTGGGCGCCGTAGGCTCCCTACAACCTCCAGTTTTTTTTTCTAATATTCGATTCTTTGGCAATTCTGTGCTGTTTGGCCACGAAAATATTTACCATCTGAAATGAAATCAGTGATGTAAAATGAACAAATATATTAGGAAAAAAATCGTATTTTTTAACTGGGGAAAAGGGGTAATTAGTGAATCAGGCGTGTTTGCGAAGGGCGAGGCCGTGTTTATGGAGTGGGAGAAAGATCAGGTAAATAGTAATTAGGTAAATATGTGTTTTTGATTGCTAAGCCTGTGCTTATTTACTTGGTAGTAAAAACAAGATGTTACGTATGAATAAATTATTAATTCATCTCCTTAACAAATAACATTTTGGATAATTATCAAGATTTAAAATATAAATATTATTTTTATCAGTTGACGTCAAAAAAAAACCGACTATATTTCTTACAACTATTTTTCCTCTTCAACGTGCACAAAACACGCGATATTATTTGTGTAGAGACGTCGATACTTGTGGCCTTGGTCACACTTTTGATTACGTCATCTCTCTTCTCTATTGTACCGGCCTAGTTCTCTTTGAGGTAGACAGCCACAGAACAAACACCATTGCACGATTGGAGAATGATTGGAGGACACCGTCTAGACCAGAGAACGATTTTGTTCGTGGCATTTTGCCGCTGTGATCAACCCCGTCCAAACAACGGCCTTTGTTAAACGCATCGATTTCAGATGTTAAAAACTGTAATTAGGATTATGAGAAAGAAGCAGGTTCGGAAATAGAAAAATGACGTTTCGCGCCATTGTTATCTTGTGCGGGCTTGGTGATACACTAGTTGTTTCCTTGAGAATATTCTTGAGATAAAAGCTCTGATTAACAAGCACGGCGTTATCGTACAATGGAGGTGAGCAGTTTCAGTTGCAATCTTTAGTTTTAAAAAAAGCCGTGAACTCGTCAGTGGATGATCACTGTCAGGTTCCTTTATAACAAAAAATCCGCATTACTTAACATTTATACAAAATTATTTTCATTTATGAAATCGTACTAAAGTTGTATCTACACTATCATTTTTAATCTACTCAGCTTTAGTTACGTGTCAACTATTGCAACCATATAATCTCTCCTGATCCTAGAAACGATCCTAATTCTTAATGTACGTGTATGTATACAACAATTTTATCGATATACAGCCCCCTCCAAAGCAACAATAAGCGATGCACTGTTTAACGAATGAAACTTTGAAACAACATACTATTTAATTTAATTTGTCGGATGGTCCCCTCTTTTGAAAAATGTGCGCATCGCAAATGTTTTGAAAGGCATTCCCATTTATATGACACGTTTGTGTGATCGAAAGAAATACATTTGAAAAAAATAGTCTCACACGTCGATCCATGTACACCCATGAAGAACTTACATATCTTGAATTTCACCACCTGAGACGCGCGCTGACCGCAGATGAACACCTTGTACAAATAGACTTACCCGAGATAGTTTCAAGGATTTCACTACCAAATATCTTGGTCCATGCTATAAAATAAACTTAATTTTACCATTTCATCATTCAATATTATTCTTATGTCTTTGAAAAGCATGTTTTATTTTTTGTATTTCCTTTATTGATTTTCGCTTACCGCTTATAGACCCCGTTATTTTAGCTTTTTACAGCCTCAGTTTTTCTGATGACCTCCAACTTAACACTTAGCAAATGCCCACCATATCTTTAAAAATATGTATACATTCGTTACAGAGGCGTTTGAATGGGGTAACAGTGTAGATCATTGCAGATTTGTTTTTAAGTACGTTGAGTTGCGGTATTTTAAGAACTTGATCCTTTTTTCAACGAATGATGACAGCTTGCGTTAACTTTAGCTACTTCAACGTTAAGTTTCAAATATGATAATATATAACAGATAGCTCTATTATTGAAATTACGACGGAAAACTAGTAGTTTGTCCTACTGCGTTATAATTTTTGAGCTGAAATGATTGATTCAATTTTGATCTCTTGAACCTTGTTAAATGACATGATTTTAACTATCCTTTGGACAAAATGCGTCAGCCTCAAAATTTTAAAATGACCGCATGATGACGTTATATTTTTTAAACAGAGTAACAAGGACAATCTCGTTTATGGCGAAGGTAAAAGTTATTTAATTATATTTATTTAATCTCTTCATTTACTGAATAAGACGGCTTATCCGTTTATAAATAAATACGCTGATTACTCTAAAAGTACATAACCTAGCTCGCAACACTGTCTCTCTCTCTCTCTCTCTCTCTCTCTCTCTCTCTCTCTCAAAATGTCTCACACTCTATCTTGCTGTTTGTACGCGAGCGTACGAGAGCTACCAAAGAAATCTGGCAATCTATTTTGTGTGAAATGATTTCCTTTACATCAAGAGGTGGCATTTTCAACATATATTTCTGTGTTGGGGGTTGGCATACATATGAACGTTACCCGGGTTTTCACCCCAGCTACGCCTCTGTCTCTATCAATATTTGCTATTTCGAAGAAGTCAACACACTTCTATTCATGTATACGACGACATGAAAATCCGTTTAACTCTTGAATGGCGTTCACTAGCTCTCACCAACGATGGATTAATTAATGTCTCCGAATATTTTTAACAGAGGTGTATGGTAAATAAGAATGAACTCATAAGCAATCGGGACGAAAAATAAATCTCGGAATAAAGTAGTTAAACAGGGTTTATATTTCGACAACTTAATCACATTAATTATCAATCGTTTGATTATTTTTACATATAGTGCTAAAATGTGCAGGCTTTTAAAAATAATATTAAATTTGGAATTTTTCAGTGAGCAGAAGCTTGTTACCTCCCAATCGCTCCAGGAGACTGTGAAGAGATGTACATAACAAAAATACTTTACAAAATATAAAACAATAAGAACATGTCTAACTGGATAAATAATTCAAACTTCCATTTTAAAAAAGGGATTCTTGATAATACCACAATTATTACCACAAGCGCGTAATGTGCGCAAAGTACTTTTTAAAAAAAAATATTTATTTTGGTTTTAATGAACTTTAAATTTTGATACAACACACTTTTAGTGCACAAAAGGAACGTGGTCTTTAAATATTAATATACTAATTTAATAGAAAAGTATTTAGTCTAGGTTCGGGAGAAAAGTTTTCAGGGGCGTACCAAGTTTCTGTTGCAAACCATCTGCGATTCTTATACCTCTCGGACCACGAGATATATCGATCGTTTTATGACCCACCCTTCATAACGTTGATTAAAACAAGGCGGAGTTCGACACACAGATCACCTGTAAAGTTGCTGGTGTTCAGGGCATAAAAGCTCACCAATAGGCATAAGCCCAGAAGTGAGGCTAACAGACCGACATATACGTGTATGTATGAGGTGAGAAATGACCTAGGCAGCTGGGGACAGTGAAGGCGGAATGCCAGTGATAAGTTCGATCGGAAGATTGCGCTTGAGCAGGCCAGGGCCCTACATAAGCTGTGGCGCCACTGATGATGATGATACGTTCCTGCAAAGTGCGTCAACGAATCGGAATGTTATTTTAAGTAACACTTTAAGTCTTAAAAAGTAACACTACTTTCTCGTGTTAAACAACAAAAATTTACCTCCTTTTAAAAAATTAAATTTCCAATATAACGATTTATAATCAATAACAACGGGAAATAATGAACCTTTTATACAAATAACAATTCTTCTCTTTAAAAAAAAGTATTTCACCTATCTGTTTTCGTGAAATAATTTACAAGATAACAATTTGTAGCCAGCTAAAGAAAAACGTTCAAACAACTGATAGGGCAATATTTAATGTTAGCAAGTGAGACCAATACACCGGCAAGGTCTGTCGTCTGCAGGACAAGGACACGCCGATATCTCTGTGAACAACAACGTTTATCGAGGCTACAGTTTCATTTTAAAATAGCATGAAGGGGGATAAAGTGTTGAAAAATTGAGCTCAGTTGTCAAAAGAGTTAATGCCAAGGTGGTCTTTGTAGTTTATCGTCGATTGAGAGGACGGGAAATATGATTGCATGTGCGGACGTCATGGTGGAGATTTAACTTTTTTTGCCGAGTTTAGCGTAGCCATTTAATTGAGACTTAGCTGAGATAAATTGTTTTTATGTTGAAACTTAGAGGAAAAATGTAGTAAAGTATTGTAATTAATCAATTACTGTTACATTTCAAAGGCCAATACGAATACTTTTAATTAGATATTTATTTTACTAAATTAGTCATGGTAATCCAGTTAATATAGAAAAAAAATCAATTTTAAAATTCAGTATTTAAAAAACGTAACAATTGAACCAAAGTTAATTTTAAAAAAATAAAGTGATAAGTTCCCAGAATAATTATCGTACACGATGTAATGCACATAATATATTTGATAATCATCAATTTGTTTTCCTCTTTGTCAGAAATCCTGAAAGCACGTCTAGAAAAAGGATTTTTAAAAACAACGTATTTATAAGTGGACTAAAAAGACGAAAATAATTTAAAAGTTATACGTTCAAGTACTGTGATTTAATATGACTAAAAACGTGGGGGGGGGGTGTTTGGTATAAAATTAAAGATTTCTAATTTAGAAGGCAAAAGAGAGATCTATAAGTGAGAGAATGAGTGAACTGCATATGTAAAACCTCATAAGCGCCCGCCCCACGTTTTTAGTCATATTAAATCAAAGTACTTGAACATATAAGTTGTAACTTATTTTCTTCTTTTTAGTCCACTTATAAAAACAGGGTTTTTAAAAATATTTTTTACCTTTATTTATTTTAACAAACACCTCATCAGCACCCGCCCAGTGTTAACACCACGGCAATTAGGTCACGGGGTGAACTCGGCACTTCAAATCTAACAACGGCAGTCGGATACAGATGATTATATAGAGATAAACTTTAAAAAACGTACAAACAAAGTTTTTGACTATAAATCCCTTATATATGAGACAGAACTTAAAGTATCGATTATTTTCCAACGCGACAAACGTTTACAGCCTGAAACTGAGTGAATTCTCCCTGGTTAAAATACGAGATGTGGTCATCGATGGCCGGCGTGAAATCAAGTGACCCGTAAAATGTAAACAATAGCGAATGCTACAAATACTTTTATATAGATAAACTAAAAATGCATTAATTTAATTATGATACGTTCGATCGATATGCAATTTTGATACAATGTATTGTCATCCAAGATCTATCTGTGGTAAAAATTTGAGCTCTCTATGACCATCAGAAGTGGTTAAATTTTACGTTGGCAAATTTGAAAAAGTGCGGACAAACAGACAGACACGAAAGCAAGTTAATAAATAAAAGTAAAAAATGATTTTTAAAAACCACGTTTTTATAAGTGGACTAAAAAGAATAAAATAGTGTAAAACTTATAACTTCAAGTACTTCGATTTAATATGACTAAATACGTTGTGCGGGTGTTTGGAATAAAAGTTAAAGATTTATAATTTAGAAGGCAAAAGAGAGATCTATAAGTGAGAGAATGACTGAACTGCATATGTTAAACCTCATAAGCACCCGCCCCACGTTTTAGTCATATCAAATCAAAGTACTTGAAGTTATACGTTTTAAATTATTTTCTTCTTTTTAGTCCACTTATAAAAACGTGGTTTTTTAAAATCCTTATTTACTTTTATTTATTTTCTTCTTTTTAGTCCACTAATAATAACGTATTTTCTTTTAAATCTTTTTTTACCTCTATTTATTTTACCTAACACCTCATCAGCGGCCGCCCAACGTTTTAATACAACGGCGATGAGGTCACGTGGTGAAATTGGCACGTGAAATTGAACTACAGCAGACTTATGCAGATGCTTATATAGAGATAAACTAAAAAATGCAATAATTTTATTGCGATACATTCGATCGATCTGAAATTTTGATACAATGCATTGTCATCCAAGAACTATCTGTGGTTACATTTTGAACTCTCTGGGACCATCAGAAGTGGTTTAATTTTAAGTTGGCAAATTTGAAAAATTGTGGACAGACAAACCAACAAACAGGAACGAAAGTGAGTTAATATAAACGTGGTAAAATACTCGCTATCAAAATGACTAATGGGAGTTAACAAAAGCTCTGCAGGCCCTTGTTGTCGTGGTCGCGATATATAAATAAGATGTGAAAATACTAAATGGTAATGTGATAACTGTTTCTGTTGGTTTGCTGATTACTTCTGGTGGTTACTGCTGTGTTTGATGATTACCTCTGGTGGTTGCTGCTGTGTTTAATTTTTACCTCTGGTGGTTGCTGTTGTGTTTGTTGATTACGTCTGGTGGTTATTGTGTTTGCTGATGACCTCTGGTGGTTGCTGTTGTGTTTGATGATTACCTCTGGTGGTTACTGCTGTGTTTGATGATTACCTCTGGTGGTTGCTGCTGTGTTTAATGTTTACCTCTGGTGGTTGCTGTTGTGTTTGTTGATTACGTCTGGTGGTTATTGTGTTTGCTGATGACCTCTGGTGGTTGCTGTTGTGTTTGATGATTACCTCTGGTGGTTACTGCTGTGTTTGATGATTACCTCTGGTGGTTGCTGCTGTGTTTAATGTTTACCTCTGGTGGTTGCTGTTGTGTTTGTTGATTACGTCTGGTGGTTATTGTGTTTGCTGATGACCTCTGGTGGTTGCTGTTGTGTTTGATGATTACCTCTGGGGGTTGCTGTTGTGTTTGTTGATTACCCCTGGTGGTTATTGTGTTTGTTGATTACTTCTGGTGGTTGCTGTTGTGTTTGTTGATTACCTCTAGTGGTTGCTGTTGTGTTTGATGACTACCTCTGGTGGTTGCTGTTGTGTTTGATGACTACCTCTGGTGGTTGCTGTTGTGTTTGATGACTACCTCTGGTGGGTGCTGTTGTGTTTGATGACTACCTCTGATAGTTGCTGTTGTGTTTGATGACTACCTCTGGTGGTTGCTGTTGTGTTTGATGACTACCTCTGGTGGGTGCTGTTGTGTTTGATGACTACCTCTGGTGGTTGCTGATGTGTTTGATGACTACCTCTGGTGGTTGCTGTTGTGTTTGATGAATACCTCTGATAATTATTGTTACTGTTTCATCTTATCCAAATAATGTAGTTAAAGTAAGCATGTGGTTGAAGCTTACCGTAAAGAAAGATTCCATCCACCCCATGAGTTGTAAACAATGTTCTTGTTAATTCCTTCAAAAACGTATGTGCCTAAAAAAATCCTATAATTTTATGTAAACTGGACAAATACTATTTGTAAAAATATTTTCAAGCTCTGGAGGAAAATAGTTTTTGTCATCATCGGATGCTTTAAGTCAAATTCTTATGAGCGCACTATATAAAAACACTATAACTTCTAAAAGTGATAAATTTGAAAATCAATAAACGGAATCGGCAATCTAACATCCACGTTTATAAGATCCTACTACGCAGCTATCATGAATTGATTCAATGTATTTAAACGCCGAAAACGCTGAAATTTTTTAAGTATTGAAAATGGAACGAGAAATTATTAAATGTTTATTCTACAAGTAAAGTTAGCACCTGTACATTGAGAAAGTAGCGTTTACCCCATGGCTGTAATTCGTTGTAATTGAAAGTAGCATCGGTGACACAAGAGCATCTCGTTTACAAAGCAGCAGACCGATATAATTGATCAAAACCCCAAACTTGCGTCACTTCCTCCCTAGTCCCTATGGATCAGGTTGTGGACAGAGGTAAAATGATCAACTAATTGATGTTTCTTGCTCACGGCAGGTGGGACATGATGAAAATATCGCATTCCTTGGTGATGATTTTGCCATGATTGCCTTATATTGCGGAATATCGACATTAATCATAAGCAGACGTGAAATGAGACTTACCCAGTGGTGCGAACATATTTGGAAATGTTCATTGATCACATTGAATGGTGTCATTCGGTTTCAATAGGATTCATATAGTTGCCGTTCATTTTATTTCCCACCTGTTAAGTTTCAACACGTTTCATGAAAGAAATGGCGGATTTTAATTTATCATAGGAACACTGTTTTTTTTAAAACAAAAATTAGTCGTTTAGAAAAATATAAACAGCTTACATTTTTTTAAAACGGATTTTTTTTCAACACAGCATTGTCGTTATATAATTGAGTTTAACCTCCCAATCCATCATGGAGTGTACAGAGTGTACAGATTTCATCGACTGATATTGCCATCTTATCTTTTGTATTCTTATCATTCAATGAGCATTTTCTAATTTGCTAGCCCTGAATAATGTCCATGCAATATCGATTCATTTTTTTAAAGATATTCTCTAATCTAAAATTATAAAGCTGTATTTCTTAAAAACGAATAGGTCTTAACAAATTCTTTTTGCTTACAGTATATTGGCTTGGATAAATACTTTTTAAAATCTTTTGTTTCATTTTTTGTTCAAAAAAGTTTGAGATTAATTAATTTATCTTTAGAGCTTAAGAATTGATCATGCTTTATCGTCTCACCATAAAAATCTGCAAGTCTAACACTGAATTATGTTGTTTTTTTTTAAATTATATTTATTCAACTAATTGCCTGTTACAAACACAGAACGAGATTACTTTTCTTATATTCCTGTGCTATGACAACAACCAATATCTAAAATAAATTTTCAATCAGCTTGATTAGTTCACTGAACATACATTAACGTTTATTTTTGCGCAGAGCTGTGCATTTCTCTTCGGGTATGTTATTTTGGACTGGATGTATCTTTCAATAATATTTTTTTTAAAACTTTACTGTGTTGGAGTTAAACAATTTATATACAAAATCGATTTTTTGAATTGGTGACAGTCATTGATGTTGACATGCCTAACAAACCAGCTGTAACACAAATAATGATTGAAACACTGCTGTAATCTCGCAATCAGTTTTTGGATGAAGGGCTTGCTGGAAGATTTTGTCTAAAATAGCGACAGTGCAATCAACACTCTATCTATGCATGCCGGGATTAAATTTAAAGCAAAATCATCCGCGTAAAGAGGAAAGTGATCTAATGAAATGTTGCTACTAATTTTATAAACAATGGTGGGATCTTCTTCTGTGAGATATAAAAAGGCGTAAAACACGTGACGTTAGTGAAGTTAAATAAAGTCTAAAGATAGATGTTTTTATTTTTAAAAATTGACTTTGAAAGACCAGAACATATTGAAAAGATTCATCTTTTGGGAAGTGTGTGTAAGTATGCGCTATTTGCTGCAGTACTCCGAAGGATTTCTAAAAGCTTAAGTACAAGGATTTAGGAAATATCATTACTTTAATGTTGGTGCAAAATAATAAATTCTTGTGCAGTTTCCACAGCAGAGAGCATTCGTTTTTTGTGTGCAAAGTTTTACACACCACAAACACATATATTATCAGAGTTTGCTGCGCTATAATACTCAACTCTTTCGTGGCGGCGGTCAGATATCTGCGTGGCCGCGCAGCCGAAAATCTTAAAGGGAACCTAGGGGTATTCCTTACAACAATGCACATTATTCCTTTCACCTTTAAATATATAGACACCAAAACTCTCTTGACAATCTGGCTTCAGTTCAAGGACACCGTTGACTTTTTTAGCCTTCGATTTCTATGACAAGTTCAGCGCCCACCATGTGACTTCTTTTGTGTTACTGCATAGTTTTGATTTCTATGACAAGTTCATCGCCCACCATGTGACTTCTTTTGTGTTACTGCGTAGTTTTGATTTCTATGACAAGTTCATCGCCCACCATGTGACTTCTTTTGTGTTACTGCGTAGTTTTGATTTCTATGACAAGTTCATCGCCCACCATATGACTTCTTTTGTGTTACTGCGTAGTTTTTATTTCTATGACAAGTTCATCGCCCACCACATGACTTCTTTTGTGTTACTGTGTAGTTTTGACTTCTGTTAAAAAGTATGCTGCAACTGTGCACAAGTGTAACATATTTTACATCTTTATCACCTGCTTATAATGAAATAGTCGCTACACTCTTCACATGCTCTTTCAACAAAAGTAGCCGTTGTACTTTGCCTTCTGTTAACAAAATAGTCTTAATATTTTGAAATATGTTAACAAAGTAACGGATATATTTTTCATATGCTAAAAAACAGCATCTAAGTATTTTCACATGATATTGAAGTAACCTTTACATTTAAACATCCGTTTACATAGTATTTTCTGCATTCTGTACTTTTTACTTAATGTCTTCTGTCCCCTGACTGCTTTCTAATCCTTACTTTTCATCAAAACACTCCTACTCTCTGCATAACGTTAACACCAACCTTAGGTTTTTTGCTTCTTAAATGCCGCTTTTACCTAAGCACTTAGTGGCCTGTCTAGCCTGATTAAAGCAATATTAACTCCAGTTTATTTGGATTAAAATGTGTGCATTTACATCAATTTTATGTAACTGTATGTGTTTACATTATAAAAAATTATAATTGCTTAAGACATTTCTTTGAATACTTTTTTAAAAAAAAATCAATTCCCTCATTCTAATGTTTGTTGGCGGTAACAGGCTGTGAGCATAACTGACTACACCTTAACCAAGAGCTTCTGATATTGTTAAGTGTTATTTCTACCTGTAGGAGAACAATATGACAAGGGATGTTTAATATATCTGGCGCCATAAATTGTTTTCATGATTCCAGGTATTCAACTTTTAAACTATTACAAAGGATTCGATATTTATTTCGAGGTGAAGGTTGGTTCATTAGACCGGAGCTGAAGTTTCATTGCGTATCACCTCATAACAATAAGTAAGACTCGTTTGAGACAGTTACGTTCCGGGGTGGGGGTGTTGAGGATTTAGGGGATTTGGAGCGCTTAGTTTTAATTGATAACATGCGTGACACGTGTATGGGTGCCAAAATATGTTAGGCTCAGCCCTGGAAGCGTTTGGTTTAAAGTTGAAATGATACTTAAGTAAGACGTATTGATTTTTCTCTCAACCATTATACATTTATGCGCGCTCCAGCTGTTTGTGTTGTAAATCTTAACGCATACAAACTGTGCTAACGGAAAACAGAAATTTTATAAGACAGATGCATTTATGAGGTTTGGTGTGTCACTTCAAGATTATACGAATGCTATTAGTTTTTTCTTAAAAGAATTTTCATGGTGTTTATTAAATTTAGCTTTGATTTTAATCAAATATATGAATTACGGAGCCGCACGTTAAGTTTGATTTGACTCCGATGACAGATTGCTGGAAAAATTGGAGGGTGGGGGTGTAAAATTAGTTGATGATGAAAGAAATATTACACGTGACTTGTGCTAATTAAGGTTATTATAATGCATTTTAAGATATATAAGCCTTTCTGAGCTAACGCAACACTAATAGTGTCTATAACTAGTTTAAAACAATTCGGCCAGGTTAAGAAGAGTTTGACGTGAATTTTTACATTTAACCTTATCAGATGAATATCGAGACCTCGCACAAACCTGCTCTATTATTATAGTCTTGTGACGTCCGGTCATTGATTTCAAGCGGGATTTTTTTATGTTATTATTTTTTAAAATAATTTTTAAAATCTGATCTATGAATAGACGACTAGTTCCTCGATAGCAATTGAGTCGCCCGTTCAAACTTGTATTTATCATACCGACTTCCATTGCAGCGGAACAGTTTATTTCCCAGCTAAAGAGGAACTTGAATGTGAAATAACCTATTGAGACATTGAATGCCTTCCGACGCAACGTAGAATTCATGTTTCCACAAGTTTCTTCGGATTGCCTCAATCAGTGGTTCCACCATTTCCCCGCGAGCACACAAACGATTGAGATAACTGTTATATTCTAAACTCCAAGTCTGAAGATTTAATAATGTAGTCTTTCGGGTCTTCTCTAATGTTTAGCTTTTGTTGTTCGCTGAATTAGTGATGTCTAAATAAAACACCTTTTCAACTGACTAATAATTAACAATAAAAACAACAGAAGGCTTTGAAGGTTTAATGTGTTTTCATTAAGAAGTCAGCGGTACATATTTATCTAATTATCGAACTGAAAATTTAAATACTTCTACAAGGAAAATAATTTGGACTTTTTGAAGCGCAATAAAATTGTAGCAGCTTTGTTTCTGTGTAAATTGAATAACCGGATTAAAAAATCTTCTTATTCCATTCTTCTTATTTCATTCCTGTGAGATTTAAACTTGGTGGAATTTTCTGCAGATTAACATCAAAATTAAAATGGTTTAGTGCAGTGCTTCTCAAAGTGGTGGTCCCCGGACCGGTGCCGGTCCGTGATCTTCCGCTGCCGGTCCGCAAATGTTATCAAGAAAGGACAGAACAAATATAATTATAATTCTCCACTTGCAACAATTATTACTAGCCCTATAGAATATATCGATTTTTCGGCAATAAGCATATTAAATTTTAAAAAAATAAATAATAACATTACGCTAAAACGTCAGTAACGTGAAAATAGTTCAACGGTCCCTGATGCAATGGGAAAATTCCTGCCGGTCCACCATACTAAAAAGTTTGAGAAGCACTGGTTTAGTCGAACTATGATTAGCTTTTCAACTAAAACATAAAAAGAGAGATATTATCAAAATGTATGTGCACAAACCAACCAACTCAAATTGTGACAATGTGACCTAAGCTCGAAGTTCAAATTATGCAAGAATCGTCTCAGGTTTCACGGTTATTCTGCATTTTCAATAATACATTGGGCTTTCTATTTATCTGTGCTGTTTTCTTGGATTGCAATCTTTATTAAAATCATTGATATCAGTTTGTTATCGTGATTGATCTTTACATCTGCTTTACATCATTCGTTGAAATTAGTTCGCTCTTGTTAAGCTTACTCTGTGGGCCTTAAAGGTCATTTTAAATAGGCTCATAGAAATCTATTTATGTGCATCTTTAAAGAAATACGGATTGAATAGAAACATTCAGAAATAGTTTTTGGAGTATTTTAAGTGTTAAAGTAAACATTTAGCGTATGGTCGCAGGCAGACTTTTGGGGCTGAATTAGCAATGTTTTAAAAACAAAGTTTTTTTAAAAAATTGAATGCATAAGGTTTTTAAATTTAAAAAAAAAGGAAAAATTTGTTCTTATCTTAACTGAAGATAAATGGAATTAAAATTATCGTTGTTATCTTTAGTGCATTGATTTTTATTTATTACTTTACCTTTGGTTATTCATTATTTGTTTCCATGATGGGAGTTTCGTAGAATCCATCATAATAATGTGTTACACTATTTGGGGAAATACATGAGGTTATAATAGCTTCTTCATGAGCAAAATAAGTATTTCTTCTTAATGCCAACTAATTTCAATGTGTAGACAAATGAACAAAAGTTTCATTTTAGATCTCTTCTAAAAATAAATTCAACAGAACTTGCATTGGTTTTCTATTAACTGAAGATTTTCGAAGTATTAACTCATTATTATTCGTATGTAAATTTTAACAAGAGTTGACATGTCGTGTGGCCACGGTGATATTCAAAGTTTCATTTATTCGAAATCGCAAGGACACGCATAACACTATTGTGCACAACTCCATTTGTAACTGTCGTAAAATGCAAGACATTTAGTTTGCCGCTTTTATGAACATGTGAGATTTTCATAGAACTAAACTATAAGGACATTTGTACACAAACTTGAGACTCAGGATACTTTGTCAAGATCCAATATAAGGAAATTACGTGCACCGATTTTAAATACTAGAGAGTCTTGTGAGAAAACTCGTTGGAGGATTGTTCATGTTCAAGCAAATTGCGAAGGCAATGAAGAAATTTCAGAATCGCCAGATTCTCCCAGAGCCCAAAGGAGGTTACGACACAATAAAAGACGCACTAATTACGCCAGATGAGGGCGTGTGTCTGATGATACATAGTCCTCTCCTGGCAATCAAGGTTAGTACCACATTTTTATATAATAAATAATACAGCTCTTTGAAAACGTTTATCGGTATCGGCAATCATTTATAATAATTTAAATATTTTTAAAAAAAACAACAAAGAGCTCCAACAAAGAATTGCATTTAGTCTAAGATTATGACCAGCAAAATATGAAAGGTTATATCTTATCTTATCTTATCTTATCCGTTTACAGACGCTCCTTCTATACAGAAGATTATTGCGTCCTACGCTTATCTATGGTTTGTGTTTAGTCCTGCATTTTTATTAGAGATTTAAATGTTGATAAAGTGTTGATTTTCCTGGATTCTTCAGGCAACCCATTCCACGCCCGAATTCCGGACGGGAAGAAGGAAAACTTGTATGTGTTTGTTCTTGCATACGGAATAAGGAAGGTGTTTTTATCCTTATGTCTATCTGAGGGTTGTATTAAGTTATCTTTGTGTTGTATTTCTAAATTAGAATTAATTGCTTTATGTATGATTACTACTTTGCTCTTGGTTCTTCTATCCTCTAGTGTTTCAAGGTTTAATGATTTAACTAATGGTGTTATTCTTGTCAGTTTTGAATATTCTCCAGTAATAAATATGCAGCTCTTTTTTGAATTTGTTCTAGTTTATCAATGTTTTCTTTGGTGGATGGGTCCCATACAGAAGATGCATATTCTAGTACAGGTCTCACCAAAGTGAGGTAGCATTTTAGTTTTATATCTCTATTACATTTGTTAAAGTTTCTTTTTATAAAGCCTAAGGTTTTGTTTGATTTTTTAATAACTTCATTGACATGGGGATTCCATGATAGTTTCTCATTTATTAAGACTCCTAAGTATTTTGCATCTTTAGTTTGGGTCAGTTCTTTTCCATGAATGTAATATTTTGAATTTATTTGTTTCTTTTTCTTTGTTACTCTTAACAGTTGACACTTTTCTGTGTGGAAAGACATACTCCAGTTAGTTTCCCATTTTATCAATTCATCTAAGTCTTTTTGTAAAATTGTGCTGTCTTGTTCTGATTTAATTGTTCTATAGATTATACAATCATCAGCAAATAACCTAACTTTTGTACCTGTTGAGATGTTGTTGGGTAAATCATTTATATAAATTAAAAAGAGTAAGGGACCTAGCACAGTTCCTTGTGGAACTCCTGAGTTAACCTTTATTGGTGCAGATTTAGATCCATTAATTATTACAGTTTGCTCCCTGCCCAAAAGGAAGTCTTGGATCCAGTGATGTAAGGAACCTGAGATTTGTCAAATGCTTTTGAGAAGTCTAGTAATATTGTATCTATTTGATCATTTTTGTCTAAGCCTTTTGATAGTTCATCTATTAAACCTATTAATTGTGTTTCACATGATCTGTTTTTTCTAAAGCCGTGTTGATGTGGGCACAGGGCATTATATTTGTCAAGGTGGTTAACTATTCTACTATATATTATGTGTTCTAGTAATTTACAGGTGATACTAGTAAGTGATACAGGCCTGTAATTACCAGGGTCTGATTTATCCCCTTTCTTAAAGAGTGGAGTTACGTTAGCTAATTTCCAATCCTGGGGCACTTTACCCTGGTTTAGAGAGGCTTGAAAGAGAACTACAAGGATTGGGGACAGTTCATTGCTTAGTTCTTTTAATAACCTTGCAGGCAAATCATCTGGGCCAGTAGCTTTGTTTATTTTTAAGTTTTTTAGGAGTGAATGTATACCTATCTCATCTACAATTATGTTACCTATTTCCGCCATTTTATTTAAATTTATTAAAGCTTCCTTGTTGCCTGAGGCAGAAAAAGATGATGCAAAATATGTGTTAAGGATATTAGCTTTAGTTTCATTATCATTATAGGTTTTATTATTTGAGCCTTTTAGTGTGGCTATTCCTGAAGGTTCCATTTTTTTAGATTTGATAAAGGACCATAAGTTTTTATTGTTATCTTTGGTAATTACATTGTTTATATATTCATTTTGGAGGTTTCGACTTAGTTTTTGTGTCAAGTGTTTAATCTTTAAGTATTTTTTGTGTATCCTATATGAATAGGTAGCTTTATATTTCTTAAATAAGTTCTCTTTTTGTTTGCATAGCTTTTTCAATCTAGAATTGAACCAGCATTTGTTAATTTTATTTGATGTTAGTTTTGTTGGAACATTCTCATCCATTATAGTTTTTAGATTTGTTTTTATATCTTTCCAAATTTCTTCTACTGGGCTATTTGTGTTAAATTTACTTAGGAAAGTTTGTTGGAAGTTAGCCGCTGATTGGTGTAGTTTTATCAGATTACATTTATTCCAAAGATAGATTATTCTTCTAGGTATCTTATTAATGTTAGTTTTTATTGTATTGGTGACCCTAACAATATCATGGTCGGACAGTCCTGGAATTATTTTATAGTCTAACACTAGTCCTGGTCTATTTGTTAGGAATAAATCCAGGGTTTTATTTTTCCTTGTTGCTGTTTTTACTATCTGTTCTAGGTTTATGTTGTTTATAGTGTCTAGGAAGTGTTCATTAATTTCTTTGTTAGTTTGATGGTTATCAATTGTATAATTTTTCCAATTTATATCTGGATGATTAAAGTCCCCCATAATCCATAGAACTGCATTTTTATTATTCTCTTTTATTAAAGTTAATTGACTACAAAGATTGTTCATGTATTCTAGGTTTGTATTCGGAGGTCTATATATACTGCCTACAATAAGTGGGGATGAGTTTGGTGTAATTATTTTACAATAAATAGACTCTATATTAAAATTTGGCTGTGTAGTAATTTCTTCAGCTATGATATTTGATTTAATTGCAAGTAGCACTCCTCCATAATTGTCTGGTCTGTCTTTCCTAAAAATATTATAATTGGTGTTTAAAATCTCAGAGTTATATATGTTGGGGTTCAACCAAGTTTCAGAACCAGCAATTATGTCTGGTTCTTCTGTTTTTATAAGTAGTTCTAAATCTGGAATTTTATTTTTGATGCTTTGGAAATTAACTATTAGTGTTTTGAGAATGTTTTGATTATTATTATTATTAGATTTTTTATGGGTAATTTTATGGGTTTGTGTGGTAGGTTTCATTTTATCTAGTGGTTTATTTATAAGAGTAAAAGGATTAGCCAAAACACTGTAAGAGTTTGTGGTGATAAGGTCCCTATAGTTAAATAAATCTGAACTGATTTGGGGCAACCCACAATGTATGCAGTGCCAAGATGCATATTTATGTCTTAGGCCTACTGCTTTGTGCTTTGGTGTGTTATTATGCAGGCATGCTATGTGGTACCATTCATTGCAGGTGTCACACTGAATGGTTCCTTGTTTGCTAGTGCATGCCTTAATACAAATTTGACATTTAAATGATACTGGGCCTGGGTTAAGTTCTATGTCGCCTGAGAGGAGCAAAATTAAGAATAAGTGTTTTTTCCTATATCTACATATTTTATGTTTCCATTGTTTGAAGGAGATTTCCTTTATTGTGCTTAAGATAGAGGTGTAAGTGTAGTCAGTGTGCTTTGTGTTGTGGTGGTTTATAATTATTGATATATTACTCTGATTTTTAGGATGTTTGTTGGTTGACGTTAATGTCCTTAAAAGTAGTGTGGTTATTACTAAGACTAAGATGAAAATTCTCATTTTCGGGTTAGTGAGTAGTGAGTGTTAGACTATGACTAGGTTTAATTTTAAGGCTTAGGCTTAAGACTATTACTAGTTACTATTATTATTATGATACTATAAGTTATGTATAATTTTATTAAAGTGTGTTTATTTCTTCTAATTTAATTAAGTTCAATTAAGTTTAAATATGAATTCTACACCTAGTAATCAAATTTATTTGGAAGGTATATTGGTGCTCTTATGTTATGTAAATGTAGCCGTGTGGTGGCTAAGTTAAATTAACACAATGAAGTTCAATTCACTCGGTAGGATATCAGTTTATTCCAGAATTACAATAAGAATGGGCCATGAACTAGTTAACACATCCGTCATCCATGCGCCACCTCAACACTATTTTACGCACACTCTCCTCTCACACAGACCAGGGGCAGTGTGTCACTCGCCCACCGGTGTGTCCCTGCTAATCACGTGACTGACCCCCCGTGCATTAAAACACCGGTAGTTGGTCAGTCACTCTGGGTGAACTCCAGTCGCCTCGAGGGCTGGAGTAAATCTGCACTGACCCGTGAAGGTCACTACAGCAGACTGCTGAGGTCAACTCTAGCAGACGGCTACATAAACAGTTACGATTAGGAGAGTTCAAAATTAATAACAATAAAAATGGCCGCCTACATAACAACATAGGATTTTAGTAATTTTAGTAAAAAATAATATTATTAAACAGCTAAAATTATTATTATTTGGTTATTTAAAGATTAGTTAAGGGTTTGAAAAGAATTTAGTATTATGAAATTAGGCAAATATATGAAAATATATGAAAACTTAGCTCTAGTAGAAATAGTGACCGCTCGCAAACCGGAAGTCGTATAAAACGTATAAGGTTATAAAATGCCTAAGTTAGGTATCGCACTCAAAATTGAATTAAAAATTATCAGAAAGAGATCCCATCATTTTAAAATTAAAACGAACCTTTCTGATTCTTTTTTATTGTTTGCGTGTCTTCTTTTTCTCCCATCGAAAAAAATAATACACTTTCGGGTTTGGTGATCAATGTAACATATAATTTTTTGGGGCACTTGGACCTGATTTTCTCTTCTTTTTTTCAAACCTTGATAAAAATTATATATATATTTCAAGAGCTTAACAACAGTAAAACTAGATTTTTTACGTAATTTATTTTATATTTTCCAGAAAAATTATTTTTAAAGCACTGTCGAATATAAAAAAAAATTTTGAAGTCATCCTTTTCGTTGTTGTCCATTACGTTTGTCAAATTTCAGCAAGAAATCGATTATACATGGGATTGATAAAAAAAAGTCTTAACTTATAGAGAAAATGAAAACGTGTTCAAAAAATGTATTTATGCATTTTGATTGGTTAAACGAATGTCTGTTACTTAGTCAATTTAATATTCTCAAGT
The DNA here is from genome assembly GCA_944989445.1 of Ampullaceana balthica. Lineage (NCBI taxonomy): Eukaryota > Metazoa > Mollusca > Gastropoda > Lymnaeidae > Ampullaceana > Ampullaceana balthica. Next base: position 891,707 of record CALYLW010000386.1, on the reverse strand, counting down.
ATAGTATTTGGTGCATTAAAGAACTTGCATTTAATTGTTTGAAAATTTAAAAAAAAAGGTTTCTACATTTTTAAGCATGGCGTTTTTAAAAAATTGTTTTAGAATTTCATTTATTTGATAGCCTTAACCAATAATGTTACACCCCCCCCCCACGCCAACACCAGTGACCGGAAACGAACAACCATCCATTAGCACGTCCCCAACCCCGGCACCCGCCGCAAAACATCAACCCAAGGTACGCCACCCACCACCATCTCTCAGCCCCACGCATTCCACTATTTTACCATCAGGTTGGTGATGCTCGTTAAAAAAACAAATCGATCTCGAATGATAGAAAACAAAGGAGTGGGTAAGTTTAAACATCAAATCATATTCAAATACTTGCATTGTTTCCCTTGCAATGAACAACTCGTATACTTCGTTGAAGGAAAATACAAATAGAAAAATATTTAACAATCTATTAAAAAACAAATTTTCAAGTAAAATTAAAAACAATTTTTTAATCAGTTTACAGATACCGATATATTATAATCATTTTTTTTCATTTTAAATAACACTTTTTTTAACACATTCCGAAGCCAATGGTCAACTGGCGGCATGATGCGTTCCATGCCTCACTACTTTGGTAAACATTACATTGTTCTGTAACTTTACCAATAAACGATGGTTCCTGGCAGTGTCAATAGTGCAACGATTTAATTATCACTGTGATTCTCAACATGTGTTATGAGGAGACCCAATGGGACTTGATAGGGACTAGATGAATGTGCTCAGTGTAAAGTAGAGGCCATACAGCTCCACCCTACCTACAGAAAATCATTGTTTAAAAATGTTAAAAAGTGGTTTGGTCATTTTTTTCCTTAATATTTTTTCTGGCTTGTTAAAGTCCCCCAGACATCTCTTCAGTGTATCATAAAGTTCCCGCATTTCTCCCCTCAAAGGTGAACTGCAGATTTTGCGTCTTTTGCAAACATGTCAACATGCCATCTTGGAACTTGTTTATTACTTTTTAATTTGAACATGCGTGAAATTTTGGGACTAGGCCTCCTGTGCAAAGTGTATGGCTTTTGTTTATTTCAATTTTCTTTCTCTTTCTTTCATCTATCATCTTCAATGTCTCCCCTACTTTACCCGTCTCTTTGTGAAAAAGTTTCCTGTCTACTAAACACTTCTTGGCGTTTTGACTGTAAGTATGTATTCACTCTATGGCAATTTCCATCAGTCCTCAACCACTAAGGACTCAGAAATTGTTGGACTCGGTGGTCTTGATTTCCTCCTGTATGGCTTTGTCTTTCAGTGGGAAGATGCTGTAGTGAAAGCAAAATGTTATCTACACCTTTTCAGCTTTTCGTCTCAGGCGGCCACTGGAAGATCGTGATATCTGCAAGTTTAGCACCTCCTCATAACACGAACATCTTGGAGGGATAACCTGAATTTCTTATGATACTGTGGTTGTAATGGTTTTTTAAAAAGTTTTATTAGAATTATGTTAGTGGTGTGAGTTTTACTGGAATAGTGATGGTAGTGGTGTGAGTTTTACTAGAATAGTGATGGTAGTGGTGTGAGTTGTTACTGGAATTGTGATGGTAGTGGTGTGAGTTGTTACTGGAGTTGTGATGGTAGTGGTGTGAGTTTTACTGGAATGGTGATGGTAGTGGTGTGAGTTGTTACTGGAATAGTGATGGTAGTGGTGTGAGTTTTACTGGAATAGTGATGGTAGTGGTGTGAGTTGTTACTGGAATTGTGATGGTAGTGGTGTGAGTTGTTACTGGAATTGTGATGGTAGTGGTGTGAGTTTTACTGGATTGATGATGGTAGTGGTGTGAGTTGTTACTGGAATAGTGATGGTAGTGGTGTGAGTTGTTACTGGAATAGTGATGGTAGTGGTGTGAGTTGTTACTGGAATAGTGATGGTAGTGTTGTGAGTTGTTACTGGAATTGTGATGGTAGTTGTGTGAGTTGTTACTGGAATAGTGATGGTAGTGGTGTAAGTTTATTGGAATAGTGATGGTAGTGGTGTGAGTTTTACTGGAATAGTGATGGTAGTGGTGTGAGTTGTTACTGTAATTGTGATGGTAGTATGTGTGTTGTTACTGGAATAGTGATGGTAGTGGTGTGAGTTTTACTGGAATTGTGATGGTAGTTGTGTGAGTTTTACTGGAATTGTGATGGTAGTATGTGAGTTGTTACTGGAATTGTGATGGTAGTGGTGTGAGTTTTACTAGAATTGTGATGGTAGTATGTGAGTTGTTACTGGAATTGTGATGGTAGTTGTTTGTGTTGTTACTGGAATTATGATGGTAGTGGTGTTACTGGAACTGTGATGGTAGTGGTGTTACTGGAACTGTGATGGTAGTGGTGTTACTGGAACTGTGATGGTATGGGCTCACCTTAATGTTTTTGTTTTTACGTGAACATAAATCACGGACGACAACCCCAACTCTTACTTAGCCTTGCTATCCATGACCCTCTCACCAAATCTAACAGTTAAAAGCTTCCAGCCACACAACTATTAAACTGTCTTTTTGTAAGTTCATCGACGCTAACACTCAGCAAGGGCAAACAAGGATAATGGTGTTTTACAAATTAATGTTACAACCAAAACATCCTGACGGCAAGCCTTACTTGTTTCAGATGATTCAAGGGAGGCAAGTTTTCAATAGCATTTAAAGCTATTTTATCCACGGTTGCGGCAGTCCACCATGGATGTTATGATTACATCCGTCATGCGTGACCAATTGAGAAATTCCCTTTGCTGTTTAAAGTCAATATTACCACAAAAGCTTTGTTTACATTTTTTTTAAGTACATTCTAATTTTTGTTATTCCAGAGCCTGAATATCCATTATGTCATGGGTTCTACAGAAAAGTTGGATAATTACAGGCAAAACTATAGTATTATTCCGTAGTTGGTATATAAAATGTTCAGGTTGTTTATTTGTTTTTCTTATATTTCTTGTTGTTTTTGTTTTAAATTTATTTTACTTCTATCTGTAAATGAATTATTGGGAACTACAAGATATGGTATTTGTTTTTAGATACTCTCGAAATCTCGATTTGTGTACTTGGTTCCTGTTACTCGCTGGGAAATAAGGGTTAAAAGTCATTTCAGTGTTTTTGTCGTTTTCAGTAGTAATGAAATTATTATTGAACGAATGTTTTCACAGCTGATAGGGCTAAAAAAACAGGAATAGATTTTTAAGATACACTAGCACTGAAAAAAGTCTAGAGCGAAAATTAAACTTAGAAGACTTTTTGAAAATGTTTGTAGGTATTTTTTCAAAGCCAATTCATGAATCAATTCTCTTGCACCCCGATATATTTGTTTTAAAGTTAAAATTATTTTTTCTTTGTTTGGAAGGATTGAATTTTTTAAAAAAGTAAAGTAGTTTCTCTTTAGAGTCAATCAATTAACAACTATACTTTTAAACACTTGAGACTGTTTTCAACCGCGATACAGAACCGAAAGCTCGCTCGGATATAAATTGATCGAGACGACGTCATGATATGTTTTAAGAAGGGGTCCCCAGGCTTGGACCATCAAGGGGCCCCTACTAAATAATGACGCCTTAAGTCTCTGTTGGTCACTTGAGGTTATTGGCTATCATAATGTTTATAACGAACTGTCCGTATTATTTCTTTATCATGATGCCCAAATCTTACAGTGGTATCACACAAGCGTAATGAACATGACACACCCTAGGCTTCATGGTATCATGAGCTTCAAGCCTTCGTGACTCTCATTGGGTGAACTCTGCGTGTTCCTCTTATCGAGAATTCATCGTATGTGAAAAGGGACGATTTTTTAACAAAAATCCTTAAAAAGCAAAAAGTTGTAAACTTTCGAAAGGTCTTTTCAACTCATTGTTGCTCTTTGAAACGATTGAACGTTCTGTAAATTCATTAACTTTTTACTACGTGCAAATAAAACGGGACTCGAAATAAAATGTGTACTGTTAAGAGAAGCTGATGTTAATGCCAGTTGAAGAGTGTTTTGGGAGCGGTAGCGATGTTTGTGCTCTGTAGTCGTGTTACGTTTCAAAGCCACGGTAATCAACTAATCGGTCCTGAACGATAAAAAACATAGTGACAGGGAGCCGGTTTAAGGCCTAAAAAGCGGATTTGTTTGGTTCACCTTCATTACAAATTTCTTTGCAAATGGAACATCGCTTTTCGGGATCTCAAAATAGAAGGATATGACATCATTTGGTTTTGATTTCGTGTGTGCTTTTATGTTAGAAGCTCAGAATAGTATAATAATTTTAGCAGACTTATGTGGAGTTTATTGTAGTCGAAATTGAATTTTTCTATAAAAACGCATTCGAACATGTCATTTGATTCTGTTAATAAAAAAATATTAATTTCATTCTTATTGCAATTTACCTAGAAGATTAAGATCATAAAATCTATAAATCGTGATTTAAAAAATACTTAAATTACATTAATAATATTCTTTTTACTCTGTCACTAAGTCTGTCCCCTTCTCTTCTATCCTCCATTTCATTTTCTCTCTCTCTTTCTATCCTTATCTAGCTAATCACTTTTTACTATCTTTATTTTATTATTTTTACCCTCATATTTGTAGTAAATACACTAATTAAAATAATAGATATTTTAGAGATATATTTACCTCCAATACAAACAAGACGTAATACCTAGCAAGAGATAAGTGAACTGTGAACACACTTAGAGGAAAGAACTGGTAATTTTAGAACCATCCATCCCGAAAAGAACCTTCAACTTTCATGTTATCCTAATTTTATTTTTAGCATGAAAAAAAAAGAATAGCGCGCAAAGCATTAAGATAGGAACTAAGCTTCAATGCACAATAAGGTGCAGCTACCAACATCCTTCAGACAGAATGAAGAGGAATGTCAAAATGTTATGTAATAAATATTTAAATATTGTTGGAGCTCGCCATCTAGTTAGCATTGATTAAACTGTGACATTGCAAGTTTAAATTTTGACATGCCCAGCGGCTCTTTGGTAAACGAATTGAAATAACAGAGCTTTTAGCCATCGAAATGCATTAAACAAAAAAAATATTTTTGAAAAAGAAAAAAATCGCTTGTTGCTATTTTGTGTCATGAATTGTCAAACGGGACTATTTTTGGAAAATGGTTTTGAATGTTATTTTATGAACGTTAAATCCATATCAGCTTGCAGGGATTTCATTTGGGACGACTATTTGATTTACTGCCACATGGCCACGACAAGTTGATCAACCGAAGCGAGCCTTAGCTGTGCCGAGGATATTCTGTAGTGGTAGACAAATGGAGAATACTTTATTGGATGCGCTTACTTGTCATAAAATTTTGAAGGGCTCAAAATGCATTTTTATCGCGACTTCAATGTTTACGCGATTTCAATGTTTAGTAAAAGTTCAATTCCTGCGTTTTAATACAGTTTTTGTGTGACTAATTTACTGAATGAATTTTGAAGAATAGCATTGGATACGTTAAAAAGTTGGTCCAAAAAAAAACGATTTTAAAGGAATGTCGTTTTTAAGAAAATTTTCACGCGTCTCTCCGACACACGAAATTCATCAGACCACAGAAATTCCTTTTCAGCAGTGATCCGGTGCAGGACAGCAGAGATATCGAATTCAAGTGTAAGAAATTTCCAGTAGACAAAACTCCCACCGCAGGAGAGACCAGATTCAGATATTCCAAGCCAATCCTCAGCGGAATCATACAGTGGCCTCCAAGTAATCTCTGACCCTATACAGGAGGTAAGACGTGTCATTTTCGGACACTCACTGTTTGAATGCTTTCTGCTACCCGTAAATATACTTACGTCAGGATCACGGGCCATCTACCAGATTTGGCCTTTTAAATATTATAGGCCCTGTGCTTTCCTTCAGTTACTCTATTTTTATCTCGTTATATCCAATCTTGTTCTAATTACATTTAATATAGATAGGTTATAATCATGTGTGTGTGCATCATCAAAAAAATATGTTTTTTTTTGTTTTTTTTTATAACTGGAACCTACGCAAAGAGTGAAAGTTTAGCTGCAGCATTAAACATTCAAAATTCAGTTTATAATCGAGTTTTTTAGCACTCCTTAATGCTTTCATTATAAGCAGGAGAATCCAGATTTAGAAAGCAACGCTGACTTTTCCAAATGCATGGATAGAGATTTCTTTCTGCACTTGCATGCTGTTCTGATGCCCTGCGTGAGTTGACGCCCACAAGAATCTAAAGCCTGGCGGAACATCGAGCAGTTATTTTTTCTGAATCTCACGAATACCCTGCCTCAAATCGGCTTTGACTTATTATAGAAATTTCTTAAAGCGTTTGATGTAACTAAAGTCTGTATAAAAAAAGTTTATTTTTCAAACTTTGATTAAAATAAAGCACATTTGACTTTCATCTGCATTTAAATTCAAATACTTTTGTTACATTTTATGCTCATGTCCTTTTTGCAAGGTTTATCTTGGCATAAACCTCTAAAGAAATTTTAAATACTGTTTTAAATTACTGCTTTTTATTTTGTATTTTCATAGAAAGTCTTGTTACAAAATATTAATTCATATTTCAATTGTGACTCTCTTCTACCTACACTGCACGTTTGTTGATGGGTAGTCAGTTTGTTTCGGACGCCACGCGTCGTTTCACTAAGTTGATGCAGTGTCCCTTGTGCCAATAGTTACTTGAAGAAATAACTTTCGATGAATATCTCAGCAACCCGCAACCCCCCCCATCCCTAGTGGAGATAAAAGATACAGTTGAGTTAGTCATCTCTTGTTCCATTGCAGCCCATTCTTTTGGTCTACATTACAGTCGTAATTAGAAACATTACCACCCATTTAACATGTGAGAGAGCATCTCTTCATCAACTCTAAAAATAATAAGCCCTAGACGTCTGCGGCCAGTTTCATTTCCTTATATTCTATTTCCTTTTCTTAATTGTAACTCGCGACGCCCCAGGTGCCTCGACTTACACTGATTGAGAATGAATCATCTAAAGGTAACTTTCGGGTGTTATTATGTGTTGTGTTGTAATTGTCTTGCTTTTGTCTTTTTAAACCGTGGTGGGGGCGGGGTCTAAATTTTTGTAATTGAAATAAACGTAACATGTGTTTATAAATAATTATTAAATTACAATACTAACTGTAATACAACTAAAATCTATGTCTCTGGTTGGGTTTAGGAGAGAGTGAATTGTAGTGATAAGTAGGATCTGTGGGAAACTTGTTAATTTCACCGTATCTATCAGTTTCTATTTCTTTAAATGGTAAGCTGTAACCCTAGAGGTTTGTTGAACGTCATGGGAAAACTCAACCATTAAAATATTAAATACCACTGAACAGTTAGCATGAATTTCGTCAAACAGTATTCAGTAAACATTGATTAGTCTAAAGTATTCTAAAGCTTAAATTTTTAATGAATTTAAATTTTTTACTAAGTAGCTGAAATTTATTTAAATAAACCTTTATTTTTTATTTTTTTTTAAAAGTATCTATGTGACGTATATAGTCAGATGGTTATTGCTATGACAATTCAGATCATTCATAAGCCTTGCTAAATGTTCATTTGGTCAGAATTTTTATTTTGTTATTGAGCCCCTACCCCACCCCACGCCGCCCCCCCCCCTCAATAACACAGACGATGTAAAATAACGTCAAGTCATTGTATCCATGCCGGCGATGATTTCGTGTGGTCGGTCGAAACTCGTGGGGGTGGTCGTAAAAAGGGGAGTGTTAATGACATAGCAATTTCATTGTCATAATGCAATGACAGGCACTTGATTTTTGTCACGTCATGGGGGGGGGGAACGTTCCCACAATTTGAATGCGAATAAGACATAAATTTATGTATTCGACTTGTATCGACAAAGCTTTTTTCTTAGTTGTTGACATAAGAATGTTCAGCTTATATCATAGCTACACAATGATGAATGTATAAAAACGATCGATTCTCCATACAAGCAAATAAATTTAGCCAAAGATTTCGATACAAAGAAATATATATTAATTTATTTAAACTACGCTACATTGACTTCACATTAATTATTGACGTAATCATAATTCAATTAATTTTTAAACCCCTTGAAGAATTAATTGGAATTCAAATATTTCATTTTCTCGTTGTACACATTTTTAAGGCCGTAACTGTTTATCCCTGCCAATCCTTGGGTCTGCGTTCGTTTATGCAATGGTCATCTTTGGCCTGGCCTAACATTGGTTATTACAATGGTCATCTTGGGTCTGCCTTCGTTTATTCCAATGGTTATTTTGGTCTGCCTTCGGTAATCATACATAAAGCAATTAATTCTAATTTAGAAATACAACACAAAGATAACTTAATACAACCCTCAGATAGACATAAGGATAAAAACACCTTTCTTATTCCGTATGCAAGAACAAACACATACAAGTGTTCCTTCTTCCCGTCCGGAATTCGGGGCGTGGAATGGGTTGCCTGAAGAATCCAGGAAAACCAACACTTTATCAACATTTAAATCTCTAATAAAAATGCAGGAATAAACTCAAACCATAGATAAGCGTAGGACGCAATAATCTTCTGTATAGAAGGAGCGTCTGAAACAGATACGGTAAATTCAGTGGTCATCATTCCGCTCGTAAAAGATTTTTATTTCTGACCGGACAAACCCGACATGGGTTTGGGTCTGTATGACCGGCATTAGTTTGAGGACCACTTCTGTACATACGGTATCACCTATAGGCACATTGGTTAGACCAAACCTATGCCAAACCCCCAACAGCTGTAAACCGTGGCCTACATTTCAACACCATTCAAAAGTCTTCTGTTTACAAACATTGACAAGTGAGGGGTCGCTTTAGGGAACGTTTTGGCCCCGGAAGAAAGACGGGGGGGGGGCGATTTGCAAGTATATACGTCAAATCGGAAGTGTGGTCCTATCTCAATATTAAGATTGAACACGATTCCAGTGATTTGGAAGGTAGCGTTATAAAAGTCAAAGCACCCACTGAACCATTAAAGTTTTTCAAATGATATCATAAATAGCCAAGTTGTAAGCACATAGCTGTAGCTGGTTTGATACATTAATTTAGTGTGAAGCAATTATAACAACCTTCATTGAACGGTATCAGCCATTGGCTTTGCTTGTAAAATGCTTAGTCATGAGTTATAAACAAATTTGGGCTGATACTTCGGAACGGAAATAGAGCTGTAAACAACATGTGTAATCTTGAAATGTCTGTTAAAAGAACCGTGACTGTTTACGGTTCAATTAAGATAAGGACAAATGAATATTATAAGGATGATAATAATTTATGCTTATCAAAATTCTTTACCTTATGTTTAAAATGTTTTGTTCCAACTTATTTTTGTTAGCATTACCTACTATTAAATGTTATATTGAATTCATCGGCTGGTTTGGAGAGTCTCTTTAAAACTGACAGAATATTGGAGACAAAATTCCCTAAGGAATGAAGCGCACAACAATTTACTTCAATATATGTCCATATAGCCAACTATAGACCAAACTTACTAAAGATTTTATTGTTTCCAAACTAGTTGGTGGTTGACCTTGGTTACATGTCCCCTGACTTTCAGAGCTAAATTCTCAAGCGAATGGATGTTGCTTTTGGAAACCTGTCTTGAGGGATACCCGCTTTTGGATAGCCACAAGAAAGATTAGAAACCAGAATAGGTCTTGATGCGTCTTTTTGTCTTCGCTCTAATTTATGTTTATATTGGTATTCCAGTGGCTATATCTAAGGCTATTTCTTTTTCCATTCTGTAGGTCATTTCTATTCTGTACACATGGCCTTAACTGTGTCAATTTCTGTGGCACTTTATGTGATATTTTATACTATTTCTGTTCTATACATGCGGCTATTTCTTCGGCGATTACTGTGGCTACTTACCGTTCCACTTCGGGAGCTACTTCTATGAGTATTTAATCTTAGCCTCAATACTTGCTTAATATTTTATTAAAATGATAATAAAAACGATGTGAGTGTTAAGGATAAATTGTACTCTTTATTTTGTAGAAGAGACGGATTACACTTAGGCGTTTTTAACGTCACTGCAAGCGTGGGTGGAAAGACTTTAAAATATTTGTTGGGCCTGAACCCGTAGTAAACTGTGGTACGCCCTATGCCCAATAGGTAAGGCAAAGCTGACTGTGTGGCAGTACATGTCAACTGTACTGGAGGACTTGGTATTGTGTCAGGAGTTTACGTTTACCCCGTGTCACACATGCATGGCTGATCTCCTTCACGGCCCAGTGGTCACGACTGATATGAATCAATGTAATAGTAGCGATGTGAGGGGCAGGGGAGTCTACGCTATGTGGAAGATGAAAGGCTGCTACTTTTCAATCAGGAGAGAGGGTGGGAAGGCATCTCACATCCCACTTTTTAGCGAGAAGGGCCAGTTTTGAATAAATCCATATAAAATTATTTGGTAAAAATATATACCGATTGAAATATTTTTGAAAAATTTCTAGTTTATCGCTCTTCCTCAAATCACTGGAGTTCAAACACTGCCATCTGAAATAATACCATGCCGAAAGAAAAGAAAACGAAAAAGTATGCTTTGGTGGGAGGGGGTCTTGCAACAGGAAATAGACGCCCCGCCTCGTAGAGCAGGGTTGAAATTACGGTGTACAACTGTCAACACGTAAAACGGAATCACCTTTTCTTACTGCAATCCCAAACTATACTGTCTAAGGTATTGAATAGCTTTTTTTTTCTTTAGCCTTTATTACAATATTATAGATGTATAAAGCTGTTAATCTACCACCGAAAACTACGGCGTATTCTGGCCTAAATATACATTTTTTAAAAGAGACACTTAGCAGCACAAAAATCACGGTAACACACAACAGAACGATTCTAGGAGCCTAAAGTTAAACAACTCGGCCTAACTCTACTCTTGGATTGGACAGAGTTCCGCGGAGAGGTTTGATTTATGATAATGAATAAAAGTGTACATAGGAGCTTAAGAAGATAGCATTTATGTAAAGTGTGTACGGCATTCGATGTGTACTAAGAAAAAAGATTCAGTTGACTTGAGGGGGTTGTTGTGTTCGCGTGTCAATGTCATGGAACTCCATCCAGTGATCATTTCTATTTCCAGTGATTTTTTCAGACGCTTGTCCTATAAGAGTTAACTTCTGGGTTGGATACTATGAGTTTATTTCAATTACGATACACTGTTTCCTTGGACATGAGTGAATATATTAATGTTGTGTGATTTCATTATTAATGTTTTATGTTCAAACACATAATTTGTCATCAAATCAATTTTTGGGCATTGTTAAAATCTATATTAATTAATTTTTATGATTTTTTAAAATGAATTTTTATTTTCTTGTTGAAATCGGAAGTATTTTGGCGAAATAGTTTACCACATATCTGCACCTCTAAGATTCAAAGAAGTGACTGATTATTGTGCTCATTCATAAGATAAGTCTTTTTGCAAGTCATCTTTATGGTTAGCTAAATTCCATTTTGATAGGCTTAACTTAAAAACAACAAGGTAAATCTTTAAGACAGTTTAGCTTGCAAGCACACATTGTTCCAAGATGTTAACTTACAAATAATATTATATTATATAATAATTTTTAAAAAAAGATAGAGGGGAAAAAACGACAATGAAAAAAAATAGAGCACTTTATCTTGTTATATAAATTGGGAAACGTTTTAAACAGCTACGTTATAAGTTAAGTGCTCATTTAAAGTCATCTAATGTAAAGTCTTTTTTTTTCACCTCAAAATTTATATATTTTACAATAGTGTTAAAATGTGGACTTAATTTCATGAAACTTTGCACGATCATAAGTAATAGAATTCCAATAATTTATGCTACTCCGATGATCATCATGGAAAATCTGTTAAGTAGCTCCGAACAATATTCTATGATTACCAGGTAGTATCGACTTTGTTATTAACTAAAAACCCCAACGCCTACACAAAGACACAACCGAACATGAAGACCTCTGATGAGTCAGTTAAGTGACCACTATTCACAAATTAAGCAATTGACAGACGATTTGGTCTTGCCGGGGAACAATGCGACACCATTTGCTGGGTGAATGCCAATCGGAGCGAATCCCGCTGGAGACCACGATGTTATCTAGAGCGGCACGAGTCGTTAAATGATATCCGACCATTTCTAACACTATATTCCTCTAATGATGGACTTGTTAAACAACTTGTATGGTAGAAAGACCAGGTCAAATAACACACACACGCGATGTGGACTACTTACTACTTACTACTTACTACTTACTACTTACTACTTACTATGTCGTTCCAATAACTAGTCGGTCTAGATAAAAGGCATAATATAATGGTCCTTATTTTATGGTGGTTTATTTTTTATAGAATATCTCCCCGAAACTGTCACAGAACACGAAACACTTCGTTTTGAAATAACACCCTCTGCAAATTTAGCATATGGCATAGGTCATAATACGACTATAATTTATCCAAGTCTTTGACTAACATTTTTAAAAAAAGTGTCCTTACACAGCCAAAACCATGACTTTTAAACAATTTTTTTTTAAAACGAGAAACATAGCTTTTGCTCTTCTGAAGTCCAATTTTCATCTCCTATTATCGACTTTCTTTTTTTTTCTTCTTTTTTTAAAATATTTTCTGTACACCATCTCTCCTTGTAGATTAGATTTACTCTATACCATTGCCCGTCATGTCTCATACATGTCTGCTCCTAACATGACTTAAAAATCCGCTCGTCACATGACTCATCTATATATATATAAATCAAAGTATGTCTCTGTGTGTGTGTGTGCATGTCCTTTATAGCTGACTGAACCATTAATCCTATCACCATGAAATTTTTGGAGACTGATGAGTACCCACCTGGGATGGTAACTGGCAACTTTTTTTCTAAACTTAACACTCATGGGGCACCGGGGGCCCATAATGTCATTGCTTGCCTACATGAGCTATATAAAAATTAGTTTAAGCGCTAGCTACTGTGTAAATTGTTGGACCTTAACCAAACTTTGTATACAACAACTTGATAGCCAATATTAAAATACTATAGGGCACTGAACTCCTAATAGTCATTCCTTTGGGGCTGGGGGCCCAAAAATTCCCATTTCTTAAACTTTAAAGATTTTATTCACCATTCAGTTATTAACAATCTTGACAAATAATGACACATGTATCCATTATTATACAAATTGAAATGAACAGGTATTTTGAACTTTATATCTTACACTGAATGGGCCCTGGGGCCCTTAATGTCTTTTTTTTGCTTATATAAGTTATATAAAAATTATTTTATGCGTTAGCTACTGAGTAAATGAATGGATCTTAACAAAAATTTGAATACAATAACTTGGTAGCCCATATTCAAATACTATAGGGCACAGAACTTCAAATGTCCATTCCTTCAGGGCTGTATTTTCTTCGTATGTGTTTAAGATATTTTTACACATTCAATTTTTCAAGATGTTGAGGAATATATTTTTGAGGAAACTGAATTAAAATAAACAGGTGTTTGAAATTAACATCTTTCAACAAAGGGCCCAGTGGCCCCTAAATGTCTTTTTTTTATACTTATATTAGAATATAAAAATTAATATTAGCGTACAATACTGAGAAAATTAATGTATCTTGACCCATTTTAGTATATAAAAACTCAAGGATCTATATTTTAAAACGATATGGCACCGAACTCCTAATTTTCATTCCCTCGGGGCAGGGGGGCCCAAACTGTCTTTTTAGTAAATGTTTAATATTTTATCGTCCATTCAATTTTTAACAATATTGAAAAATAAAAATAAATGTATGTATTTTGAAATTTATTCAAATGAACATATGTTTCGCTCTTTGTTTCTTGCAATAATTGGGCCCTGGGGCCCATTATGTCATTTTTTGCTTATACGAGCTTTATAAAAAATTAGTTTATGCATTAGTTACTGAGTAAATGATTGGATCTTAACCAAACTTTGTATTCAAAAACTTGGTAGCCCATATTAAAATACTTAATGTTTGTGAACTTTTTATGTCAATTTCTTCGATGCCTGGGGCCCCAAACGTATTTTTTCATATGTGTTTAAGATATTTTTGCCATTCACTTTTTAACGATCTTGATAAATATATCCCTGATGAAACTTAATTAAAATGGAAACGTTTTTGAGATTGATATCTCGCACCGAATATATATATATATATAAATAAAAATCAAAGTATGTTTGTGTGTGTGTGTGTGTGTGTGCGTGTGCGTGTGCGTGTGTGTATGTGTATGCATGGCCTTTAAAGCTGACTAAGCCATTCATCCGATCGTCATGAAATTTTTCGAGAGTGTTTAGTTGCTCCCGGGATGGTAACTGGCTACTTTTTTCGAAATTTAACACTCTTGGGGCGCCGGGGGCCCATATTGTTATGTTTTGCTTTAATGAGCTATATAAAAATTAGTTTAAGCGTTATCTGCTGTGTTAATTGATGGATCTTAACGAAACTTTTTATATAAAAACTTGACAGCCAATATTAAAATACTATAGGGCACTTGACTCCTAATGGCCACTCCTTCGGGGCTTGGGGCCCAAAATGCCATTTTTCTTCAATTTTTAAGAATTTATTCCCCATTTATTTATTAACGATCTTGAAAAATAATGATAAATCTATCCATATTAAAACGAAAAGGTGTTTTGAACTTTATGTCTTGCAAATAATGGGCCCTGGGGCCCTTAATGTCGTTTTTTGCTTTTATGAGCTATATAAAATTTAGTTTATGCGTTAGTTACTAAGTAAATGAATGGATCTTCACCAAACTTTGCATACAAAAACTTGGTAGCCCATATTAAAATACTATGGGGCACTGAACTCTAATGTCAATATTTTTGGGGCCGGGGGCCAAAATGTCTTTTTTTGTATATGTTTAAGATATTTTTTCCTATTTACTTTTTAAAGATCTTGAGAAATATATCCACTTTAAAACTGAATTAAAATGAAAAGGTTTTTGAAATTGACGTCTTACACCGAATGAGCCGGGGCCCCTTAATGTCATTTCCCCCTATATTATCTATAAAAAAAGTAGCTTAAACCTTAGATAATGAGAAAACTGGATATTGACCAAACTTAGAATATAAAAACTTAAGAGCCTATATTACTATAGGTCACTGAACTCTTAATGTCCATTCCCTCGAAGCTGGGGGCCCCAAATGTCTTTTTAATGACTTTAATCATTGTATTCCCTATTCAATTTTGCAAGATATTGAGGAATATAGCTTGAGTATAATGGCAATAAAAACTATATTATCAATCATTTTGGGGGCGGGGCCCTTATATCCTTTATTCTTTTGTACGTTATTTAATTATTAATTTCTTTATCCGTTTGCTATGAAACTTGGAATTTTTTTCACACTTCCACGAAGGTTTCTACAGAATTGTTTTTAAACATACCACTCATTGGTTTCTTTAAATTTATTCATTTTTACTGAGATCGTTGCAACGCACGACGGGTCTGCTAGTATATACATATATATATAAATTCGTTGTGTCTTAACTTTAATTTTTTGTAAAATTAATTGTAACTGAAAGATTCAAAAAGTTAAAATAGTAACCACCTCGTTTCTTGGCAATCAATAAAAGATTCTAATAGATGTTTTAGGAGATTCGCGCTAGTTTCGCTCTTCCAATATAAATCGTTAAATTGTTCGAAACAATTTGAACTACAATCTACCGATAATGTCGAGCAATTGAACCAACACTGGCTCTGTAAACTGCGACAGTCATCTAATGACTGGCAGTTTCCCAATTTTCAGGGGACTCATTTTAAACTTGACTCCCACTCCATTCTAATGGCTGCATGTTTTACCTCACATATGATCGGAAACCATTGTTCTTCGGCTGAATAATTTGTCCCCATTTTTCTAAAGTGATTGAGTTTAAGAAGTTGCAAATGACTTCGCTATATCGCCTGTGTCTCCCTCCCCCCCCTCCCCAAGTCATGACTCCCTTTCCATGTGTCATATCTCCTTTCCCACGTGTCAGACTGCATTTCCTACGTGTCAGACCATCCTTTCCACGTGTCAGACCACCCTTCGTGCGTGTCAGATCGCCCTTCCTATGTGTCAGACCACCCTTCCTGCGTGTCAGACCACTCGTTCTACATGTCAGACCACCCTTCCTACGTGTCAGACCACTCGTACTACGTGTCCATACACCCTTCCTGCGTGTCAGACCACCCGTTCTACGTGTCAGACCACCCTTCCACGTGTCAGACCACCCTTCCACGTGTCAGACCGCCCTTCTTACGTGTCATACCACTCGTACTACGTGTCAGACCACACTTCCTGTGTGTCAGACCACCCTTCCTACGTGTCAGACCACCCATTCTACGTGTCAGACCACCCTTCCTGCGTGTCAGTCCACCCGTTCTACGTGTCAGACCACCCTTCCTACGTGTCAGACCACCCTTCCTACGTGTCAGACCACCCGTTCTACGTGTCAGACCACCCTTCCTACGTGTCAGACCACCCTTCCTGCGTGTCAGACCACCCATCCTACGTGTCAGACCACCCTTCCAACGTGTCAGACCACCCTTCCTGCGTGTCAGACCACCCTTCCTGCGTGTCAGACCACTCGTACTACGTGTCAGACCACCCTTCCTACGTGTCAGACCACCCTTCTTACGTGTCATACCACTCGTACTACGTGTCAGACCACCCTTCCTGCGTGTCAGACCACCCTTCCACGTGTCAGACCACCCTTCCTACGTGTCAGACCACCCGTTCTACGTGTCAGACCACCCTTCCTACGTGTCAGACCACCCGTTCTACGTGTCAGACCACCCTTCCTACGTGGCAGACCACCCGTTCTACGTGTCAGACCGCCCTTCTTACGTGTCATACCACTCGTACTACGTGTCAGACCACCCGTTCTACGTGTCAGACCACCCGTTCTACGTGTCAGACCACCCTTCCTACGTGTCAGACCACCCGTTCTACGTGTCAGACCACCCTTCCACGTGTCAGACCACCCTTCCACGTATCAGACCGCCCTTCTTACGAGTCATACCACTCGTACTACGTGTCAGACCACCCGTTCTACGTGTCAGACCACCCTTCCTACGTGTCAGACCACCCTTCCTACGTGTCAGACCACCCGTTCTACGTGTCAGACCACCCTTCCTGCGTGTCAGACCACCCGTTCTACGTGTCAGACCACCCTTCCTACGTGTCAGACCACCCGTTCTACGTGTCAGACCACCCTTCCTACGTGTCAGACCACCCGTTCTACGTGTCAGACCACCCTTCCTACGTGTCAGACCACCCTTCCTACGTGTCAGACCACCCTTCCTGCGTGTCAGACCACTCGTACTACGTGTCAGACCACCCGTTCCACGTGTCAGACCCCCCGTTCTACGTGTCATACCACCCGTTCCACGTGTCAGACCACCCGTTCCACGTGTCAGACCACCCTTCCTACGTGTCAGACCACCCTTCCTACGTGTCAGACCACCCATCCACGTGTCAGACCACCCTTCCTGCGTGTCAGACCACCCTTCCTTCGTGTCAGACCACCCGTTCCACGTGTCAGACCACCCGTTCCACGCGTCAGACCACCCGTCCTACGTGTCAGACCACCCTTCCTGCGTGTCAGATCACCCGTTCTACGTGTCAGACCACCCGTTCCACGTGTCAGACCACCCGTTCTACGTGTCAGACCACCCTTCCTGCGTGTCAGACCACCCGTTCTACGTGTCAGACCACCCTTCCTACGTGTCAGACCACCCTTCCTGCGTGTCAGACCACTCGTACTACGTGTCAGACCACCCGTTCTACGTGTCAGACCACCCTTCCTGCGTGTCAGACCACCCGTTCTACGTGTCAGACCACCCTTCCACGTGTCAGACCACCCTTCCACGTGTCAGACCACCCTTCCTGCGTGTCAGACCACCCTTCCACGTGTCAGACCACCCTTCCTGCGTGTCAGACCACCCGTTCTACGTGTCAGACCACCCTTCCTACGTGTCAGACCACCCTTCCTGCGTGTCAGACCACCCTTCCTGCGTGTCAGACCACTCGTACTACGTGTCAGACCGCCCCTCCTCGTTTCATCTCACAGCCTCACCTACGTCAGACAACCCCTCCCCCATGTCAAACCGCACCCTAATTTCACATTTACTTGCATCAATCGCGTTTAAAAAGTTTAGTTTATTTCCGAAAATATCGCAGAATGAAAATCTGCAAAGTCACGGAAATCAATATAATTACGTAATAAAAAATTAAATTTCGCCCAACGGCGTTCATTTACACTAAAGTAATAACAATGTCAGTTACGAAAAAATTTACATTTTAATTTAAGTGAGGAAAAAAATGAAATAGGAATATTTAATAAACAAACATTTTCATAAAGCGCTCATTCGTCAATAAAATCCATTTGAGGCTAGTTTGTTTATCACAAGTCACCCCGGATGACGTGTTACGGAGCGAGAAGTTATTTCTCCAGGATTAATTGAGTGGGAACCTCTACGGAGTGGCCAAAAATGAATGTCACTGGTGACCAAGCAATAATTTCTTGCTTCTAGCGTTTATCGTCATCCTTAATGAATGGATTTAGTCTGAAATCGTTGAATGTTAAACATTTAACTCATGATGGATAATGTAGAAATGACCGGCTATTCTTAAGATAATTCTAATTGGGTCTAGTGATCATAAACAATGATATGTGTTGTCAAATTTCATTAGCCATGTTTAAAATAATGTTGTTGTTGTTTAATGAAATAAGACTTAAAAATAGTCATGCTTGTACCACCAATTTTCACCCAGTTAAAGTAGTGAATTGTGCAGAATTCATTTCCAGTTATTGACTGTTCACATTGAAAATCTAAGAATGTAACATCCATTTGTTTTCCATTTACATATTATAGATTTTGAATTCGTCATAAGTAAACAATAATTTGTACAGTTTATAAATTACTTATTATATTGAATGAGAAAGGTGGAAGAGAAAGAGAGAGAGAGAGGGTGGTAGGGAGAGATAAAGAGAGAGGGAAAAGTGAGGAAGTGAAGTCAGAGAAAGAGTTAATGATGAGTGTCATAGGGGCGGGAAAGATCTAACAAATATCTAACAAGTCAGACATCGTCTGTCAAATTTTAATATATATATATATATAACAGATTGTACATATCAGGCAAAGATTTATTTATGTTTACGTTAACGACCCTATCATTTCAAGTCAGAGAATTTTTTTTGTGTGTTTCCATGCACTTTGTAATGTTAACGTGACTGCTATATGCACATGTCTGATGTATGCTGCTAAGCCCGCCTTCCCCCTAAAACACATACAAAATTCGGTTTTATTACTGTTATCACAATTCCCAGATCTATCTTGTCGGCAGCAAATGTCATGAACTATTAGATTCAGTTTAACAATAGTCCTACAGCATTCAAGGTCGGCGAAAAAGCTCATTCCTAAAGTGATATAGTGCACTATTCGGTTTCGTGTGTTTATTTTATAAGAGAAACACGGCAAAGCTTTTTGACCTCAGTCAGTATTTACATAAACGACAAGAACCGACGGAGAACGAAATATGGTCATTATTTACTCTCATTTTTAATGAGACATTGCTACGACTCAAGTGCGATTCTGTGATATCTGATCGAATCGATAGCCAAGTTGATTAACAAATCCTACCGGCGATTTTCGTGGTGTTTGACAAAATTATTCCGCTTTAATGAAAAAGTAGTTCAATAATGGTATTAATTTTTTGTGGTTGGGGGTGGGAACTATGGCTGCGTGAACTCCATGGGGAGTGCACTGAATAAATCGTCAACTGGTGTTGTAACGGTGTTCAACAGAATACATTTTGGTTTTCGGAACAGTTTTGGACTATGCTAAAGTAAATACTGACGATTCGAAGCTTTTCGTTCACATTTCATTGTAAAAGATTAAAGTGACATCATTTATCGGCTCTTTATTATTAAAAATCATTAATAGCATTTATTATTCTCGTTTTTATATAGGACGATGGCTAATGTGAGTTATTTGGTACTCCATGCGGTTTTTGTTTTTAAATTATTTTTGTCGTGTGGTGTTTTTTCTCTTCTTCCTACTATCACGATCAATCGGGAATTTCGCACAGAAACCAAATTTCTATTGTTTTAGATTGTGCGATGTATGACAGACCAAGTTAAAATAGTATATAAGTACGGTATCATAACTCTTATGAATATATCATTGGGATTCGAACAAACATGAAGGAATAAAAACGTCAAGAGAGAACGCGAGAGAACGAGAGCTAGAGAAAGAGAGAATTCACACATAGAAGGAGAGAGGGGAGAGATGGAGGGAGGGAGGGAGCAACAAAGACAAAAAGATATAGAGAATAGACTTTTCTGTTTCAAACCCTTATCGCCCTCTCCACACCCTGTAACAGTAACTATCAACTCAGCCACTGTTTGTTTACTATCGATCATCTCTTGCCCTTAAAGCCCCGCTCTGAACGCTGCAACAAACAACCATTAAAATGATTAAGCTGTTTATCTCGGGACCAGATTCAATGGGTCTGCAAACAGTGATACTGGCGACTGGTCACCTGACAAGTGGACCTCTGGGGGGGGGCCGACCGATTGCTGGACCTGTCTATACTGACTACCCTTACACAAACCCCTTTTCCCCATGACACGTGACCCGGCATAAGACGTAAATGTGTGCTGAAGAGCCAAATGTGAAACTCCCAATAGATTTTGACCAGGAAATTCATCAACGGGCAATTTGTATTTAAAAAATGGATGTTAAAAATATTGTATTCCTCTTTGTATCCGAGTTGCTGATTCTTAAGCTAATTTCAAATCGGTTTACCTTTTACTTGACACGGTCGTCTGGGAATCAAATACGTTCTCAATAATATTTGAAATTGGTACTGGCTATCATGAACTCAGAGCCAACGGGGTTTTTTTTGGTCATTTTTTGAAACAGTATAAAACATCATTTAAAAATACTATACGAATCGGTGTTTCGCGAGCCATTTTCTGTATTATTTGCTTTAAACTAGGGGTCGGGAAACCATGGCTCCCTATCCAGATGTGGCTCTTTTGGTGGCTGAATCTGGCTCGCAGACAAATGTTCCATTATAAAAAATGTTACTTCAGACTCCTTTGATCTACATATTAATTACATATCCAAAAAAACAAAAAAAAACTTCAACAACAACAAAAATTTGCAAATCCATTCAGCACCATAAGACACATTAATGGTAAGAAATACTCATTATTGATCAGCAACAGCATAACAATGTTATTAAAAATAAGTCAGTGACATAATTATTGTACTTTTAGTGTTGAAATTACTCAAAATGCTCACATTTACTTTACATGATTTTTTAGTTTTAAACACAATGCATGGCTCTCACAGAATGACTTTTCAAAATATGTGGTGTTTATGGCTCTCTCAGACAAAAAAGTTTCCCGACCCCTGCTCTAAACGATTGTACTTCTTTTGTTTTCCAAATTCAGGCAACAACAAATTTTAAAATTAGTTTTAAATTTTGTTCAATTTTCTGAATGATTATTAGATCAAACACACACATGGCTAAAACATAAAGGCCAAAAGGGAGCGTGAGTATTCGCCCAATGACTTTTAGGTGTCCGGCACGAAAATGAATTTATGTGTAGGGGTTGTCACGGGTTGGGGTTAAGGGTTCACGTTTGGGGAGATGATCGGGAGGGTTTGAAGACCGGGGGGGGGGTATCAAGGGAGGGATGACATGAGAGGGGTGACCTGTGACCTGTTGGTAGACACTGGATGGATGGCAAGGAAGAAGGTGACACTGTCGGGTTTTGGTTTGATTTTGAATATCCTATTAAGTCTGATCTGTTGAAAAGTAACTTTTAGAATACTTGAAGTAACAAGGTAATTGTTCTTCAACGAGATGGTAGAGATTTAATAGATTATAAATTTCTTTAGCTGAATGGCTCACTAGCTGAATGGCATATTATTATGTGAAAGTCTTTTCTCTGTCCGGCAATTTCAAACACAGATCCGAACCCGAATTAGAGATTGTGGGAGAAAGAGATGTGGCAGAACTTGGCGAAATGTTTCCCAAGACTTATTCTCAAAACATCTGTGTCTATGATGGGACGGAGCCTGGGACGGAGCCTGGGACGGAGCCTGGGACGGAGCCTGGGACGGAGCCTGGGACGGAGCCTGGGACGGAGCCTGGGACGGAGCCTGGGACGGAGCCTGGGACGGGTGGTTTTCCTTTCGCAAACAGTGTGGGTGAGACTGCCTATGGGCGTCGATGACCTGTCTGTCCCCGCCATGGTCTCTTGCGTAAACACACCCGGCAGGGTCAGTCTGGAGAATAGACTAATCCAAGAGTTTGGGACCCTTGCACCAAATGGGATGAGTGTTGTGTTTTCGCTAACAACTAAATGATTTGCAACACCCACTCTCTCCTTTCCTATATATGCTCATACTACTCTCTTACTATTGCTCTCTTTGGCTCTCTTTGGATTTCACTGCAGCGACGTTTTTTATTTTCTTTATTTCTTTATATTCGTTTTATTTGTGTACTATTTGTTCGTTGAAGAAGGCTCTTTGCCGAAACGTTCGCTGTTTTGTTACGTCCTGCCGCGGTCACTCATAACCTGTTTATATGTTATCCCCTTTCACAACACCCTAGGTACGTCACCCATGTATGACAGAGGCTGGTGCTAAATTAAGATATCATTTTCCATTGGCGGATTTACATGTCAACTCCCTGAGACCTCTATGAGACCTTTTATTTGTCTCCCCCAAAACAGAAAACTACTCCTTATAGACACAGTTTGATTTATAGCATAAATTAAAAGTTGAATGTAGACATAAATGTACATGTGTATAATATTGAAATCATAACAAAATGTAGTATCCGTTTATTGTCCTTCGTTTCACTTCTTCTCATCCCTCTGATAGTCAAGTTTGAACATTTCGCAAAATCCCCTTCAGATATTGATAAATATGACAATGTCAAAATTCTCTTGCTTATATTATATCTTCAAATGTCAATACTTTCAAACATTGGTGAATTGTTGATTTTTTCCCCAACAATCTTACTCAGTGCTGCCACCTACTATAGCCGTTGTATCCACGCTCATCAATTGGAATTTAACAATCAAAACCATGAGTCCATGACTGTATTATCCCACACAATTATGTATATTAATTCCAACTGCATTCATTGACATACCGTAAAGAATCCTCACAGGACAATTTTGTTCTCAAAGTGGTGCAGCAAGTACCTGACAAGCAGAGCTAATTATTTTGGCACATGAACAGACACATCGGTGCACAAGGGCGGCGTTATCGCGTCTGAGTAATGCATGGATCAGGCTATTGGGAATAGTCCGAGAGTACATGCCTTCACTTCTAGATGACATTGTGTTTCGTGTAAGGTCATAGAATGGCAATACACTACATGTACAGAGTGTACCTGAAGTCAACTTGTAATATTGAAATATTAAAACAGCTTTTAGAACTTTTAAAGTCATTTTTTATACAATTAAGATCGTTTGGCATCGATTTAAACATTTTTCTGAACTTGGTGCAACAACAGGTCACTTAATGTATAAAGTTTCATTTTTAAAATTAAATTTACATAATTAAATTTCTTACATAGTTTTATTGACTTCGTTGGTAACTTCCATTCTTCAACCAAATTTATTTCAACTATCCTTAGGAGGGCTGTTAATTTTTTGGACATACAAATTAAATTGAAAGAAAACAAAATATCCACATCAAATTTTTAAAAGTCAACAGACAACAATATTTTTCTTAAGTATACATCGTCCCATCCTCAATCTTTTAAGAACTCTATTCCATTTTCTCAACTATTGAGACTTAAAAGACTCTGCAGTGATGAGGCAGACTTTTTGGAGGAAAGTAATGAAATGCTCGATTTTTTTCGAAGGTTGTCATACCCGGAAACAGTTTTAATATCCGCTGTCAATCGAATTAAAGGCATGACCAGACAGGACACGTTTACATCATCTGTTTCTGATCAATGTGATCGATCCAAATTTATTTTAACTTTTCATCCCCATAATTTTAAGGCCCGCCAGGTGATTCTCAAAAACCGACAAATCCTCATGGCTGACCCTCTAACTCAGCAGGTCTTCAAAAAACCTCCTCTTTTTGCTTTCCGGGGAGATAGAAGCCTCTGAGATATACTTGTAAGAAGTCACCTTCCCACAATGAAAACACATATTTGAACAAATGGTTGCAACCGTAACCGTTGCAATACTTGTCCATATGTGATTGAAATTAACACAATTTCTTTCCCTCTTGAAAAATTCATAATAAAAGATGGATTCACTGGCACAAGTCGCAACGTGATTTATGCAATTGTTTCCAAGAGGTGTAATAAAATTTACATCGGTGAGACAGGTCGTCGTCTTGGAGATCGGTTTAGAGAACACCTGTATAATATAAATAAAGAGGCTCAATGCCCTATGTCTAAACATGTTAACAGTGTTGACCAAGCCGGCATTTCAGATATTGCAGTAACTGGTATTTTATATGCAATCAAAACCCATGATAGGATCCACATGGAAAATAAACTTATAAAACGATTTGGTACGTTGGCTCCATATGTAATTAACCAAATTCTTAATTTTACCTAACTGCAGAATCTTGTTCCCGTTGTGGTTTTCATAGAAACTTTAGATAACTCTCCTTTTTCTTATATCATGGGTGTCCAATGTTATTTTTGTTTTTCCTTTCTTTATTATTTTACATAAATATTTTATAATATTACATGTTTTAAGAATTTAAATATTACTTATGTAAACGTGTATTTTATGTCATTGTACTGATGAAGGCATTGGCTGAAACGTCTACTGTCGTGTTCGTTTAAAAATAAAGCTCAAATTTATTATTTCCATTGCACAATTTGTTTGTGTATTTTGTATTTTACCGAGAATAGCTTTGTTATCTCGTTTAGAGAGGCCCCGTATGGGCCTGAGTCAAGGCCTCTTCTCGGACCCCTTACGTTTTCATCATTTTGATTCCAATTGTAGTGGGTCAGTAAGAACCGAAGAATACAATTACAAGGTACGACAGTACGAAGATCCATTCCATGTAGTAATGGTACAGTAAGTAACATCAGTATCTTTGAGGAAGTACTGATAACAAACAGCACGTAGAGGATAAACGGGCTTCTAATTGTGAGATGGACTATCACATTTTGGCCAAAGACAATTTTGTTGTCTGGATTACCCCCAGGCTATCGTGTAAAAATTGTCCGGTTGATAATGGTTCTGCCTTAACCCCACACACATCTCTTATATCTCGTATATATACATATAAGGGGAATTTGAAGTCTGTCTGTCTGTTTGTCTGTTCCCTTATAACTCAAGATCCAGACAACCAAATAACGTAAAATTTGGTGCACATACACAAATTACATGGGGAAGGCTCTTAAACAGGTTTCGTTCCATCCCAACCTCACTCTGGCCTCCTACAGCCAAAAGTAGTGCTCCATGTGCCTGTTCTGAGCCGTGGGTACATTTTAGAGAAAACTTTACTAAACAAAAGTTGCTCAGTGGCCCCTAAAAATGGGGACCGGATCAAGGTTCCAAGGTGTCCCTCTGCATCCACATGGAGGCATTTTTGTGAAACGTTTGCTAATTAAACAATGTTTAGCAAGCTCAGAAGGCATTCGTTCCCTTATAACTGAAACTGACAATCAACAAGTCACAGAGCCAGTCTCTTGGGATAGCTTGTATAGACTTGCAGACACCCCGCTTTTCTCATGGACAGTTGTATGTGGCCTGCTCCAGAGTGGGCAAAGAGGAAAATCTTTATGTACACCATCTATATGGAACTGCCAAAAATGTTGTCTATCACATTGCTTTAAGATAAATTGACTATTTTATTGCATGCAAATAAACAGTTTTGTACGCTTCTACAAAAAACCTTATTTTAAACCCGGGAAAGCTGGTACTTGCACCTAGTATTTTCATATTTCCGGCAGCTATCGGGTTATATTTTAATCCATGTACGATTTGTATAGGATGTTAATTATTTTAAATGATTTCAAATTATGAATTCATAATTTCAACTCCGAGATTCAAGATTGGTTGACATAAAATGGCCTTATTCATATTGAAGGTCAATTATATTACTTGCATTCCCCCCCCCAACCCCATTTTTAAATTAAAAATCTTGAATAATGAGCTCATTTATATTATCTATATGTTATTTATAAATACTCTGAATAAGAACCTTCTCTTCGGATGTTAGGAGCTGTAGGTATCTACTCCAGCTCAAAAAATATTTCACTGAAACTCGACTGACACTAGAAATCAAATGACTAAGACTACAGTGAGCTCAATGTTTACTAACATGTTTTTTTTTAACATAAACCTATTATATTTTTATTTTTAAAGGGGGGGGGGCGGGTATAATATCAAATCCATTAGCCCATTAAGACTCTTAAATATAAACAACATCAAAAAATTTTCATTGAAACAGTAACTAAATGCCTACCGTAGCAAACCGTCAATAATAATTTAATTATTATATTTTTAAAAAAAACAAACAACAACAAAAAACTCGCTTTCACACTATACATCGTAGATACACCATATCACTACGCCTCGCCAAAACAAAAAAATTACTCCCGGTGTGTTAGGGCCCTTTGCTCTCACCTGATTCAACAACTGACTTTTTTTAAAAAAACCATTCACGTCAGTTGAACATTAACAATACTCCACACCAATAGACTCGAACCACTCACCGGCCCCACCACGGGCTTTAATTAAGTCTGACGGGCAGTTTAACGTGATTAGACCAGCTTTTGATGGATGGGCTCGTCAGTGTTACACGTAGTTGGACCCAGTTTTAATTTGGACTGAGGTAATCTCTTACATCATGTACACGACGGTTCTCAAACTGTGCGCGGGTTGCTCAGAAATAACTATAGAACTCCTAAAATGAAATCATGAAAGAAGTATAATAAACTCACTTTATGAAAATCATACTTGAAATAGTTATTTTGCATATGGATAACTTCGGTTTCGTGTGTGTGTGTTTGTTTTTCTTCTCACATTATGCATTTTTTTGGTTATATTAAATAGACGGCTCATTAAAAGTTCTCATCTTGCTGCTCCTATCATGTCTCCACCAAGATAAAGTCTATGATACAAAGTTGTTTCTGTAATAAATTCTAATGAGTGTTAAGTATCAACAAAATTCATATTGTCTAATAATACAGTTTGGAGAAAAGTATTAAATTAGTTTTGAAGAATAAAGATTTCAATCATATTAGGTCTTTTTCAAAGTTCATTCCTGCAACAACAACAAAATTAAAATTAATAGATAGAAATTCATCTTGAAAATCGTTTGTCGTTAAATTTTAAGTAAGTATTTGAAATGGTAGTTTAAATTGATTATTTTGTCAAATCTGTTTTGTTCGACTGGAAATATTTTGTAACTATGTAGACAGTTTGTTAGGATCGAAATGGTCACTATAAGCATTCAAACATCGTCAGCGGTCTTTTTGGATCAGGCCAACTGAATTTCTAATTACAAGACACCCCTGAAGCTTGTTTAAATTTTTGACTTCAACGTGACCCTTCTAAAGTAAGGTTGGGGTACCTTAAAGATCTAGATATCTCCGCCCCTCCCCTCCCTTTTTCCACAGACAGGTTAAAATGTTGAATAGTCTAAACAAAAACACTTTTTAATTTGTTCTTGTACAAATCAAAAAACGCGACGAAAATGAATAGCGGTTAAGCTGGAAACAGCCTTGAAATCATAGAATGACTTCCACTCAATCGGACCTGCACTCTGTATTAAAACATCTTTAATAAAACATGAGGACACAAAAAGTTAGGCAGTCAATAAAACGATGGTCCTTCTACATATTCGTACATTTGACAATGAGTTTGATAAAACTCTGGTGATAGATCCGCCCATGAAGCCGGTTATTGATAAAACTCTGGCGATAGATCCGCCCATGAAGCCGGTTATTGATAAAACTCTGGCGATAGATCCGCCCATGAAGCCGGTTATTGATAAAACGCTGGCGATAGATCCGCCCATGAAGCGGTTATTGATAAAACTCTGGTGATAGATCTGCCCATGAAGCCGGCTATTGATACAAATTATGGCGATAGATCCGTCCGTGAAGCCGGTTATTGATAAAAGTCTGTCGATAGATCCGTCCATAAAACCGGTTATTGATAAAACTCTGGCGTTAGATCCGTGCATGAACCCGGTCTTGGTATAAAATCATCCAATCCGTTAATGTCTTGTTGTTGTTGTAAAACGAAATTACGCAACGGAAATGAATAACCATCAAGCTAGAAACAGCCTTCACCTTGGTGCAGCCTGATCTGCCACATTCCATCAGTGCTGATGTACTAGGACCTGAGGGTCCGGTTTTTTGCTGTTTTTGTAAATGACCAATATCAAACTGAAATTATGAAAGGGCTCCAATAGAATATGTGATGTTAAGAGCAAAAACTATCATGTTGTGTGCAAAAGTGTAGCAGCTTCATAGCCATTAATGATCAATACCAATTTTCATAAAATACTTTTTGTATGGGGCGACCGCTGATTGAATGGGTCTCCTAAACTTTTTCCAACAACCGAGGCATAATTTCTTCATTCTTCTATGATCTTTTCTTTTGTAATTTCAAAAATGTTCAACAGCTAGACCAAATTATTCAAATTTTCTTTAACTTCTTTATTTTTAATTTTATTTCTATTATTTTATTTTTACTTATAAAATCATTAACACGGGCCACGTTTGGTAACTTATAAAGCTTTTCTTTAAGTATTTCATTTAAACCCAAAGCCTCACCAATCCAACCTTCGATCTAATGGCCCGGGTCGCCATTACAATTTGGAGACAATAACTCTGCGGTGTCTGCCCTTGCCGCCAGGAATCGTTGACTCTTTAAAAATCGCTCATTGAGTTGAACTCGCATGGCGTTATCTTGTTAGCACAGGATCTCGTGTTCGCGGCGCTGATTAAGGGAATGTGGCTGGCATCGCTGATGCTTTATTTGTTCTGCGGTTTCAGCGTCGTGTTCCGAGATTTCGAAAGTATGATGGATTGTGTTGCTCTAGTGTTGCATCAGAGTGAGGACACAATAAAGCTATCAATATTTACCTTAGGGTAAATCAGTTCGGTCTTATTTTTCTAGAACAACGGAATTGATTCAAGACTCGGATGAATGGACGCGGATTCGTCAACACGCGATTATGTGGAAGATTTGTTTTATCTTACTCCGACTGCGTGTATTTAAGGAATTTACATACATGCATGTATACATATACGTCTGTGTATCATATGAGATTGTTAATTTTTTTTAATTACCCCATAAATTATGGGATAGAGACTTTTAATGTAACACCAGTAAGTCTCAACGACAGAAAAAAATTTGATTCCAACCCGAAAAAAAATATTAAGGACATAAAAAATATGTTAACGTGTTACTTATAAATCTTTGGACAGTGAAACATTTTCATATATAAGCTATCGGCTAGGCCACTATTTATATTACTATGAATCGAATTTTGGTGATATATGATACATCTATTTTGTTTAAGCTTGTTTTCAGTTTTTTTAAAGCCTATTAATTCATGTTGTAATACAACAATTAGTTTGTTAAAACCTTGATTGTTATTTAATATTTGTTTAACACTTTTAATTTTTCGTTACAAAATTTTAATAATTGTGAACAATGATATTCAAAAAAATATAATCTGGCTAATTTACAAGCAAGAGTTTGAAATCCACGCAATGAAATAAATGTGACTATTGAAACGATTCGGTACACATATTTGAGACATCACTACAATCACGTTATTTTCAGAAATGTTTATTTCAAATCATTTTGGTTGATATATTGGCATTCTAAAAATCTACATATTCGCGTGAGTGTCTAGAGTCATGGAACCGCTCCCTACCTTAAAAGCACAGTTGTAGTGCGTAAAGTTTTAACAAAACTCAGCAGGGAAGTTGCCAATATCTTCACTTATATATTTGTATTTGAAAATTAAAAATATCAGTTTTTAAACAAATCAATTGTAATTAATTTTCAACGGATACTATTATAAATATAAATACTTTAAAAAACAACAAATACACTTTTGAAAATGCACTGCGATATTGTTTTATATATTTTCAATTAAGAAGCGATAACGAATCTTTTGTGTTTCAACTCATTCAAATTTCAGGCAGAAAATCAGATTTAAGTTTTTAGATTTTGTTAGATTTAAGTTAACAAACCAAATCTACTGAATCGTGATAAAACATTAATGTGACCAGCAATCATAATTTTTAAATTTTATTTTTATCTTTACATTAGACATGTCAATCAAGTGTTGTTTTTTAAGCCATTCTTGATATAAAATTATAATGTTATCACTCCACGTTTTGTGTGTGGATATTAACATTGTGTTCGTAGGATCTGACCAGACGTTGACCTCTTTTAAAGTGCGTTGTTGGAATGAGACCTTCCTTAACTCGGCGTACAGCGTGTTGCTCATGACACTTCTTTATAAGTTGAGAGGTTTGTTTTATATGATTTTTTTTATCCAAGTTAAGTTAAATTTCTGAACTTGTTTGTTTACTTTCAAGTTTGACATACATTTTCAATAAAACATTTTATAGTTGAACAATTTAAAAGAAAAAAAAACTTAATGCAACAGAGCATCTATCTGTGATATCGTTGAAGCTATGATGGTTCAATCCATGACATGCCATTGAACAATCTCGCTTCGTCTTACTCACTGATTTATTGATTGAGCTCCTACACTATACGTGGATACACATAAGTATCGGAGATGTCGCACCAACAAGAAAAAAAGCCTTTGAAGAAACAAGACGCTCTGCAGGACGCCGTGGAACTTCCGACTCCGGTCATCAAGCGCTTGTCCGGCAACACGACTTTCTTATCAGACTGTAGTAGCACAGAAATGAAAAGCTTGCCCCATTCCGGGGCGGACGCCATATCCATCATCTCCAACAAATCCGAGCCGTCCCTCAGAAACGCAGCACTCATCAGGTCCAAGCGAGGCACCACCGAGACCCACGGGCCGAACAAGCGAAGTCTGTCTGACGTAACAATGCACCTGACCAGGCTTCACGGGAGGCCGTCCATGGAGACCACGTCCATGCTGGACGACTCCACGCAGAAACCGACGCCTAAGAAGAACATGTCTTTGATCAACAAGTTCCGAGCTCTGGGAAGGTTGACCTCCTACACGAAAGCCAAGGCTGAAACCGTGGACATAGGGGACGCTTACGTTGTTCAGGACCAGGAGTACGGACCTGTGTGTTTTATCGAGGACAGTCCTAATAGAATATTTAAGGTATGTTGGTTTTCCTGCAAATGTACTCGAGTGTGATTTTGTGTCTCAGTCTAGAAGAAATGTTTTTCTTCCATTTTTTTCTTCCTTATAACAGATAGTATTTTAACATTTTTACTAAAATTATTTCGCTAACATCAATGTGTTGAAGTCCTCATTCACACACTAATTGCCTCTGTGATTTGAGTTTTATTCAGAAAGTTAACAAGAGAGATATTCAAACTATTAGAATAGACGGGGAGGGGATATATTTTTTTTTCTCCAAGAGTTACTTGGTATTTCTTTGGGCTATACAATAAATAAACTCTAAAAGTTCAAAATACGTGTAGTTAAACAATAACTGGGATACATTAAAAAGATGTTTACAGCGAATAATAACATTGTGATACTCTTGCGTGTCGCTAATGAAAATTCAGACTCATTATTTCAAAAATCTCCATCGTCTTGAACATAAATAAGTGTTATGAAATCTTAATGGTGAAGTTAAGCTGAGCTTTGAACTTGTTTTCTTTGATGACTCTGCAAATGAAAAAGTTCCTCGGTCGAAAGCTGGGGCACATTAATCAAACGCCATCTAAGCTAATTTCTGTGGTATACCTGTTTCTTTTGTTGTTGTTGTTGTTTGTTAAATTGGGAACCTATCAATTTTAAGATTAATGTAATATGTGTCTTTCAATTATATGTCCTCAAATTTCACCTGTAAAAAATTGGATTTATTGGTTGCATTTATCGATAATAAAAAGTTTTAAATATCATGTGAATTGGCATTGGCATGATTAGAAGAAAAAACTGTTTCACGCTAAAGGGCTTCTTGTTGTTTAAAATCTAAAATTTATTACGATAACCGGCCATAGTTACTTGTCAGGTAACAATTAAGTCATTGTTTCCAGCAATAAATTTTTTTCTCCAAATTTTCATTTGCGGTTTTGCAGAAAATGTCTGGTATTTAAATGCATTTTTCATCAATCAGAAATATCTGGAATATTTTTTTTGAAAACAAATACGAACTCTTGTAACATTTCTTTCACAACTTTGGTTTTAGTATTGATGAAAACAAACTACCATTTTCAGTCTTTGTAGGCGGTCAGATATTTCTATTCGCCTGTGTCTATGCTATGTTAGAGTCCTCCTTAAATAAGGAATGTTATTTCTTCTAATTCAGAGAATTGGGTTTCTATTTTCAAAATTAACAAATTAAAACGTGTTTGTAAACATGTCTGATTAACAATATGTGGTGCCATATGTTCCTTTTTTCACTTAGTACCTTGTCTGCGATTAAAACCCCTCCCCAACTCCATGAAATAATAAATACAGACTGCATTTTTGGGAGTGGAATACATACTGGAAGGCCCTACAGCACATATCTAGCTTCTCCAACATGTTTCGCAGTTTAAAAACAAATCTTATAACTTTTTGTTGAGACTTCACAAATTGCTTTAAAAAACATCTTTGACTTTCAGAACAGTTTAACAACATGTTTAATCAAACAAAACAAACACTATGAAGGGCTGATCGAAAATAAAATACCTTGTTTATTTCTCAAAATGAAAATAAAGCAAGTAATGTAGTACTTTACAACTGTAAGTATAATTATCTAGGAATGAAATGCGGTATTTGCGTAATTTGTGAATTAAACAAAGCCAAAGAAAAATATGTTTGCAGCGCTAATTACTTAAAATTCCCAAACTACGTTTTTATCATGAGTAATATCGGTGAAAAAAAGCTTATCCATTGTTAAAGCACAAAACTATTTAAATTCCTGTAACACAAAGTGCGATGCAACAATGAATGTCTTTGTCGCTAGGAAGTTCAATCATAGTCATCGTTACTCTTTGGCGAGCACAACGGGTTATATAATAAGAACATTCATTCGCACTCTATTTACATTTCTTTCTTTCTTTTTTTATTGTACATACATTTCTAAAAAAAATTATATTTGCACTATAGAGCCATGCCGAGAAATAAATTCATTTACCGAACATAAATAAAAGTGTGTGTGTTAAAATTACATTTAGAAATGCAGTAATGAGGTACTATGATTTAGTCCTTATATTTATAAGGCTTAAATTCTACATCTTCGTGGTCATTTTAAAATGTACGCTGGATAAAAAATGATCCCAACTATTTTAAAAAGCCCCCATGAAATCAGACAGAGATGAAATAGGACGCGCGGAAATAAATTGAACCTTTCAATAATCGGGTCGATCAATGGTGGGATTAGGAAGCGAGATCAAATTTCAAGCAAAAGTTTGTTAAAGCTATTACCAACAAGTATTCTCGCATAATTTGATATTGTTTTGTCTGATAGATCGTTGGTCAAAAGCATAAATTAACACGTCTTGAAGTTCACGGTAAGGTTAGTATCTTAAATTCTCATTGGAAAGAACTGAAGCGAGCTGGGGGTTCTACAATTCTATGCATTATTAAAACCCAGTCAGCAGTGGAGCCTTTTATCGTACAGCCAGCTTCTATTTAATCAAGCCAGGGCATCGCGGTTCTTAGTTATTTTACTTAGAGTGCACGGCATTTGAAGTCAAGTCTAGAAAGGCTTTCGAACTTATCAAAAACTTGAGTTCTTTGAAACTGAACAATGTGTGCCACCTTATACTTATAATAACTCCGGACTAGAGAGGAGACATGATATTAAAAGAATTATTAAACAAAAATGTTTTTTCTAGGGATATAAAAAGGGCATTAGATGGTGATGAGAGAGTGAATTTCTTCAACATTCACTTACAAATCTCAAAAACTTTTTTTATGAATTATTACTAGTTATTTCTCAATATTAAATTTAGCTAATAATTTTAAATTTGAGAATATCTTTGTTATTTCACACCAGAGCGTAATTTTTGAAGTTCTAATGTTAGTATTTGTGAAAAGCTGTGCGAAAGTTATTTACAGTGTTCAACTCAAGTTGACTTTTACTTTTGTATCTAAACACACTTCAACGACACTGAAATGTTATCAATATGTTTTTTAACAAACAAGCTGTCTCAAAAATATAACACCTTTACAAAATATACCATCCTTCAATTATCATTCATACCTCTTTTTAGTGTAATGATTCTTTTGTCTAACTTTTTGAAGATCATTTCCTTTAAACACACAAAAACAATTGACTTTATTGTAAAGGCCGGAAAAATCTGATTATGTAGGTTTAGAACTTTCATAATCTTTGGAAGTTCAAATTAATTAGGACATATTCTTATTTGGTACCTTTAACGACGTTAAAACACTTGTTACAGAAAAACCCTGCTGTTTGCATGTGTTTTCAAAGAAGCAAAGAAGTAGATAACATAGTAGGACTTACAAAAACCAAAGTCATTGCATTTTGAAATATGATAGTGGAAGTCTGGACGCGACCTATGTAAACCCCCTGCACATTTATATTGAACCTCTATCTTCCAGTGTTCCGTCACATTTCCCAAATCTAAAGCTATGATTTTCCAATTATATATGCGGGACATCCTCTACACACAAATGTACAAAAGTCCCATGTCTGCAAAGGGTCCAGAATGAATATGAAGATGCAGCCCATTGAAGATGTTTACGCGAATCTCGCCTTTTATGCGAACACGGATCTAAAATTGCAGAATCTCTGCTCTGCTTTGACCATCTCCCATGTAAGAGAAACCCGTCCGGACAGATGCATCGGGCATCAACGTAGACTGAAAAACGTGGAATCAAATTGATCTCATTTTAAGGTAATTAAAATATTAAAAAATTCAACGGTAACAAAAATCTTTAAGCTATCATCTACTCTGACACACAGTTAAAGATTTCTACGTGAGCTATTGTGAAACAAAATGATCAGTCTCATCTTAGTCAATTTGATCAAAGGAAACGAAATTACTAGCTTTGTCATCAGTCCGGTAATAGCTTTGTCATCAGTCCGGTAATAGCTTTGTCATCAGTCCGGTAATAGCTTTGTCATCAGTCCGGTAATAGCTTTGTCATCAGTCCGGTAATAGCTTTGTCATCAGTCCGGTAATAGCTTTGTCATCAGTCCGGTAAAGATTCAATGACGTTATTTCCAGCAGAAATCCGCAAACCAACCAACTTGACGTAATCTTCGAAAAAGTTACAATTATTGGCGTGAATGGGTTGACAAATTTTTTAATAAAAATATTTGATCCATTCTTTTTATAGCATGCTATTGTTAAAATATTTTATCCATACTTATTTATTCCTCGGCAATCATCTGCACCTTGCACCGATCTATGCGGCCGCCTGAATCCCCCCCCCCACTTTTTTTTTCCAAAACCATATCTGACATTGGACGTTATTATTAAGCGAAAGATAAGAAGATCCACATCACGTGTACTATAATTGAACGATTGGTTGAATGTCTGAAAATCAGTCTCGAAATTTCAAATGTTAATATTTACGATAATAGGCAACAACAGCAAAAATCATTTTTCATCTGTTTTCATCTGGGCCTATATTTCAGGAATGGACCAAACACTACAATATGGATAGTAAACTGTATGCCTAATCCGACTATGTTGCTAGATTTACAAACACTTAGTCTCACTGCGTTTGATAAACCACTCAGTATTCAGAAATAATATTGATAAAGACGAAACAGATAATAAACAACGTTGCATTTTAACAAACGCAATAAACGTCAAAAGTTCCGATATGAATAAAAAAACTTTTTCACAAGATTAACCAGCAGCGTTAAACATATTGTCAAAATATTCTATTAGCTATAGTAATACTTAATCTTCATGTGTCGTAAAACAAAGTGTGAGTGGACGGCCATTAATTCGAATGGTTTGCCCTTATTTATGACTCCGCGGCTAACAGAAAATCTGTCCAAACCGATATGTGAGATAAATATTGCTGCCGGTCGGGTCTTAAGCGGGCACTTCAAGTGACACGTGATAAGTGCGATATAAATATAACAGATGTTTGCCTCCATTTTGACGTAGTACTTAGGGCAAAAAATGTATTAACAGTTAGTTAAAGCTTCTTAAGGGTGTTTGTAGTCTTTCCTTTAAGAGGCCACCTGTTTTAGACAAACCGCTGCTAGCACAGTTCGGAAAAGATTCATATTTAGCACCTGAATTATGAATAATAGAAACAATGAATTCATTCCGAACAATTTGTTGAAAGTTTCAGTGGTTACAATTTACTTTGAAACCAACTGTTCTTGCTTAGATTCAACTTAATTCTTTTATTCGAACGTATCTATACAACGTTGTTCAGTACGAATATCTGACAGATTCTTTCTTGGAGACCTACAATCACGTTTTCTAGTTATTTTAATGTTCAAATGAAGATTCAGCTTTATATCGACCTGAAATGCCTGCTAATCTGAGTTTTGTA
This sequence comes from Ampullaceana balthica, assembly GCA_944989445.1. NCBI lineage: Eukaryota > Metazoa > Mollusca > Gastropoda > Lymnaeidae > Ampullaceana > Ampullaceana balthica. Next base: position 855,091 of record CALYLW010000386.1, on the reverse strand, counting down.
AGTAGCCTCACACATCAAACGTTTTTTTGGAATGCCCGAGGGTTTATTTGTCTTGCCCGTGAAATGTGGTTGCTAGCAACATATTAATTCGTTTATAAAAGTGCTCTACTAAGTGCCAACTAATGCATCAGCTAATAGATTGGGCTAGCCAATTTCGGTCCACTTTTCTACGTTGATGTTTAATATTCAAGCAGTTTTCTTAGTTCTCATTTCTATTTAACACATCATCACCCATCTTTTTTTTTACCTGTGTTTCTTTAACTGGTCTTATATATAATGCATCTCTGCATATCACTGATAAGCTTAGGGGCCATCCATAAAGTACGTCACGCTCCAGAGGGGGGGGAGGGGGTGTAAGAAAGTGTGACAGTTTGTGACAGGGGGGGGAGGGGGTCCAGCCATGTGTGACGTCACGGTGTTTTATATTAAATTGTAATTATGTTATTTAAAAAAAAACATTTTTTGTTCGAAAATGTGACGTACTTGGGGGGGGGGCCAAAGATTTGTGACAGGAGGGATGGGGGGTTGAAAATGGTCAAAAATAGCGTGACGTACTTTATGGATTGCCCCTAAGAATGTATTAACATACTTCCGTTCCCGAGAAGGTCTTAAGGCTAGTTGATTCTCTCGTGTTTCGGTCTCTTATTTTCGCCCTACAATTCAGGAGGTTGGCTCCGATATTTGTATAGACCGGGGGTACTATGTTTATTTAGTGCATGCGACCTTTTCCCTTGCCCATACCTTCCCCTTACACACTTTAAACTGTGGGCTTCGGATAATGCAATTCATACCGAGGAACAATTCACTGCGAGGTATTTTGGTTATAGCTGGGTTGAAATATTTGTCTTTTTCCCAAGATCCATTTATTCATTCACATTATCATACTCTCCTCATAAGTGATTGTGAAATATTAATTCAGGAATGTTGCAGAGCAGCTTATCGGCCACGACTCTTGTAAATCGAATAATCGATTTTTGTATCGATACCCATTTTCGGAACTAGGGTGAAATTCGATACTTTAATGATTCCCTCAAAGCTGAGCAGTCGAATACCATCGTGTTTGTGTTTCTAACATTAGACCTTGGAAAGAAGATATTTTCATATAACATTGTGAAAGGCGTTAAGTATTTGATTTTTCTTCAAGCTCATAAAATTAACTATGTTTAAATTCTTGTGATTAGAATTTTTTCTTCGAAATTCTCTTCATCAATTATATATTAAATTTAAGATAGTACAAATTTGGATGGATTTTAAAACTTCTTTCAAACTTCTTTACTACAAGTAAGCAACGTGTTCAGTAGGATTTTCTCAGGAAAGATTCCGTCATTTTAAATGTTAGTTCAATAATTTAAGTAACTGGTTGATTGCTCTCATTACTTGTTCCATTTTATCTGGATAAATTGACTTTTACTTCTATAAATTTTAGTTAATAGCTTTAGGAACAGTGATTAATGTCGATGAACTTTAACCTTTGTGAGGTGGACGAACTTTAACTTTGGTGAGGGGCTCGGGGCTTAACTTTGGTGGTTGACGAGGGCAATATTATAGGTTAATGGGGATTTCCCCATCAATAATGTTAATGCCAGTCTGTTGCACGGTGCGTAGTATATTGAACACATGTTTAGTTATGACGCAGGTTTTTGGGTATATGACGCGTTTTATGGAATGTAAAGTAGGGACGGTTAGGTAGTCGATGTCAGTTTCACCATAGATGCGGTTGTGAGAGGACGTATAGTATAGTATGAAGAGTTAGATATATTAAAATTATATATAGTCCTGATGGTGTTCAGTTGTGTCGAGTTTTAGCCTGTCCTGACGGTCATACAAATACTAGAGTACAGAACGTTAGAAGTGGGGGGTCACATTTTAACATCAATGATGTGAACGAAATTTAAACTGAGTGAGGTGGACGAACTGTAACTGTTTTGAGGTAGTCAAAGTTTAACATCCTTGAGGGGTTCAAACATTATCATTGTTGAGGGGGGTCGAATTTTGAACTGTGTGAGGGGTCGAAATATAACCTCGGTGATTGGGTTGAAAATTAATCTGGTTGCGGGTTCAAACTCTTACTATAACCTTGTTGGGTTTTCGATATTTGAAAGAAGTGAGTGGTTCAATCAACTTTTAACCCTGGTGTGGGCGTCGAACTTTACACTGGGAAGTGAGAGGCAAACTTAAATACTTATGTTCATTTAGTTAAAGCAAAACCTGTATGGTTAACTAGGGCTAGTACTGATTAAAAGAAAATTGTTCGATTGATCGGGGGGGGGATAATCAATTAATCGATTAATTTCAATTAAATATAATTTTATAACGCATATGTAGATCCGTTTAAGTTGCGATTCATCATTTCGAGAAATCGGTAAAGTCACGGTAATTCCATGGCTCCCAAAATTTGTGATGTAACACAGCAAATTCGTTCTGTGATGCAAGAAATACGGAAGAAAAACCTTTTTGTTTACGTATGAACGTCTAAATAAATAATAATAATACGAGGGAAAAGTATGTAAGTAACAAAAAAATATAATTAATAAATTGTAAAAAAAATATTCGAATATTTTCTTAAATTTTAATCGAATTTTAATTGATCAATTTAATTTTAATCGATTACATTTTTAACGATTAATCGATCAATTAATCGTTAATTTGCGCAGGCTTAGTTATAACTCATTCGTTATCTTTATTATTTAAGAAATGTGTACATTCAAAGATGGGTGTGGATGACTGATGCTGATAATTTTTATTATTTTTTTAATTGCTGAATCCTACATCATTTGACCGGTGAAAATTCCCTGGATGCCGGCAAACATGCATATCATTGTTGAACTGTTTTATTTATTTGTTTATATAAAAAATTATCCCAAAGTAATATTCTCAGAAAATCAAACAATATTTTAAAATGAGGAAAAAAAATGGAAGTTGAATTGAAGTGTCACGGGGGTATCCAGTGGCATCATAGGACATCGAGTACCATAAGACTTCCGGTGGCATAGGGCATCCAGTGGCATAAGGCATCCAGTGGTATAGGGCATCCAGTAATATAGGGTGACGAAAGGCATCAAGTGGCATTGGCAGGCAGCGCATTGTCTACCTGTTTTGCATTTAACATTTAAATAGAATCACCATAAGAAATCCGTGAAAAATAAGTCACTTCAAACTTAATGTGTGAGGTTTAAGACAAGAGTTTGCCTTGGCTGGCAAAAATGTTGACGTCACTAAGGGGTTCCGTGTTAAACAATCTCGCCAGCAAACGGAAAGCTTCCAGGAAAAGGTCGACTGCAAGATTTTCAGATTTCTCAAGCATCCATTCCGACTCAAGGCCGACACTGACCTGGTTTCAGAAAATTGTGGACGACGTGGTCAAAAATGAGCAGGGTGGCATGTTTAATGAAATCAGTGCTGCTGATAATGCCGTTCTGTTTAAGGAGTTGATCTCGGTTAGTTGGTACGACATCTTTGCTTTACTTTTACATAGACATTGCAATCTTCATTCTGGAAAAGCATAAGAGGGTCCATGTATCGTGCACAGCCCCTCTCCGCAAACCAACATTAATATAGAACTATAAGAAATAATAAAGCTACGTCGCTGTATTGGTTTGTAGTTGTAAAAAAGCAATGTTCCCTTTAATAGCTGCGCGGCCGTTCATATATGTGACCGACGCCGAGCAGCAGTTTAAAAATTACCGCGCAGCAAATGTTGAAAAGGTTAATATAACATATGTGTTTGTTGGATAACATTTTTTTTTGCACACGATTTTTAATTTTTTTTTAGTTTGCACATTGACAAACTAATTTTACAGGGAACATTGGTTAATAGTTCACAAAAAAGAAAATAAGTGCGCGATAGCATCAATGGGTCTTTCTTAATCTTTCAGTTCTATTTAGCCTCCCATTAAGAGAGAAAGATCTATTGACTAGAAGTATTCTGAGACAACTCGCTTCCGAAATCGTATTTAAAGTCCCATCTAATGCAGTATAACACATGTGGTGATTTTTAGCTCAAGTTTAACACAAATACCAAAACAAAATTTAGAAATACATCATTTATAATAACACTGTAAAACCAATCTGAAAAAGGTCCAACATCTTCAATTTTCTTTAAATACCTTAAATGGTGTTTAACTTAATTATCCAACTGATAATGGATAATGACGGTAATCCAAAGTACCTTGGGTATGAGATCCACGATATGGCATAAAAAATGAATGATGTAATACTTTCAAACCATCAGTTTATTTTTACACATTTTATTACATTTTTTTCTTACAAATATTTGCATCTAGTCAATATTTAAACAAAGCTCAAGAAAATGTATTTATTTCAATGCAAAATCAGTTTTAAAGGACATTACTAATAAATCCTTTGAGGAAATTGCACTTTTCTCATCTAAAGATTTCTTACCCAAATGTTCATATATTTTTACAGAGACATAAACTACATATGCTTTATTTGAATCAACTTTTTCTTTGTCTCTAGAAAGTATTCATTTATGGACTCTTACACATTTTTCACACACAAAAAAAAATTATTTTTAAAAAAATATTTTAAAATGGTATATCTATGAAAGGCAGTGGCCCATCTTTTACTGTTAAATCTAACACACACAAAAACGTGTACGTTAGAAGCAATCTGAATGGCTTATTCATTTTTAAACTCTTATATTACTTACCAAAAAATGAATTCATGGGTTTTCCACTTATGTTGTCGATTTCGTCATCAGTGCGCCCAGAATGGAAATGCTAAGGAAGTGGCCAGGATTATCAAGTCAGATCCTACCCGCCTACATGCTAGAAATAACCATGGCCAGATGGCCTTACACATGGCAGCAGCCAAAGACCACATTGACGTGGTTGAAGTTCTCTTGGAACAAAACGCTGGTAAGACGGTATTCAATACAATCATATTATGATATCAACTTGACCTTTATATATATATATATATATATATATATATATATATATATATATTAGATTTCATTAAGTTCAACTTTAAGATTGGGAAAGAAGAAATACTATTTATTTTTAAATTTTAGATTCGGAGTTTGCTTATTCTGTGTTTGCGCAGAGTACTGTGTCAGGACTTGAAATGACGCAAAACATTTCTAGCAAATAGTGATTTTTTTAAAAAAAACAGAAATAGAAAAAAAATAGATGGTTCAATGAAAATTCACTGCGCTCAGTGATCAATCAAACACACTCATAAAAAAGACTTATTTTAACACAAAAAACAACATATCATTCAACGCAGGCTTAGGATATTATTAAACATTAAATTCACATTTTATTAGTTCTAATTTAATCCTCCCTCATCCACCACCCTCCCCCTCCCACCACAGACATTGACGCCATTGACAATGACGGAAACACGCCCTTACACCTGGCAGTTATTGCTGGAGCCTCCAAAATTGTGGATTTGCTCATTAAGAATGGCGCTAAGACCAACGTCCGTAACAATCAGCTCATGATGCCTCTTCACCTGGCTGCTGAACTCCCAAACGTTGATGTGGTCCAAGTAAGCCTGAGATCTTTGCTTTTTTAGTTTATTTTTTATTATTTTTTAACTATAATTTTTGAGTTCATTTGTTCACTTAAATCGAGGTAACTCTTATTTGGAATACGCCACTAAATAACAACAAAAGAATGATGATAATATAGTTGAATTGTTCCTATATATCTTGACTCCTTAAAACAACTATTAACTTTAACCCAACATTTTGTGAAACCCAAACAGACGAACCCTTGCACTCAGAAAAAAAAACACATAAAAAATCTAACTAAATATTGATCAACTAATCCATGTACCGATGCACCACTTTCAACCATGTTATAAAGAAGCTAATTTTTTCGCATCTTAGTCCCTTCTGAGCAATGGAGTTGATCCCAACGGCACGGGAGAGTCTGGTATGACGGCCCTACATTACGCTGCTGCTAAGGACAATGGAGACGTCATGAAAGTTCTGGTAAAAAAAATATAACCCAGCTGTTTAAACGCTTTATTTTTCATTTCTCGCCCCTCCAGCTTCAGAAAGTCTGCGCAAATTTTGTTACATTTTTTTTAAACAAGGTACTTAACTTTTGCCCTCCTTCAATATGAAATATTTAGTGCACATCTAGAAAAACGTAACACCCTCTTGGTTGACATTTTCTTGAGTGACATGGGTAGAATTCGGAGATTGGGTGGTAAGGAAAAAGTAAAATGGGTTCCGACCCACGTGAATGTTGAAGGCAATGAAAAGGTGGACGCCTTGGCAAAAAGCGGGATTGCCCAACCCCAACAAGATCTCTCAGTCATTAATACGGGGGAAAAGACCTGGACCACTTTAGAAAATGGTGGTACCAGAAATGGGTCGACAACACGACTTCCAGGGGGGTATATGCCAACATGCCCGGCCAAGTCGAACAGATCAATGGTGGACAACTGAGTCGAAAACACCAGAGATTTGTGACTCAAATGAGAACGGAGTGCTGCCTCATCAACTCTTACTTCAACAGGCTAGACCACAACAGGAACCCAAACTGCCGGCATTGCAGCCTAGCATCTTATACAGTAACCTTTAGACTTCGTGTCCCACGCTGGATGTAGATGGGAGGCTAGGGACTGAGTGAGACTTCATTCAGATAATGTTGAAAGGCACTACTCAGCAGATGTACCAAGTTACCCGGGTATTAGCCAAAGCTTTAATAGAGTTATCTCAAACTTACATAATCTGGGATTATATTAGAGCATATCTTAAGTTCTGAACAGTCTTTTTTTTACTAAAAGAATTTTAAGAAAGGTTAACATTTTTTAAAAAATTGTTTTAGGTTGCCTTAACAAAAAATATTTTTTAAAAGATTTTTATCATATTTAGATTTGTATCAATTATTTCCATTATTTTGAAAAAGTACGGCGGCATTATGACGGAAAAGTTTTTTTTTCCCATTGAAACAGGTGGGAAAATCATCTGCAAGACGTAAGAAGGTAATTGCGGAATATCCTCATCTGTGTTGACACAGTTGATTTTGATATTATTTTTCAGATGCAAAGAGGAGGCAAGCCTTGTTGGAAATGTGATTATGGTTATTACCCCATTCATATAGCGGCGAAATGTGCCGCAGCACATGCCATGGAAGCCATCATTGAGCAAGGTAAGGTTAATGTCCTTTTCATAGTCGTAACTCATTGAGATATGCAACCATGGGATACAGATGAGGCTGATTATTGTGTACGTTAACAAATGCTACCAGGGGTCGATAGTTTCAATCAGAGTTAAAATGTTCAAATATTGTTCATGTTGTCTTCTCCACCTGATTGATTTCAAAATGCTTAAATTTAAGAATAATAAATTGATAATTTATATAGCGCTCTACCCCAGTAAGGAACAGGGCTCACTGCGCTTTACGTGAAGATAATAACATAGATAAAAGTATCCATTTCACAGTAAAATAATTAGCCAAAATTGATAGGTCAATTTTCTATTTGTGATTTTATTGACATTAAAATAAGTTATTCCTGTTAAAACATTTCGTTTTTGACCTGTCAGCCATCAAACAAGGCTACACAAGGGAACAGATTCTGTCATTTAAGGACAGAGAGAACAACCTTCCACTTCATGCAGCCGTTAATGGCGGCGATATCAAGGTATCGTCCTCTGATTCTTTATCTCATTGTATTGTTTTTTTTAAATATAGATGTATTCTTTGATGTAGCATGTTATGTACCATTGGCAGGGCGCTGGTTCTTACATTGTCGTTTTTATAGGTACATGAAACACATCGCCATTTTAACACTATTTTTATTTATTATGAATATAAATTTTTTCACGTGGTAAGTGTAACGATTGGCTTCTAAAATTAAAAGATTTCCTTCTTATATTTAGATGTATCAAACAAGTCTTTAATTTCCCTCAACAGGCTGTGAAAGTGTGTCTAAGTGCCGGGGCATCAGTAAAGGCCCAACAGGCAAGTCATTTAGATTTTAAATTTTATGTTTTACTCTGGATATCACTGTTATATTTCAATGTTTCAATTGCGTTACCTCATTGTAGGTTAATAGACGTTTTATTGAGACAATAAAACTATTAATAGTCATGCCGGGGGGGGGGTGGCGGAGAGTGAAAGGCGGAAAAACACCAATAACAAAATCACATCAAATATCAAATCTGCTAATGAAAAATAAAGAGTAAAAACTTTTTAAAAAACTACTACTACTCCTAAATTTCAGCTCGATTTGATCACGGTAAAAGGGTTATAAAAACATGTTTAATATAATGCGCACCACTTGACGGATTAGCATAAGCATTTACAGATCGGGAATATATTTTTAAAAAGTATCGTCAGAATAATACGCACCGCATCGCACCGCATCGCGCGACAGGAAAATATTAAAAAGGTTGTTCAATATAATACGAACCACGACACTCTAGCACAAAAATAAACATGCTGCTTGGAGATAATCTAAAAATTCATTAATTTAATTACAGTACATTCGATCGATCTGAAATTTCGATAGATCATTTTTTGTCGTCGGAACAAGTCTGCCTGCAAAATTTCAGCTCGCTAGCATACGGCGAAGTGGGTTAAAATCGATCCAAAGTTTTTGTGACAAACAATCAAGCAGACAACGCGTGTTAATATAAAGTTATAAAGGATTTTTAAAATATGCAATTGTAGCGGTAGGGAAACTAAAAGGAGCATAAATTACGTTGCAATAACTCTGACTCAGGGACTTTTTAACATTTGCAGTCGACGACGGCTATATCAGGACTGTGTGCAAAATGTAAATTTTGTACGTTTAATGAGCTTAAAGTTGAATAGAAATTGTTATTATCATTAAGATTCAAGTAAGTAAAGACTTTTTTTAACAAATTATTTTATTAAGTGACAATAGACTTTGTGTTTCTGACATTGCCGAGTAAAATTCATTAAGGACAAGTCGACAATTTGTACTATTCTAAAGTCAAAGAAAATTACTAAAAGCGAAAATATAAAGCAAAATTCCAAGGTGCAAGAAATGTGTTGATATTTGATAAACAAAGGTAACTGTTTATAGTCTTTTCCTTATCGAGACATAATTTTTAGAAACAGGCAGTTATCTATCTAATTTGTGGATCAATACACGATAAAAAAAAATCGAATTATATTTGGAGAAAGAAATCAAAATAATAGTGGTATATTGTTGTAATGAATTGAAAGTCATCTAGGTCTTTAAAAAAATGTTTTTTTCTCTTTAGCCTAAAATGTAAATTGTTTGTTTTGTATTAGCTTCCGACCATAGAGCATGGCCATGTTAGAAAGCTTACTGCAATAGCATGATGATAAAAAAAATCAGATTATTATAGATTATCTTGATTTAATTTTTCAATCCAATAATGGTGTAATGTTTACCAGGAAGACGGCTCCACGCCATTACATTTTGCGTGCGCCCAAGGCAACATGGAGATGATCCGCCTCATGGAGCAGATGCAGAGAGACAACTTTCTTGCTGCCGTTGGCACTGTGGATGTCATGAAGATGACGCCCCTGCACAGGGCCGCTTTGTTCAACCACACACCAGCTATAATCTATTTATTAGAACATGTAAGTTTTGTGGGTATTGATGAGTAGGACATAATGTTTTATTTTATTGACGACATACCACCAGCGTCCGTTTGCTTATTTTGAGGGGAAAGAAAAGCCATTTTCCACTTGGGCAGACTTCAATGCCTGACATTCTTAACACGTCTTTGTAAGTGTTTTGTAAATTAATGTTTGACATTCTTTACACGTCTTTGTAGTTTGATATTTTAAATGTATGAATAGTGTGTCTTAAAAATGATCTTTGACTTGGTTTTAAAATCTGCACAGAATCTCTGACATGTTTTATAATTCCTTATAGTGTCCATTAAATTGAAGTTTGATATTCTTAAATACCTCTATAGTATTCTGAAATATCTGTGTTTCACTGCTGAAAGGTATTATATAGTGGACCCTGAAGTTGATGTTGCACATTGTTCTCACGTATCTCTAGGGTGCCGATATCGACTCGCGAGACAACAATGAAAGAACTCCGCTCCTGCTGGCAGCATCGAAAGGCTGCTGGACCACAGTCCAGGTTCTCCTGGAGAAAGGAGCAGACGTCCACGTCCGAGATATCAAGAACAGAAATTTTCTCCATCTGGCCGTCAAGTTTGGCGGGAAGTTGGAGCAGATTGGTGGGGATTTAATCATGGTACAAGCATTTACTTTGTTCCTTATTTTTAGCCGCATTGAAAACAATAAATAATACGAAATTTAAATTAACTTAAATTTTCATATAAATAATATGTTATCCAAGAGTTATTTTTAATTTATAATAACAAAAATGTTTGCCTTGTTTCAGCGTTAAATACGGGTATTGGGTAAAACTTTTTAAAAATTGTTTAATTTGCACAATTGGTCTGAAAACATTAATTGTAAATATTGCTGTTGATATAAGAAAAATCATATCGGTTTTTGTATTATTTTATTTTTAAAAATATGTAAATTATAATAAAACTTCCAAGTGCATTACAGCAATTCCGATTGGCTTGTTTCTTCAGGACTTTAGAAATCTTCAAAATGAAAAGGACGACTTTGGATGTACTCCTCTTCACTATGCGTCCAAGGAAGGTCACCTTCTTGCGTTGGACGACCTCATCAGAATGGGAGCCCAGCTTAACCTGAAGGACAATCAGAAACAATCACCCTTTCACTTCGCCGCCAGGTAGCATTACTTTCTATAGTATGCGTGATTTCAATACGGTTCTACAGACTAAGTAGTGTAGCTCTAGGTAGTAACCCGTGAGATAAGAAAGAATTTTCATCTGCCCCTTTTAAAGGCCTTAAAGACTGTGTATTTCAGATTGACTCGTATTTGCTGACTGCACAAAAACTTCATCATTACGAAATAACATTCGAAATCACTCTATCGGCTGCTATTTTATAACAAGAAGTAAATTAAAATGTGAAAAAAATTTACGCTTTTTCTGATCCTTGTATCGCCTGCTACTTCTTACTTTTTTTTGTTCTAGTTCTTTCTTACTATCTTTTTTTTCCAAAAAAACTCTTTAGGTATGGACGCTACAACACCTGCCGTCGTTTGCTGGACAGCCTTCACGGGCCGAACATCATCAACGAGACGGATGGCTCGGGACTCACTGCTCTTCACATCGCAGCCCAAAATGGACACACTAAAGTTATACAACTACTGCTGCAGAGGGGGGCAGTTGTAAACAAGTAAATAATCCTTTGTTCAACAATTATTTCCTCTTCAGGCTGTTGGGTGTTTAATTTTGTTTTCTTTATTTAAAAAAAAATCAGAATCTAAAACAGTGTTTACCATACCTTGCTCTGGTCGTCGGTGAAAGTTCCGACGGGTAATACACTAGTAAATAATATAATAGCCCAAATCACTCACTGGATGTATGTGTAACGCTATGACGTCATGTTTTGAGTTTATATTTTAATACAAGGTGTGCATCGGAAGGCGCGCAAAAAAGGTGTGCAAAATAATTATAAATTAAAAACGCGCTGTAAAAAAATAAAATTTTATGACGTCATTGTTTTAGCTTATATTTTAATTTTGGAAAAGGGAACGAAGTAAAAAAATGGATTTGAGGATTTATAGTTATAATTATAAAATACCTTGTGTACATTTCAGTAAGTTTAATATTTCGTATTTATCAAACAAGGATAAGTTACTTGGGTATTTGACCAAAAGAAAGTGGGAACCGTAGGCGGCCTACAGCTGCAGTGAACGTCGTAGGCGCCCTAAAACCCCTATTATAAAATACTATTTGTGTACATTTCAAGAAGTTTAATATTAAGTATTTATCAAACAAGGATAAGTTAGTTGGGCTTTTGAAAAAGTGGGCGCCGTAGGCGCCAAGGGGCCCCAGCGCAACGTAGTCCTTATATAAACGATATTTTTCTAAAGGAGGGGAGAGGGCAATACATACTTGGAAGTAAAATGGAAATTATTCAAATAATGTTTATGCTAATCACTGGGGAAAAATTGCTGCATTATTATTTTACATTTTAAATATTAATAAGACAAAAACTCTTTATGAAGATAAGCTTCTTCAACTTTCTTTCCAATACTATAGCTGCAGTATAAATATATATCAAAAAATACTTCGCAGTTTCAAAGTCATTTTACCTCTATTCTCAAATAAAGGGATAATGAAGATAACACAGCGCTTCACCACGCAGCAGCCCAGGGATGGACCCACAGTATGAAAGTGATTCTCAGCGTACATGGCAACCTGTTGAATACCGTCAATATTGATGGGGTGAGTGATAACGATCATTCAAAGTGACTGTATTTTATAAATAATGGGGGTGAGACTGCAAACAGGCTTTTAAATTAGTAAATGTTTAACATATAAACAGGAATCTACTAGATTAATTGGATTTCACAGCAACTAAGTTTTTTTATTCTTCGTTTTATTTGTGTACTATTTGTTTGTTGAGGAGGGCTCTTTGCCGAAACGTTCACTGTTGTGTTACGTCCTGTCAGGCTAACTAATACCCTGTTTATATGTTTTACATTTCCACTGTATTTTTAATTGTTTGGCGTCTAAATAACGAAACATTTTTCCTAAACTATTTTCATGTGTCTTACCAATACTGTCAAGTTTGTGATGCGTTTATATTATGACACTAGTATTGACTGCAGAATGATAAACGCCTTTGTTTTTGTAATCATGTACTGAAAAGGGGCCGTCCAAAATTGACGTCACGCACCTGGGGGTGGAGGAAGGGGGGGTACACTTTTGTGACGATGTGTGACGAGGTGGGAGGGGGCGTTTAAGAACTGTGAAGTCACATCAAAACCGGCAACGTTAAATGAACCTACACGTGGAAGAAAGTCATCAGCCCCGTGCATAAGGCTCTTCATGGGTCTTCCCGGAAAATCCTCTCAGCAATTATGCCCCCTCCCCAGGGAACCTAACAGCTGGGTGACTCCCTCCGGAACTGTTGTTTTTTTCTGAATCGGCAGCCTGGGCATCCTGGACGTGGTCGAAGATTCCTCCCACTAAAAGTGACCTCTCAAGGAGGTGTGGAATTTTCCCTACATCGACTCGCTACATCCTCAAGTTCTTCATGGTACCTTTTGCTAATCCGTGCTGGCGCCCTGCCATAACCCGGTACCACTAGCTAGCCGTTTGCTAGTGAGGGGGGCGAAACGGTCGCTTCGGATAACCCAAACCTTTACGGGTACTTTGGTTTTCATCATCGACATTGCATCTGATGCTCTGTCTAAGATCCGTACAGCGACTGTAATCATATTCCACGAGCACCTAACACCTAACCGGACTTCGGCATTGCCTGCCAGGGTTTGATGGTTTCAGGCTGCAGTCAGGTCTGCCTGTCCTACGCGTGGTCCGAGTTGCGTAGAGGCCACCCCTTCTAGGAAAGGAACTACCCTTTCACGGAGCGTTCCAACAGCAACTTTAAATAAAAGTTCCACTTAAATATTTCATTGCTTACAATTTATTTAAAGACTTGTTGAATGGCTTAACGCAGGTTACGATATTAGAGTGCAGCATTAGACTAAATTTAATACACTAGATACGACCAGCGGCGTAGCATACGCCGCAGACTTGCTCATTGATATTGAAAAGAAAAGGGGGGAGAGAACGGACACAAACAGCAGAACGAAAAATCATAACAACGCGAGTGAACGTCGGGGGGGGGGAGACTGCCGACGCATTGTTCGTCTTGAGATATGCACACTGTGGTTATCTACCTTCCCCTCACCCTGCACCACCCTAGCTTGCCAACCATAAACTGTAAAGGCCGACCCTAGCGAGGGTCATTCATCATGCTTATTTGCACTCTTCTTGTGCTTGCTCTGGTGAATTATATATATATAGACACTTAAATGACAATAATGTGATTTGAAACCTGCTCATTTTTAAAAAAAGGAAAAGGGCTTTTATGGGGGGGGGGCAAATCTATGTGACATCATATTGAAGGGGTTCTAACTTTTTGTGACGTGTGACGAGGCCAAAATTGCATCATTTATGGACGGCTCCAAATAAGGTGTGTGTATGTATGTATGATATTTATATATATATATATACATAATAAAGACGTCTTTTTATTTCCTGATAAACAAATAAATGTTCCCTGACCGTACTACAGGACACAGCCCTGCATGTGGCTGCCAAGAATGGACAGGCGTCAGCAACAAGTTTACTCCTCAGCCTTGGGGCCAAGATTCTAAAAAACCACAATGATCAAGCCTTCTTTGATTACGTCATTCAGTTCAAATTCAGTGATGTGGCCATAGCAACAATCAACCATGAAAGGTACTTGTGAAAACTGAATAGCCGATTGGGCAACGCCCTTGCCATAATTGTTCAGATCATTTGGAGATGAATAATCTAGACCGTCACTTATACCGTCCCCTTTCATATCATTTGTGTTTGTGTTTGATGAAGGAAATGTGCATTGGATAATGTACACCATAAAGTAAAAGGCAAACTGTATTAGGAATAAAAATTGATATCTAATGGTCTGTTTTAACTAACTATACTCATCATTGTCATTATAATTGTGCATAATGAAGATCTAACCTAAACTAGATAAATTAGGTGACAATCACAGACAAGAATTTAAAAAATAATACCATTACATGTAGTTAGTTGATAGCCCTTGCACCATATGTTAGTGAGTTGCTATAGATCAGACTTTTGCAGTATATTTCAACTGATATGTTAAATTTTCAATATATTATGGAAGAGAATTGTAAGCTCTTTTAAAAATTGTTATATATTATTTAATTATTTTTTAATGCTCTTAGTTTTTTGTATTTTACTCTATCAAAATAGTCATTAAGAATAGCCTAAATTTGGTCATTTTTATTTCTATGTAATTTTTACATTTTTTGCATCATCAATTCAGAAGTCATTAGTCATTAGTAATTTTACAATGTTAAATGTTCATTTTATTTTAAATTTCTTCAAATTACAATTTTAAAAATCAGAGAAATGGCAAAATAAGCTGGTTTTACATTCATTTTCAAAGATTAAGTTTTATATTCTTCAAAATCTTGTGGATATTTTTTTAATTAATATTAGTTTTATATACACCATGGTTATTTTCTATAGTTATAGCTTTTGTATTCAATAAATAAATGAAATGTTTTTTTGTTTTTTTTTAAATTTCAGATGGGAAGAGGTGTTACAAACATGCTCCAGTATCTATGGTTGTTTCATACTAGGACTTATAGAACACTTGCCTGCTGTTTGCTTGGTGGGTTAAAAAATTTATCACTGAAATTTTGTTTCTATTTTTTAAAACAAAAATTCAGTATCATATTAGACTAATAAATTACATAAAATGTATTGAGCGGTTTTAATTGATATTATAAAAAGATTAAAATTAAATAAGTTGGACAGTAATTACATTAAATTAAAACATAAGGTTTCCTATAAAGCCGTTGTTATAGAGCAGGAGTGGGCAAACTACGACCCGCGGAGTTTTTTGCGGCCCGCAGAAGCCTGCGGTAATACTGAAAAGATGGATGTTTGTACTTGATTAGAGGCTAAATTTAGGTTAGGTGTGGCCCCTTGATGTTATATTTCTTACTAATGCGGCCCTCGCCCTAAAAAGTTTGCCCACCCCTGTCATAGAGCATTCTTTTAAAGTTTTCTCTAAAAATAGAAACTTTTGAAAATTGATTATATTTTTGTTATATGCATTAAATTTAAATGTTTTTATCAATAACCAACAAATCTAAATATTTATATTTATGTTTCACTAGAATGTTCTGGATAGATGCCAGGTTGCCTCCGAGCATGACCCAAAAAGTCCAGATTATCATGTCAGTATTAAATTTCCTTTGAGTTATTAACTAAATATTTAAATTCCAAAAGCATATCTTTACCCAAAATAGTGCCATTTTTCATTTACCATTGAGCATGACTTACCCATAAGGTACTATATGCCTATTATGTTAATGTGGGACTCCTGAAAAATGATTATGACTAATGTTATCTGCAATTAATAGTAAAACTTAAGAAAAAAATATGTTTCTATTTTAGATTACCTACAACTTCAAGTACTTGGACACACCCACAAGTTGCTTAGAGACCACCAAAAAGAGCAATAATAATGGTGGGATAGTTCCTATGATGTCCTTACATGTGAGTTTTCTTTTTTTTTAAATTTAAATACTATGAAAAACATAGAAAATGAACCATTTCAGCCTTTTTAAAAAATAATGTATGTTAAAATATAAAAATTTTAATTATCGAATTAATGTGTTAAGCATAACATTTTAAAAAAGCATATTAGTGTTGGGAAAGACAAATTGAAAGTATACAAGTTTTGATATAGTAACTAATAATAAAGTTTAATGAATCATTTTAAATAATATTTCTAACATCTTTAATTCAGAACATAGGTAAAATGTGGTCATTCTCTTCAATAGGTAATCTGTAATTTTAAACATATAAACTTACTAATTTATTTATTTTTGTGTCATGTTTACTTTAGGCCATGGTAAAAAATAACAGAGTAGAATGTCTGTCTCATCCTGTATGTGTTACATTTTTACAAGTGAAATGGTAAGAAATATTAAATACTTTAACTCAAAACCTTCGTTTAAAAGCATCTGATATTAACTATGAAAAGGCAATTATTTCAACTACTTTATTTATTTTATTCTTATATAAGAATTTCATTGTTTTGTATTAACTTATATAAAATAAGGTTGAAAAATTTCATTTAAATATGGCTTTAATATTGTTTAAACATTTTTTTAAATCTCCTTTTAGACTGGTTGATTTCTTTTTATATAATAGGAAACATTATGGAGTGTGGGTCTACACAGCTTATTTATTTGTATACATAGCCTTCTTGGCATCCTTAACTTCATTTGTAGTCAACCACAACTCTCTGCAGGTAAGACGCAATACCAGTGGGTTGTGAGGAAATCGTCAAATTTTTAAGGATTTTTTGGTGCAAATTTTCAAGACAATAATTTTTTTTAGAAAACACTGATGCTTTAAAGCACTATTTTTTTCCAAAATATATTATCCTGATTTAGTAGCAATAAAAATTTAAGTTAAAAAATCTTGTAAACCCCTTTACTTACATTGATTTTACTTCATTTTAATGATGATACTCCAATACTTTATAATGAAAGATTGATTTTAAATTGATATTAGACATTTAAAATTTTACAGGAGTACTCTCAAAAAAAAGTATCTGCCTCAAACCAAGGAATCAAAAAAACTTTTATGTTACAAATTAAGATGAAAATTTTATATCATAAAAACATTTTTAAAATAAAAAACCTATTTAAAAAATAATAATAAGGTAATTAATAACTTTTATTAAACATCACAAAATGTCTTCTAACAAACCTAAAAAGTATGTGGTTTTTTAAAATTTATATAGCACAATTAGTTTAGACTTCAAAATGTTGAAAGAATTTTATAAAAGACTTAAAAATCATTAGAGGAAATAATGGATTATTACTTTGATTGCTAATTTATATAGAAACATTGTTTACTATTAAGCACTATGATCCTGATTGCCATGAAAATGCAACAATGATATACCTCAACGGTAACAAGGAAGATGGATATCAATTCAGTTCCTTCTATGTTGTGTGTCTGTGGTTCATAGAGGTCTACAGTGTTTTGAATGTTGTCAAAGAGATATTACAGCTGATAACACAAGTAAGTGTGTGTGTTCTACTTTTTTAAAATTGCATCAGTAAACACGGATTGATCTGATCGAATAGGTTTTAATGAAAATTTTATTATAGTGGTTATTTAAATTTGTTTTAGCCAATGAAGTTGTTAAATATCAATTTATTTAATTTTGTTCAAAATTTGCTCTTCATTTATTTCAGAGACAATTGTACTTTGCTGACATTGGGAATGCATTAGAGTGGTCCCTGTATACATCTACACTGATATTTGTAACTCCTTTCTTCTCTGGTAAATCTTTTCACTGGCAGTGGGAGGCTGGTGCTGTTAGCGTTTTTCTTGCCTGGTTTAACTGCCTAGTTTTCCTACAGAGGTAATAATAACAACACACTAGTGTTAAATATTATTTACTTATCAATGCTCAACATAAATTGCTGTTGTGTTTTTAGATTCATGATGTGATGTGGTCACTTTAAGTGGTGTCAAGGAGAGTTAGGACAAAGGCAGTTCTGTTGTGTGTGACCATGAATTCATGATGTGGAGAACAGTTTACGTTTCGACGTTACCATTCATTACACATTAATTATCTTTTCTTTCTTCCTTGTGTATGTTTGCTAGTGAAAAAAGACATACTCAACTCTAAAAATAAATTTGCTATAACATTATAGAGAAGGGTTAAATAACCACTTACATATGTTTTTGTTTTTTTCATTTTTACAATTGATGAATGATTTACTTTCTAGGTTTGACTTCTTTGGCATTTATGTTGTCATGTTTTTGGAGATCTTGAGAACTCTTGTTCAAGTACTTTGTGTTTTCTCTATATTGATTATTGCCTTTGGCCTGTCATTCTACATGTTGCTGTTCAAAGAAGTAAGGAAGCTATTAAATATTTAGCTACATTAATTATCTTTGCATCCGATAAAAACACATTTTAGTTTTTTAATTTTTATAAATGAGATGTGATGTACATTATCTATAATCCAATATGTCATTGTTAAAATATAAAAAAGTTTAGGTTATCAAAATCAAATTTACATATAGAAACAAGTGTAATTCTTGGTTAGCTCTTACAAGCAGGATCTTTTGCGGGAGTTCACTCCTTTTATTTTTACTTAACTTTCTGCATATTTGAACGAAACAAAAATTGTTCCCTCATAGATTATAGAGGATAAAATTTCAAATGGGCTGACTAAAAATATAATTTGTGATTATTTTGAACTATGAAGTTTGCTTATGACATTAGTAGCACCAGTAATATGCAGTCCACCAAGGGTGGCAAAATAATTTCTTTATACTGAGTTGTGGCAATTTGGACCAACTTCTATAGAACAAAAATGTGTGAAAGGGGAAGCGGCACACTTATTATCCAGTCCCTAGCAGCCTTAATTATAGCTATGCCCTCGTGTTAAACCTAGAGAATATAATGCTATCATTTAATTCACTCAGGAGTCAAAAGCCTATTCTACACCACTACTGTCATTTTTACGGACCTTCATGATGATGCTTGAGCTGGACTACATGGCCTCATTCAATGATGTGTTTGTTGATGGCAGAGATGAAACTCTCCACTTTGGAACCTTGACTCTTCTTTTGCTCATATGTTTTGTGCTTCTAATGCCCATCCTTCTCATGAACTTACTGGTAATAATCATACCATTAGTTTTAGATAATTTAAAAATAATCCAAATTAGCAATGGAATAAGAACTATAACAAAGGCATAACAAAAAGATTGAGGTTATAAATAGAAATTATTCAATTTTTTTACAAGATAGAATAAATGATTTTATTATTTACCACTCATCTTTTACATGTATGACTTTTTTATATTTTAATTTGTGAATCTCATCAATACATAACAGAAAATAAATTATAAAAGAATATAATAGGAACCTATCCTTTTGGAGAATACTAAACAAAAAATGATAAATTGCAGAATGTACATACATGTATATTATTTTATTAAAAATTATTGTTTCCTCACAGATTGGTCTAGCCGTTGGAGACATTGAATCTGTGCAAAGCAATGCAAGACTTAAGAGATTAGCAATGCAGGTAAAAAAAATTAGAAATAGAAGTTATGTGAAAGTTGGTGTCTCTAATAACTTCAACAAAATTTCAAAGTCTTCTTTAAATTTATATTATAGTAATTTTCACTAAAGAACTAAAAATATTATGAAAATAACATTCAGATATATTGCCTTTATTACAACTTTAAAATTCACCTTGACTTTTATTCCATTTACATACTTTAACAGGTTGAGTTGCACATAAACATGGAAAGCAAAATGCCCCTGTGTATTCACAGAATTGCTCAAATCACAGAGTTTAAACAGTATCCCAACAAATGCCAGAGGAAATTGGAAAATGTAAGTTTGTATCAGAATCATTTTATGGTTCGCTTCTTACACAATGGAGTTGAATTTATTTGGTTCTATGTGCAATGTTCCCTCTAAGGTTTTTTGGTATCTGTGCAAAGTAATAAATGTATGTACAATCTTTCACAGCATTCATTTTATTTTTAAAAATTGTAATGCCACAAACATAGATATTATGTTATCCTTATCAAACTTTGCTGTGCTGTAACTCTACAGCTGCCCCGCGTTAGTCAGATAGCTGTACTGACACACAACTTAAAGGGAACATTGGTTCTAAAACACGTTTTACTATTGTTCATATGAACACTTGTAAGACTTTTAAGTATAAAACCTTTGTCATATTAATTAAGAACTAATGTATTTCCTGGAATCATTTTTTTTTCCTTAAACAATGTAAAAAAAATGGGATTCTGTTTGGTTAAAAAACTTTATAATGTGTCTTGATTGGCACAATGTCACCAGCCTGGCATTGTGTTTTCACTTGAAAAAGGTATTTAAAAAAACAGCAAAAAACTATATCTTCGGTCATTTGAATTTCATAACATAGCAGTTGATTTTAAAATACGTTGTTCCAAATGAATTGAACATGAAATAGGCTTGCTAATTTTTTCTTTATGAAATTGCAGGGGGTGTTGTGACACATTCCAAACATTTATTCGGAGCTCATTTCCCTATATAATTTCTGTTTTCTATTCTTAATGTAATAATTTTGTCAAATTTATTTTGTCACCTGGAAAAATTACTAAGTCTGCATGTTTAAAATTCATATGCTTTCTTTTCAGTTTTTCTCAATGATGTCCTTAAAAAGCTCTGAAAGTGACTTAAAAAGCTCCCAGAATGGTATGGGATCTTACTTATACGAAGAGCTGTACAAACAGAAAGTTAGGTATGTTAATATGTACTTTCTACTTTTTACAAAAAGTTATAATATTAATATTGATATATTTTAATTCTGAAAATCTTTTTAGATATAAAACTGAATAAAGAAAATAATGTTATTTTTTTTAATAACCCAAAAATTGCATAATCTAAAGCTTTTGAAAAAAAAATTAAAAAATATTGATCTCCTCTTATTAATGTAAGGATAGAAGCAGTCAGCTAAAATGGAGAGCTAAGTTTGGAACAAAATATAGTTTTCAGAAAAAACAAAACAAAGCTCGCAATAGAGATATGTATTCTAGGTACAAATTTTTAAAAATTGCCCTTGAAATATAATTACTTTCATTGCCTCATTTGTAATCATTAAATTTTAAAATTTTAGTGGTATTTATTAGAATGAATGAGTTATTTTTGCAATAGAAACTACAATATAACCAAATGATTTTATAATGTCTATTTGAAAATTTAGGATGCGTGAAATGACCACAACACTGGATAAAAATAATCAACTTCTACGCTTGATCATGCAAAAAATGGAAATCCACACCGAAGACGAAGCTTGGGATGAAGGAGCAGGATTAAGTGATGACAGCAATGATGAGTTAAAATCCTCCAATAAACAGTACCAAACCAAAACTTTTAAAGATAAAATGTATCTAAAAACTGCAGTTGTAAATTTTTGGAAAAAGGGGTTTTCCCAGATATGATGGGGAAAATTCAACAACTGGTGCAAGGCATTAAATTAATTTTAATAATAATTTTTAAATTTTAATGATGAAAAGTTATCAAATTTAGGATATATTTACTGGATATTTTTAAAAAAAAGATAAGTGGGCCTGTACAAAAAGTAAAAACAAAGAAATTTAAAATCTGCAAAACACAAAACAAAATAAAATAATATTTAAGGAAGATGACAAAGAGGAATTGTTTTATTACATTTTTATCAAGTTATCAGTGTAGTAAATTTAGGACTCTTTGTAGACCTAATTTTCATGAATAATCTTTCCTTTGTGCACACGTGTTTTAGCGTGTTTACATGTGAACAGATGTTAAGTACTAACAAAAAACAATTCAATTCATCAGGTTTGGTGTTTTATATTTACAAGGTTTCTCATTTTTAAAAAAATTAACAGACATATTGAATTTCATAGCATTTTATATTTAATTAGCTTTTTTTGGGGTTTAACTGAGTACAGTATTAAATAGATAACCTTGTGAAAGGGAAATAATTTTAATCAGCTTGTTTTTGCTAGATGTTATGAAATTAATGATTAAAGCACTAAACTTATTTTTTACCATACAAAGGTTTAGTTGGGTGAAGAAGTTATTGTAATTACTCTTTTTATTAATACCATTGAACACAATTGCTTTGTGGATACTTGAACATTAGATAATAAAAGAAATAGTCATTAAAGTTCTTCTACTCAGAATAGTTACTTTTGAAAAATACTGTAATAAAACAAATATTCTCTTTAAAATCATGCACTAGTGTTATCCTTCTCCAGTAGAAAAAAGAAGATGAACAGTTGTTTAAACGCCCAAAATCGGAATTCAGGCACTTTTGTCCAACATTTCAATGCACATTTACTTATTTTTTATAATTTAAAAAAACGATTTGTCACAAATACTAGTACAGCCATACAGCCCAAATAATGTTTTAAAAATTTAAGAAATGTGTACACGTTCATAAGCTAACACCTGAAGGACCTTTACTAAATTAAACCATACAGGTATGCATTTAATCTACAATTTGGACAGCAATTATCAACTTTTAACAATTCATCATTGTTTTTAATTTATTCCTACCATTAATAGTTGTAATGTGTCTCTTAAAAATCAAATAGATAAAAGAGATATTGATGATTAAAATATTTTTTTTAAATGAGTGTCCAGGTTAATTAACACTGTGGCCCATCTATAACTCTCTATAATTCAACAGCAAACATTTTTTAGGATCTGTTTAGTATGCAATAAAATACTGTCTTTAGACACATTAATTTGAAAATATGTTTTGTTATAATAAAGCTTTCATTGGTTGATTAAAATTCACCAGTATATACTTAAATTCTACTTTAAATTGAGATGGGTTTTTTATTTCAAACACTGAAACAGTACACTTTTGGTATCTGTGCTATTGTTTTCCATCAAGACAGAAATCATAGTAATCTTTGTGACACATAATAAAAAATTTATAAATTAAAAACATTCTTTGCATCTAAAACAAAAATATTTAAAAATATTATATAAAAACAAATCATATTCATAAAAATAATTCTTTGTCAGACTTTGTCTAAAGCAAATACACTGTATGTAGGTAAAATAAAATCCTAAAATACAAGTAATTATTAAAAGCATTGTAGTTTTATTTTAAACTATCATTTAAATATCTTTTTAATGGTTTATTCTATTTATGTTTAACTGGTCTATCCTGCAGCCACTTGGAATAAACCAAGAATATTTAATACCAATAAAATGTATGAGGTACTATTTATATTATAATAAAATTGGTGTATTTTTGTTGTTTCAAATTTATTTCTCCACGCATTTGCTCAATTATTGAATTTTACAAAAATGTATGTTATGAACATTTTTCAAACATTAATTTCCAATTTTTTTCAAATATAATTTGTAACAAACCCAAGATGTTTATGTAGGCTATTTTCATTTTATAATTTGCAATGTTTTTATTGAACAATGTTGTTAACAGACAAAAGGAGTTAGTTAGTAATCTTGTGGTTTCCTTTTAAATACATGCAGATAATTTTTTAAAGCTTTTATTTAAAGGCGCATTTTAAAATTTTATAGGGTTTTTTGCTCATTAATTTCCTCAGAAGCCCTCTATATTTGGGAAAATTTTTAAAAATAGTTTCTGATGTAGCTAGCTATCCTCGTATTTGCAGAGATGTAGGCTAATTTCTTAGACCTATAGCAGAAACTAAAAGTTAGGCCCTAATCTTTTTTTTTGTTCGCTAAAATCTTTTTTTCAGATTTGTTTAACTTAACACACACACAAAGTTTTTAAAAATAATATTTTAAAAAATAACCATTCTGAAGTTTATTTGGCACTATCTGCCCAATATGTCTGTTTTTTAAAACATAAATTCTATATTTCTCAATCCAATTTAGGAAAATTATTTTAAAACAAAATTTCCAAACTTCTATCAGATAAAAATTTTATGCATTAACTCATCTTAAAATATACTAAAATATTTCATGATGAATTCCTAATAAACATAATTTTGGAAATGTTAACTTCATGTTCTTCAATAATAATTGCTTTTAATTTTTGTAAATCTGTAACGCCATCATGGTCATGACAAAACAAACGCATTAATGGCATATATTATATCCTGACCTATATATAATTTCTGGAAAGTTTGGTTTAAAAAGGCCTTTAACCCCAAAAATGTCTTTAAATAAATAATCTCATGTATATACAGGTGCAGGGCCGGCCCTAGAGTATGCGGGGCCCAAGGCAGAAAAGATGAGCGGGGCCCCGGGCCCGAGGGGAAGGCCATAAATGACGTCATGCAATTTTGGCCGATTTCTCACCCCCTTCCCCACACGTCGTCACAAAGAGTTAGACGTCATAAAGTTTTGTCATTAAAGCCCTATTTTCTTTTTTGATAATGGGCATGTTTCAAATCACTTATTGTCATTTAAGTATTTATTTAGTGTAGGCCAGAATTCTATTATCGTAACACGTGTGAAGCTATATAAAACGTCATTAAATAAATTGTAAGAGTAAGAGGTGAAATATTTAAGTGCAACTGAAGCGGCACGTTTAGACGTGATGTCCCAGTTCCAATACACCCCTCTCTCCCTCGTCACACATCGTCACAAATGTGTGACCCCCTTCTTCCCGTAGAGGCATGACGTCATTTATGGCTGGCCGCAAGGCAGCAGACGCAGATCGAGACACATGCAAAAATTTGAATTTCTACAAATAATCTTCTATATATATAATTTACCAGAACAAGAGCAAGTCGTATGCAAATAGGCATGACGTAATGACCCTCGGTGGGTCAGTTATCAGTTTATGGTTTGCAAGCGATGTTAGTAAAGGGTGGGGGCTGGGGGTAGGTAACAACAACCTCAGTGCACATATCTCGAGACCAACAATGCATCTGAGATCGACCCCCCTCCCCCCGACGTTCACTCGCGTTGCTTTCATTTCTTCATGGTGCTGTTTGTGTCCTTCTTCCCCCCTCCTCCCAATGTTCTTTACACTATCTATGAGCAAGTATGCGGCGTATGCTATGCCACGGCTCGTATCTAGTATTAAAATAATTGGGAAATAAAAAATTAAATTATTTAAATTTTTCTTCTGTAATATCAATCACACATCAGTTAGTACAGTTTCATACATTTAATTGAAGATCCTAAAACTCATGAAGATATTAATAACTTAAGTGTTGTTTTTGTTTTGTTTTGATAATTGACAATTTATAAATATAGATATATATAACTTAACATTATAAACTATATACACTAGCGAGCTTTGGCGGCTGCAAAATCTGAAATAAGTTAATGATAGTCAAATTCTTATCTGCAGAATTCTCAATTGACAAAATTATTGCCAAGTTACTGATCCGATCTTGAATCACATATAGGTTTTTAAAAGATTTAGTTTCGAAAAGAGTCTTTCTCCGGAAGCCATAGTGACAGGAATACAAAAGTTACAAGTGTTCGAAGTGCATGTGTGTGTGTTAGGAAAGTCACTAAAAGAAACTGCACAATCTAAACAAGATAGCTGTAGGTGACTGCAGGAGTTATGGAACTCAATGATTGCAACTCTTCAGAAACCATGAAACAATCAAGATCCTAATTTTCGCAGGCTCTTAGCTTTTTCTCCAGATTCATACTGCAATTTAGTAGATCATTTTTGTTTCTAATTGATGAAATTTATTTTTAAAAATCGAAACAAGGCATGATGCCTTCGTAGTTGTTCAAAGCGACTGTCCATCGACATAACAGTTTAAAAAACTGTGCGAAATATTTTTCTTGTGCATCTACAAATCCTTCATCTTCTCCTTCATTTGTATTTTTTTTTCTTTTTCGCATTCTCTACTCTTTGAAAATTAAATGGTTTCAAATTGTAAGTCCGTGGCAATTTCTTTTGCAATTGCTATTGCTGTTTCAAAGCCGTCATTTCTGTAAGACCATTTGCAAGTATGTTCTATGCTGTCAACTGCAGTTGCTAGTTCGATTGAAATATTTTGTAATTCTTTGCTGCTGTAATTAAATTGGAACAAAATGACGTATAAAAAAGCAATCAAAACAATCAAATAGAATTTATTAAGTTTTTTTTTGCACAATGACTCTTCTTTACTTCGAGATTTTGGATCACAACTTTACTCTGCAACTTCGAAAAGTGCGTCATAGATTTCAGCTACTTCATCCACTGCCTTTAAACTTTCCCACACGGCTTTCCAATCTTGTTTCACAAATATTTTGAACATACTTGGAAAGGATAGCCTATCGCTTTGTTGAAGCAGAAAATAAAACAATAAAATAATTTTGTTGAATTATACCAAAAAATGTCATTGCATCAGGACAGGTTTTTGCCATATCACATATCAGCAATTTATAACTGTGACAGGTACAAGGGATAAAAAATGCCCAAGGATTTTATAGTAAAAGACAAGATTGTACACCTGACTTATTCCACTTCATTTTCGCACCGTTGTCGTATCCTTGACCACGGATATCAGAAACATCTAAGCAAAATTTTGTCAGTTCCAATAGTAAGACATCAAGCAGGTGTTGTATAGTAATTTCTTTTACTTTTATAAAATTTAACGTATAAAGTGTTCATTAATTACTTCAAAATATTCCACCTCCTGGGCTTACATAGCGAATTGTCAGTGACATCTGTTCTTGATCACTTTGGTCTGGTGTGCAATCAAGTATTATTGAAAAGTATTTACTCTTCCTATAATAATTTTCCTTACCTTATTTCCCATCAACGAAAGGAGCTCGTGTTGAATTCGCCATCACAAGTAGTGATCAGGAATTTTATTAGTTTGTATTCTTCGAATATGCTCCTACAAAAACCGGTTTAAATTTTGCCAGTGATTCAACGAGACCCTAAAAGTTTCCATTGTGTGCCTGATGTAGTTTACCCACTTAACGTCGAAAAGCCATGTTGTGCTCAGCAAGAAATTGGACAATGGCCATGAGACGTTGAAATACATTTTGCCAAAGAGCCTTTTCAATGTTTTGTTTTTTTTTACTTTGCTTGTCAATTGTGCATCGTGTTGTAAGCCTGTTTTCTATGGCAGTTTAAAACATTTCAAAGTAGATAATATAAGTCTCATTGATTTCTCATGATCATACAGTCGCACACTGGCATTTTTCCAGGCACAAATCTCGCCATATCCCAAAGCAGACAAACTGTTGCCAAAAAAGTTTGCAACGAAAAAAAAACATTTTGTTCTTAGGTGCTAAATATATAAGACTTTTCGGTTGTCGGGAGGGTGTCCTTAAATCGAAATTGTCTTTAAATAGCAAGTTAAAGCCTAAAAATGGCGTTTTTTAAAATTAAAATGTTCGGCTAAATCCATCAATGCTTACTAAATGCTTGGGAAAAAATACTTTTTGCAGTAGGATTTAGGGTGATAATAATTTATAATATTTTATTATATTAATATTTTATTTTTCTAATCGTTTTATCCTGTTAAATTTTTCTAGATAACGTTGTTTTTAAAAAAAAATATTTATTTTTAATAAATAAATAAAGTACATGTATTGCGAAAAAGTAGTAAAATTGAAAAAAGTAGTAAAAAATGTTTCTTCAAAGCGCGGGGCCCCGAAAATCGCGGGGCCCAAGGCGGTTGCCTCGTTCGCCTTGCCCTAAGGCCGGCCCTGCCATAGTTATCCTTTATAATAAAAGGCAAATTTCTGTCCGGTCATCCACAGCGAAGGTCCCTCAAACTCCTACAGACTCCTACAGCCAATGAGAAAAGTTAAATCTCATTTTCATATTGAACAAATTTACAAGGACGTTCAAAACGAGTTATTCTTCATGCAGTATTTTTTCCAAGACTTTATTTTGAGCGGTGCGCGTTGGGATTTATAGTCAAAAACCTTGTTTTTACGGGCTTTGTATTATATCTATAATGTATAGTATTTTTGAAGCGATACACATGTATGCCCGGTTGAGACGGTGGGTCTCTGGACAGACCGCGGTGTTGGGAGGGGGGGAGGTCTGTAGAAAGACCGCGGTGTGGTGGGAGATAGTGTCTTTGGACAACACGCGGTGTGGGGTGGAGGTAGGGTCTCTGGAAAGACCGCGGTGTGGGGGGTAGGGTCTCTGGACAGATGGGGTGGGTAATGTTGTGATGTCCTACAATGAACTTCACAGGTCACCCTACACTTAGTAAAACTAACATAAAAATGAAATGAAAAACAAATATGATCAAGTAATACGAGAAAAGGACACCGATGTATTGAAACATGTAATTCACTCTTTACGTTTGTAACACCTGTGAAAAGGACTTAAAAGAAATTTGCGATTTCTATGTTAATTAAAAATATTATTACTGTCTTTTACCGCTTTATCGCTTTATAAGAACAAAGGAGATCGCAGCGATTGCAATAACTATCGTGGTATCTCCTTACTGAGTATTGTGGGAAAGGCTTTTGCCAGAGGGATCCTTGCACGCCTGCAAATTCTGGCACATAATGTCTACCCAGAATCACAATGCGGTTTTCGGGCTGGCCGGTCAACCTTGGACATGATCTTCTCACTCCGTCAGCTACAAGAGAAATGTCGGGAGCAACAGAAAGCCCTCTTCGTTGCCTTCATAGATCTAACAAAGGCATTTGACCGGGTCAGACGCAAGGGTCTGCTACGTATATTGGAAAAAATAGGATGCCCGCCGCGGCTTCTCTCCATCATCGAGTCCTTCCACACCAATATACAGAGCACAGTGCTCTTCGATGGTGCCACGTCAAAACCCTTCCCAGTTTGTAGCGGAGTGAAACAGGGCTGTGTACTGGCTCCAACACTCTTCGGTATCTTTTTCTCGATGCTACTGCGTCATGCTTTCGAGGACTGCTTCGAGGGTGTAAACATCCATACCAGGACGGATGGAAATCTGTACAACATCAGCCGTCTCCGTGCAAAGAGAAAAGTGGAAAATGTTTTAATTAGAGAGTTGCTCTTCACGGATGACGCAGCCCTTACCTCACATTCAGAGATAGGTCTCCAACTTTTGGTCAACAAGTTCTCAGAGGCATGCAATGATTTTGGTCTAACGATAAGCCTAAAAAAGACCAACATTATGAGACAAGGAACAGACTGCTTCCCAGCAATCTCCATTGAGGGAAACACCTTGGATGTCATCGAGGATTTTACCTACCTTGGCAGTAACATCACAAGCACACTCTCCCTGGAAAAGGAAATTGAAACCAGAATCGGCCAGGCTGCATCATTAATGGCTAGGCTGAATCAAAGAGTGTGGAACAATGCACAGCTCACTGATAGAACGAAAATCACTGTGTACCAGGCCTGTGTGCTCAGCACACTCCTCTATGGCAGCGAGTGCTGGACAACCTATGCCAAGCAAACAAAGCAACTCAACAGCTTCCACTTATGATGCTCGCGCAGGATTCTGCACATCAAGTGGCAGGACAAGATAACGAATGTCATATGCTGAGCATGCACTCAATCCTGAGTGAGAGGCGCCTGTGGTGGCTGGGACATGTCCGCAGGATGAGCTCGGAGCGCATTCCAAGAGCCCTGCTTTACGGCGAGCTGGCAACTGGTATGCGGAAGAGAGGACGCCCTGCTTGCGCTTCAAGGATGTCTGCAAGAAGGACATGAGTCTGGCGCAGATAGACCATAAAACGTGGGAGACCATTGCTGAGGAGCGCACCTCCTGGCGGGCTAAAGTACGCGAGGGCATTCAAGTCGCGGAAGCTTCCCTTACAGCCAGGAGCGAGGAGAAAAGGGCCAGGAGAAAGGGGAAGGGGGGTAGAGGAGCAGGAGGAAACGCCATCATCCCATGAGGATGGACGGATGTCATAGTAGTAGTAGATTACCGTCTTTTACCGGTAGCATTTAGCAAATTTACAGTAGAAAATTCACTATATCCAAGTAGCCAAGATTTGTAAAATTATAAAACATTTTAGTTGACTTTTAAAATACAGTAAAATTATCGGTAGAAAGAACTTTTAAATGCGATTACTTTTAAGAGTAGCCATCTCTGAACACAAAACACAGGCTGAAACGTTAACTAAAAGCAAAATCAGGTCACACCTTTAAACAAACAGTGGCGTAGGTAGGGTTTGTGTCACCCAAAATATACCTTAAATTCATGATATAGCCCCAATTCTCGACTTCCACTGCGGATTTCTGCAGAATACATGGATATTGTGTGGCTTCACCGTATCTAAGAAAAGCGCCAACAACTCATGACTTTTCCACAAACATACACACAAAGGAAAAAAGAGGAAAATAAAAAGCTGCATTTTTTCACCAAATAAGTGCCTTTGTACACAAGTGATGAGAAACACAACACAATTTTGCACTTTAATTTTGGATTAAAACATTGTTTAAATTTAAATCAAGGTCAACTAAATTTGCATTTTTTATAAACATGTATCATGACCCTGAGATGGTGTCAAAGGTGTAGTCCTCCACCTCCTCATATCTCTCTTGCTACGCCACTACCAGAAACAGTATTAAAGTAGACATGTGAGACTATTACCATTCTTGTTCTTTTTAGTGATCATTTTGTGTTGTGTTAATAGTGTGATTGGGGGGAAGGGGTTATTTTGGGTGAGAAATTATTTTAAAGGGTAGGGGAGAATTTATTTTAAAGTGGAGGAAAATATTTTATCCCTCGGATGATTTATTTTAAAATAAATCCGCCGGGGGAGAATCTGTATGGGGGAGAATTTATTTTGCAACACCTGATATTGCATTGTTTCTTACGAAGCAAACTCTTTCATCACGTGGCGCACTTAGGTGGGTTTCCAATAACAAATAGAAAAATCGGTCATGAGTTGGTTGAGAAGATATTAAAATCTGACCCAGTGATGAAAGAGGACCTAATGAGTCTTAAAAATATTAAATCGACAGAAAAGCATCCATATATCGCCATTAACCAGAAATCTAAACGGGATTTATAAATAATCGTATTAGAAAATAATTAGAAGGTGAATTTTATATAAACGATGCGAGTTACTTTTTCATTTGTTTAAACCTGACATAACATACAATGTCCAGATGCCTGAAGTGATCAGATTTTTATTTTAAAAAATAACTATTGGAAATTTTAAAGTGAGATTGTTACTTTTCCTTTATCGGAATAAAGGGTAAAGACCCAATTTATAACATTCTTACAAATCTAACAATTGACAGACTAGACATAATGATGGGCAGAGCTCAAAGTGACAATAATGCTGCCACAATGCCTTTCATCCATTGAGGAATTGTAATGCTCAGACCATAGAAAATTTTAATATAAGAAGAAAAGGATAATGGAAATTTTAAAAGATGTCGGGGTATACTCAACTCTACATCAGATAACAGTGATGTATGGAGTAACTAGCGTCTGCAACAGATAACAGATATGCTTGTGGCTATGTTTGATGGCGTTACTTTAGTCTCAATAGTATAATGTTCACAGCAGGCATAAAGATATCGACGGAAGTTGACGTGCTAGTAAGATAACGACACCATATTCCGGTTACATTAATTTTGCCTGAAAATGAAGTACATTTTAGTATTATTACTTTCTTTAACGTCTTGTGCAGCCATTGATAGGCCCAGAGGTGTTTCTATTGAAAGTAGGTAAAATTTATCACTCCAAAATACATGCCGAAATTTTTAATGATGCATTTTTTTTTGGCTATTAGTATTAGTATTACTATTACTAATTACTAGTAATTACTAGTAGGCTATTAGTATAAATGCAATGGCATTGGGCCTCATTGGGGCTACTAGCCGGCTAGGTTAAACTAGAACAAATTCAAAAAAGAGCTGCCAGATTCATTACTGGAGAATATTCGAAACTGACAAGAATAACACCATTAGTTAAATCATTGGGACGCATTGGTCGAGTGGCAGCGCACTGGACTATTGTACCGATGGTCACGGGTTCGAATCCGTGTGAAGGCAAGGGTTTGTTCCCGGGGCCCAGGGCGTCCCTGAGTCACCCCGCTCCGAATGGGTACCTAACACTACATGTAGTTAGGCGGCTGGGTAATGCGTGGAACCCACAAAGCCGTGGCCTGTGAACGCTGCATCACTTGCCAACAGATCATCTGTCATGGTCTGTGGACGCAACTATCTTCTGCATAGAAGGAGCGTCTGTATAGATAAGATAAGATAAGATCATTAAACCTTGAACCACTAGAGGATAGAAGAACCAAAAGCAAAGTAGTAATCATACATAAAGCAATTAATTCTAATTTAGAAATACAACACAAAGATAACTTAATACAACCCTCAGATAGACATAAGGATAAAAACACCTTTCTTATTCCGTATGCAAGAACAAACACATACAAGTTTTCCTTCTTCCCGTCCGGAATTCGGGCGTGGCATGGGTTGCCTGAAGAAACCAGGAAAACCAACACTTTATCAGCATTTAAATCTCTAATAAAAATGCAGGACTAAACACAAACCATAGATAAGCGTAGGACGCAATAATCTTCTGTATAGAAGGAGCGTCTGTAAACAGATAAGATAAGATAAGGTACTTGTAACTTCGACTTGGACCTGGATAAAATTTTCAAAATGAATTAATAATTAATTAATATCAATTTAACAAGTAATATTAATATATTATATATAAAATAGGTAATCCCTTATTTCAGCGCATTTTAAATTTTTTAAAAGCAGAATTCCAACAACAACAATGGCGCCGTTAGTCACAGAAGATAGTGAAATATACAAATTTTTATTTCGTACAAATCGTAAAATAGTCATTTTATTTCAACAAAAAAATAATGTTTTAATTTTAAAATAGGTAAAAATTATCTCTTTTTCTCCGGAATTATTTTCCTCATTCTGACGGAATTATCTATTCTGGAAATGTGTCGCGGGCTACCATGCTAACTTAAAATGTTAATAACTTTTTTTATTATTTAGCAGATAATGATATATTTTGTATTGAATTAAAGGGAAAAGAATGAAGTTTTCAGGCATCACAGACTCATAACTTTATTTTAATAAAATAATATGATTTTGTTTTAGTGAAAATAAAAAAAATAATTAAAAAACACCACATTTGTTTTACAAAACCTCTTTCAAAGTCACAAAAATTTAGATTTGTATCCAAAATGTAATAAAATGGTGTTTTATCTGAACTATATTCATATTTACACCAAACAGAAGTAATTTCACATTAAAAAAACAAACAAATAAAAAATTAGAGCTCAATATCCATGGTCACCCATACAGGAAAATAATTGGAAAATTGAAATGTTTACAATGGAACTGGAAGCTATACTGTGTAAGTGTTTTGCAACTGGAAATTATTTAAATTCTATTTAAAATTGAACTTAATTTTAGTGAAAAAATTTAGCAGCTTTCAAATTTGACTCTACATTGTCTAAATTGTTATTTGTAGTAGAAATATTATCAATTCATCCAGGCATTTGAGAGGGGGGCGGGGATTGTTGTTTATCAACAGGTGACTTGTCAACTTCATTGTCAATCATTGTCAATTTCACTACAACTACTAGTACTAAGCGTATGATCCATCGGAAATTTAAAATTACTATGTAAATCATAATTAAAAAGAATACCTTTTTCTTGTTCATCATCGTAGTATTTAAAATAATATTAGATCGATTACTAGATACATTGGTTGAATATCCACGTTTGTAAACAAACGTAAAAACGAAAATAAAAAACAAGCCTTTCAAACGCTTCTTTTGTGGCGAAAATACATTCAAACAAAGAATTTCCGACTTTTTTATTCAAGGGAAATCATTCTAGATTACATTAAAACTAATTTTCGTTTAATAGTTAAGGAAAGAAACGAAACAATTCAGTTTTAATAAATCAACGCTGGCATCGTTGCTACGTCTGAAACCTCCTTTTAAAATCAACGATGGTAGCGTTGTTCCGGAGAAAAAGAGTTAACTACTCGGACGGGGCCAAAATAAGGTCATTTTCGGCGGCCATTTTGGTTGCTATGGCACGTGACTGCCGGGAAAGTAGTGCGAAACCCAGGAATTTAGAGGGGTAGGGGAAACGGGGATTCTCAAATTTCTTGGTTTTTATCAACCTGCCGATTTTGAAAAACCAGAAAAAAGAGAGGGAAAAAAAGAGGGGGAGGGTTGGGGGCAATCTAATATTTTAGGGTTATTTTAGCGATTTTGGAAATGCAAAATTGTGTTAAAAAATGAAGAAAATAAAAGGTACTCACCGATCAGGCATCAGAATCACGACAAGGGGGAGGATACACTATTTTAAATGGCTTTTAAAAATTCACCCATTTGGTCATTACTGCCACACGATTTTCGCCAAACAAATTCGAATAAATACGAATCTTAAGCTACGCTTAATGTCACCGTGGCTTTTGTCACGACATCTCCATGTAAATCCATTGTTGCTAATATTTACCAGAACTGCGATGTCAGCGCACCCAGAGCTACAGGTGAAAAGGAAAACGCTTGGGGTCTTTTTCCGGGGTAATTGGCAGTACTGCACTCTAAATGCGCATAGCAAATAGTTCATGTTGTATACTCATTTTTACTCCAAAAATGTTGGAAGGGGAGGGGTGAGCCCCTCCCCTTCACCCCTCCCCCATTTATGTTTATTAATTTACAATAAATCTAATTAGGGGAGGGCAGGCCCTCCCCTAAAACCCCACCCCTTACGCCACGCCACGCCCCCCCACCCCCATGACAAGATACGCGGATGAACATACTCTCATCCTTTCCATTGTTAAATTCTTCGTCTTCCCGCCTAAGGGGAGATAATCGGAAATAATAAAACAAACATTTTTCAAGGGAAGCAACTCGCAGCTAGCAACAGGTAGCGTCGCTGTGACGTCTCTGTCCGAGTACCCTGAACCAGCCTTAAAATAGATTTCATAACAATAATTAATGAAGTAAGTTTGAAAAAATGTTTTTTTTGATGACTTGAAATATAAAATGCGCTGAAATAAGGGATTACCTATAAAAGATATCTATAGGATAGCCCTCGTTAAATCGAGTAATATGCTTTTATTTTTCATGTAGCACTTTTCGTTAAAAAGTTATGATTTTTTTCATGAATAGATTCTGACAATTTTTTTACTAGGCCTATTATTTAGGTACTTGGACAACATTTTCATAATCATGAAACTAAAGCTTTAAGATCTAGTTGTTTAAACTTGCTATTGCTCTTCCTGCTTTGTAGCAGAGGTATTAAAATCTGTTGCGAGTGTTACTTTTAACTTGCTGCCTAAGTTGTTGGAGACCCAAACATTCTTGAGTTGCTGGAAGGCTTCTCTTGCTTTTCCGATCCTTATTTTGATGTCAGCATCTTTACCAACTTGTTTATCTACCACGCTGCCAAGGTAAACATAACTGTCCACTTCCTCAAAGGCTTCTCCTTCAAGCACGATGGGTGATGTACTGGTGGCATTAACCGTGAGGATTTTACTCTTCCCTTTGTGTATGTTGAGACCCATGCTAGCAGAAGTGGCTGCGACAATGTTTGTTTTCTCCTGCATCTGTTGTTGGGTATGTGCAAGAAGGGCAAGATCATCAGCAAAGTCAAGATCATCAAGTTGATCCCACAAGTTCCATTGGATGCCATTCCTTTTCTGCAGTGTAGATGTTTTCATCAACCAGTCAATGGCTAACAGGAATAGGAATGGTGACAGCAAGCAACCTTGTCTCACACCAGTCTTCACCTGGAAAGCATTTGTCACCTGCTGACCATGGACAACTCGGCAGTTTATCCCTTCATACATGTTTCTGATTATATCCGTAATCTTCTGTGGCACCCCATAATGCCTTAGCAATCTCCACAGGGTTTGCCTGTCCACACTGTCAAAGGTTTTTTCATAGTCAACAAAGTTGACATAGAGCTGCGAGTTCCACTCTAGTGTGACTGCTCTAGAGTGATGCACAGTGTCGCTATCTGGTCAGTGCAGGATCTGTTAGTGCGAAAGCCAGCTTGTTGGTCCCGCAACAGAGGGTCTACAGCGTTTTTCATCCTGTTAAGTAGTACACGGTTGAAAACCTTTCCTGGGATGGACAGCAGGGTGATCCCTCTGTAGTTCAAGCAGGAGCTTAAATCGCCCTTCTTTGGGATCTTGATAAGGTATCTCTCCTTCCAATCGGAAGGAACTTGCTCCTCTTCCCATATCTTCATAAACAGAGGGTGTAGCATTTCCACACTGGTTTCCAAGTCCGCCTTCAGGGCCTCTGCTGGGATGCCATCAGGTCCTGCAGCCTTTCCATTTCTGACTTGTTTAATGGCCCTGCTAATCTCTTCTTTGGTGGGAATATTGCAGTCAATTAGAAGGTCATTATCAGCTGGTTGTATATCTGGTGGATTCCTTGATTCCGGCCTGTTTAATTAAGAGCTCTTCAAAGTGCTCCTTCCATCTCCCCCTCTGTTGCTCTTCACTTGGTATGGTATTTCCCATTTTATCCTTCACTGGTCTCTCTACCTTGCTAAATTTCCCATACAGTGTCTTAAAGGTATCAAACAGTTCCCTCATGTTCCCTTGGTGAGCTGCATCTTCTGCTTCTTTAGCAACTTTATCAACAAATTCCTTCTTGTCCCTCTTGATACTTTTCTCAAATTCATTATTTGCATCAGCATACTCCTTCTGGGACTTGTTTTTCTGTGCTCGGGTGCGGTTGTTATTCATTTCTGATTTCTTTCTTTTCCTTTCTTCTATTTTACTCAGTGTACCTGCTGTTATCCATTCTTTGTGTGCCTGTTTCCTGTTTCCTAGCACTTCTTGGCATGTTGACTGGTCTGTTTCTTTGACGCTTTGCCACTTTCCTTTGGTCGTCTCATCTTTGAGTATTTCATGTAGGGCTTGGAACTTATTGGATTGTGAGATCTTGAATTCTTCCTTTTTGGCTTGTTCCTTCAGGAGGGAGGTATTATACCGAGTCCTCTATGCTGTTTGCTCAGTATAATGTCTCTTTAGCTTTAATTTCATCCTGGCCACAAGAAGATGGTGATCTGAGGCACTATCAGCTCCCCTCTTTACACGTACGTCTTGGAGAGATCGCCTGAATTTTTGACAAATACATATATACATGTTACATCACAGAATTTGGGAGCCATGGAATTACCACAACTTTCGCAAAATAATGAATCGTGACTTAACGGGATCTATATATGCGTTATAAAAATATAATTAATCAAAATTAATTAGGGCAGTTAATAGGGGTCTACCGATATGCCTTTTTGCCGATATTACCGATACCGATATTACCGATATTTTTTTTGCCGATATGAGTATTTGTTCGGACAAAAGCCAGCGGTAATATTTGATGACGTCATTCTTAAATTTATCACTCGTAATTATTTATCTTTAATATTAGGGGACTACCGATACGCATTTTTGCCGATATTACTGATATTTTTTTCCGATATGAGTGCCCATAGGGTATTTGTTAGGACAAAAACCAGCGGTCATATTTGATGACATCATTCTTAAATTTATCACTCCTAATTATTTATCTTTAATATTAGGGGACTACCGATACGCATTTTCGCCGATATTACCGATATTTTTTTTTCGATATGAATATTTGTTAGGACAAAAACCAGCGGTCTTATTTGATGACATCGATCATTCTTAAATTCATCACTCCTAATTATTTATATTTTATATTAGGGGTCTACCGATAAGTATTTTTACCGATATTACTGATATTTTTTTCCGATATGAGTGCCGATATGAGTATTTGTTAGGACAAAAATAACAGCGGTCATATTTGATGACGCCATTCTTAAATTTATCACTCGTAATTATTTATATTTTATAATTAAGGGGTCTACTGATATCCAGTTTTGCCGAAATACCGATTTTTTTTCCCAAAAGGAAGTTTCCGATGTGTTTACAAGTTCCAGGTCATGACCTACATAGGACTCATAACAAAACGAACCGTCCTTTATAAAAATGTACAAGCATATTAGGTACTCCTTTTGAAACTTCAACCTTGACTCATAATTATTAATCCTAACCAATAGTTTAATGGCTTTTGCACACAGCCACCTTTTATGAATGAAACAATGAGAACAAAGTACAATACTAATATAGTGAAAATGAGGCTGAAGCTTGAATGGTTGCCAATGACAACACGTCTTCACACGGTACATTTTGTTATTCCATACGAAACTAAATGTTTTAGACATCTGCGATTCTGCGTGCATCTTTGCCATTAGAGCAATTACATGAACATAATGTTTACATGTCATCCATTTATTAGAGCAATTACGGTATACTTGGCATCGGCACTATTTACACAGTATTTCTGAGTATACGAAAATCGGCCGATCAAAGCACATGGCACACTGTATCGTGGCTGCATATATTAATACTAGGACTCTTTTGACTATTTCCATACCGGTATCGGGGTCGATATATTAATTTGTCGAGATATTGTAAATCTAAATGATAGTTTTTTTGTTATCGTTTTTTTTTGGGGTCAAAATGTCACTTATTATGAAATATCGGTGACGTCAATATCAGGACCTTTACATGCTACCGATACCGATATTGCCGATATCCAGATATCGGTGCCGATATATCGGCTGGCTGGTAGACCCCTAGCTGTTAACGATAAATTTAAATTTAGTGGTTAACTTCTGAAAAATTAACGATTAATTAATCGTTAATTTCTATTAAAGCCAAAAATTGAAATTTATGGTGTCATAAGTAACATTTATTAAAGGTACTTGTCGAAAATCAAAATAACACTGGAAAGTCTTCTTTATATGACATCTTTTAACCAACAACGCAAACAGACAAGTGTATTGAAATTATTTCGTCAGTCAATAGTTTAAAACCGAAATGTTCGTGCAATCGTCTGGAAATTAGTTTTTATTTATTAGCCAAACTAATTCACACAAGGATCAAAGTGAAACAAGATAAGAACATCTGGTTATTTTTATTGAAATCTCGTAGAATCACACAATAGCTGGAAGTCTGGAGGAAATGGAGATTTCGATGCTATTTTTAACTAAAAATGCGAGAGTGCGTCGCTAGGTGAACAGACAAGGATTGAGATAACCAACGTTAAGTTGCAAATTTGGCCCTCTTTTGTTCTGGAGACATTAGGGTTTGGGGACTTGAAAGAATCGACATAACCGATGAGAAA
The DNA here is from genome assembly GCA_944989445.1 of Ampullaceana balthica. Classification (NCBI taxonomy): domain Eukaryota; kingdom Metazoa; phylum Mollusca; class Gastropoda; family Lymnaeidae; genus Ampullaceana; species Ampullaceana balthica. Next base: position 815,880 of record CALYLW010000386.1, on the reverse strand, counting down.
ATGCTATGACAAAGAGAATTTGGCTGTTCCAATAAAAAACGTCGACTTAATAGGGTTGGAGAGTTATCCGTCGTCAAGTAAAGTGGGTCTACTGTATTTAAAAATCGAATTCATCATTTTCAAGTAAAATTATAATTTTATTATTACTAATTAGTATTATTAATTATGAATGTAAGTATTTAATTATAAATATGTAGCCTAGGTTATTTTTGGGCTCAATGGTCAATGCAATAATATAGGCCTAGAATAATATTCTGCTGATTCTGTGAAGAGGGCCAGAATTACCCTAGGACCTCTCCCAAGTTGTTGATTTGTGATCAGGGTTTACTCCCCTAACCTTTCTCAAGATTATGACCACAAGGCAGTGGAGGTTTGTAAACAGAGTTTTCCTTCTCTTATATGAGCAGTCTTACATGTTTAACGATGCTCAACTGCCTGAAGCAAATGGTTTTAAAGCGCCAGTGGTCCGATTAAGATGTATACGAATGCTTATACTTTAGCTGAATATAAGGCTATGAAATACTTGCATGAATAGGTAAACCTTAAATGACACCATTGCTAATGTATTTGAAAGCGGTGTTGCAAGGTTCCTTACAGTATAAGCCAGGGTTGTTAATATTGCAATATTGTATTGGTATTGGTAGTATTGCCAATACTTTTTTAAGTATTGGGACGATATTGCAATACTTCTTGAAATTTGATATTGGTATTGGTATTGCCAATAATTATTTTTGATATTGGTATTGATTTTTAACCAATACTAAAAGCAAAATATTCAATAAATTCTCTACAACATTGGTTGTGAATAAAGCTGAATATAATAAATTTTTCTTTGGTGTCGCCATCCTGCGAGTGACATTGCCAAACAATTTTTGAATGAGACTGATCAATGAAATGAATGATAATAGAAATCAAATCATATTTGATATCTTTGGCAATGAGCATTGACCAGTGACTTACCAAGGCCTGGCTAAGTGGTAACGGCCAAATAGGTGGCGTTACCCTGTGATCTCTACTAAAATCCATCGTTCATCGTTAGTTTTCCAGATGTGATGCAATCCACTGACTCGGTCTGACTGTTTTTACTATAGTATGATGTTTAAACCGTTTATGTATCATTTGCTTTTCTATGACAGTCATTTGCTTCATTCATCCATTCATTCATCCATCCATCCATTCATTCATTCACAATGTGTGTACAGTATACATATTAAAAATCTTGTTGCTTAAGGACGTTAAGGTATGCCGACTTATTTAATATTTGGTTAAAAATACATTGTCTAAATTAGCCAAAAATGTTGTTATCGTTTATCAATGTAAGTGATATAGAGCGATGAATTACGTATTTGCGTTTTATTCGTCGAATGACCCAAATATTGGTATTGGTAAGGCAATAATAAATAAATATTGGTATTGGTATTGCAATACTGGTTTTAAAATTGTATTGGTATTGCCAATAGATTTTACAGGCAGTATTGGTATTGGTATTGCCAATAATTTTTTTTAGTATTGTTAACAACCCTGGTATAAGCCTATATATTTTAAAACTTTTCATTGACATTGAAATAAATGAAGAAAACCACAAAAGTAAGATTAAAACAAAATTGTTAAGTCATTATATTAAAAATCTAGAAATTAAAAGATACTTACTATTTTCATTTTTAAGGGGTATTAGTTACTAATTATATTATATATCAACTATATTTCTTCAGAGGCATCATTTTACCAAGGCGGTACAGAGTTCAGGTGCTTAGGCAATGGCAAGACCATTCCTTATGACCATGTCAATGATGATTACTGTGACTGCGAAGATGGATCTGATGAGCCAGGTTGTTATACAATTATTAATTGTTTTAATTAATTTCTAAAGACTCTACTAAAAGGTGCAAGATACACTTAATGCACATTGATTGATGTGGGAATAATTAAATGAAATAAAAGTTAGGTTGCAATAGATAAAAAAATTAAGGTTGTTACTGGTTGACCAGTTAAAGGACTGGGCCTGTTATATCTGGATAAGTTAACCCTAACTTAATTTTTCTGTACTATCTGAGGTTCATTTTTGTGTTTCAAATTTTAAAATTAATTAAGCATTAAATTTTGAGTTCCATATAATTCGCAACGTGTTGACATTGAAAAATAAGTGGACATTTTAATTTACAAAAATAAAATCACTCCTCATCACCATTTCATTTTCTCCTTTGTTTGGTTCAAAATGTATATATATAATTTTCATGAATTTGTTGAGTTGCCAGGCTAACACAAGTGGTGGTTAGATTAAAAAAAATTGATTCATTTTTGATATTGATGACATTGAGCAAGATCAGTATTATTAAATTTGTCACTTATTCACTTGTAGTTGTAGGTTCTGAGATCTTAAGAAAAGATACCTCACTACAGCTATCAGCTGATATTTTTTAAAACAGTTTTGAAGTAGCAAAGAAACCAAATCTGGGGCTGCTCAGCCATAACCATTAATATCAGATGATCTTGGAATTAAAAATAGATGGCCATTCACTTCATATCATTTGGCATATTAAAAATAAATATTTTAAAAAAATCTTTTTTTAAAAAGGACACGCTTTTAACATAATCACTACTTTTAGTTATGTATCATATATAAGGGATTTATAGTCAAAAACGTTGTTTTTACAGCTATTTTTTAAAACTTATAATAAAAACTCTTTAAAATTCACGTCTGACGCCCACACATCTTTTTTACCACTATTTTTTTTTATACCAAACACCTCATAAGCGCCCGCCCAACATTTTATACCACAGTGTTGTGTTCACGTGGTGAACTCATGGATGTCAACAAAACAGACGGGTACCGTTGCTTATATATAGACTATATATAAACTAAAAATGCAATAATTTCAGTACGGTACATTCGATCGATCTGAAATTTTGATACAATGCATTGTCATCCAAGATCTATCTGTGGTAAAAAAAATTTAGATCTCTAGGACCATCAGAAGTGGTATAATTTTACGTTTCAAGTTTTGAAGGAAGGATGGATACAACATACAAACAGTGTGACTTAAATAAAAGCGTGTAAAAAAAATGTAGGAACTTAATTAGCTTGAAATAGCCATGCTCTGCAAATTTGATTCATGTTGGAAACTAAGATCCAGCAGCAGAGCTTTGCTAACTGAAAAGCAAATAGACCACTGCCCTGAGAAAGTTAAAGAAGTTTAGATCAATGCCCTTAGGATCTTAAATGTGAATGCTATAACTTAAATTCGGCATCAAAAAGAAATGTGCACGTTTATATATGTTCCAAACTTTACCTTAGAGAGGCTAGGAGCCTAGAATGGCAAAGAGGTCCCCATTTACAAAGATGTGTGGCAGAGCTGAATTTGATGATGTAATATTTACATGTCGCTTTTTTTAAATCAGTAAAATTTGGGGGTGGAGGTGTTTTTTGCTTTAGCTTTTGGTGTACATTTTTAGCAAACTGAACTTAAATCGTATAAAGATTAAATTTGTATCCTTTACTTTTAATATTTTTTTCATAAAGTCCTTTATTATTTAAAATTCTTTTCATGTGTTTAAATTTTATAACTGATAAAAATTAACTCCTAAATGATTTAATAAAATCACATAGACCTTGAAAATAAAAAAAATCATTTCAATGTTGTAGTTTATTTCCTCATGAATTATGTTAACATTCATAGAAATTATTAAATTTATATGTTATTTCCAAAATTACCAAAGCACTTTTATAAACTATTACTTTTGCTGTATAAAGGTGCACTTTAAAAATAATAATGTTTCTCAAATTTTGTATTGCAGGCACATCAGCATGCAGCAATGGGTTGTTCTTCTGTGAAAACAAGTCCTTCAAAGGCAGCTACATAATATCTTCTAGAGTGAATGATGCGATTTGTGGTATGGGCTAAATCTTAAAATTTGTCTGCTTAAAAAAAGGAAAGATTACTTCTACCTTTTAAAACGATTAAATTGTTTTATGTCTTTTACTTTATGGGGTTAACTTTAATAAGAATATTTATAATGAGCTAATTTAATGTTTCATACTTGTGTATTTGATTATTTTACACTGCTATAAATAACTTCATTAACATGTTTTCTCCTCAGACTGTTGTGATGGCTCTGATGAATATGATGGTTCAATTTCTTGTGAGAATACCTGCGAGTAAGTATCATTGAAATACTACATCATTTTACTTAAGTATTTGATTCAATTTAATAATCATTAGGTTGCTTTATTAATATTTTTTACCTCAATAATTTTGTAATGTGAGATCTTTAAAAATTTAGAGTCAACAATCTTAATTTCTTATAATTGATCATTATTTGTGTTTTTATTAGATCAAGTAACTCTTAAAATATTCTTGTCTTTTTCTGTAGGAAAGTATTTGCAGCAATCAGAGCTCAGCAAGAAGCATTTAGGGAAAAGCAAGATGCTGGGTACAAAATAAAATTGGAATACATTCAGAATGGTCGGCGTCTAAAGGATGAAAAATTGGTTTGTACAGAAAATTCTAATTTTTTCATTATTGATCATTCGCAAAGTTTCGTTAATTTTATTAGATGTTATACTTACATTGTTAGGTTAGAATTTTATTGATAGAGCAAACAAACAATGACACACTAGATAATCATTAAACCCATGAGTTTTTTAAAATTATGATAAAGAAGCATTGAATAATTTTGTAATCTATTTGGTTATGTTATGTATTTTAATTTCCACTAATTATGTCACAAATTCATGTTTATATTAACAAATTATTTATAATTTCTTAAACCTTATGCTGTCAATTTTGTTTACATAGGCAAGACTTACTGAGCTGTCCAAAGATAAAGAATTCCTGGTATTAGAGAGGGACACTCTACAAGGTAATGTTATATTCTCCTCAAACATCATTTTCATTCTTACCTGACATTAAATTTGAGACAGAACTTTCAATGCTGCCATAATATCTTTAGTTCAACTAGATCTATCTAATAAGTTATTAATCATTAAAATAATTTTAAAACCTTACTGCTCTTGTAAAGTTTAAAAGAATTATCAGTCTGGTTTTAATAGATTATTTTTGGTATACAAGAATAGGTGCAAAAAGTAATATGAAACAATTGCGAATAACATGAAATATTTTTTGTTTCATAAGCTGTCAAAGAAGAGGCTGAAGCACCTGAAAAAGAAGCCAAAACCAAACATGAACAAGCTTGGGAAGGTATGTATGTCAACTTTAGGTTGGAGTTTTTCAGTTCTAATACTAATCTTTTAGATTGAAAAATATGAAGAAAAAAGTTTTTATCAGAGATATTAGTTGTGTTTTTACTTTTGGACTGAGTCACTTTTCTTATTTGCTCAAAATGTATACTTTGATTCTACATCCAGATGACATATTCAATTCCTAAAGCTATTTTATTATGATTCAAAAGTTTTAAAATTAATATTCTTTGTGAAAAATTGCTAATCATGAAAATCTATTTTCTTCCTCAAATGAAAAAAGCTGTGAAAGCTGAACGCAAGAAGAAATTGGAGGCTGAAGCAGCATCAGTAGCTTTTGCAGATCTGGATACCAATAAAGATTCTATGTGAGCCCTTTAAGTATATTAGGCTAAAATATTTTTGGAATACATTCTTGAATTGTGTAATGTTGTGTCCTAATTTTTTAAAATACTTTTTAATAATATATTCTAAATATCTTAAAGCATTCTATTTGTGTTTATTTTCAAATAAACATTTTACTTACTACTTTGTGCTGATATATACCAGCCTTCATGTGTAGGATTCCATGAAATCAGTGCAGACTATCCTCTTTAATATATATGTTGTGCATAAAAAAACTTCCAAATTTCCCTCTTGTGATTGAATCAAAGATCTCAATAAGTGTCAAAATGATAGTTTTTTTTAATATAAAAAGGAATAAAGTTCTTTGACCTTTGTGTCCTCTTTTATTTTAAAGCTGTCACCTAATCATATTTATTCTAATGTTACATATTGATTCTTATATCTTTGTTCATTTTTACCATTAATCAAGTCTACCAGATAGTGAAGATTGCAGGAATTTAAAAAAATTTTTTTTATCCACTTACATTTTTTTTTACCCATTTACTATCATTTACTATCACCCAAAAGCAAATCAAAAACACAAAATTTAATGTGTCTGTGCCTTAAAATATTCATTGTACAAGAACATTTAAGTACTCTATTTTTTAGAACTGTAAATTTCAGTTAATGAATTGTTATAGCTTTAATGCATACACTTTTTTTTATTGTTGTTGCAAAATTGACAAATTCTTTTATTTTTTTATTATAATAGTGTTGACTTTCCTGAAATAACAAAGCACCCAGAATTCGACATAGACTCTGATGGCACAGTTAGTGATGAAGAAGCTAAGGTATGTAGCTGTTATTTCTGAATAATCAGATTCTTTTTTGTTGCAGGCTAAGTCTTTTAATTTAATTTGCCAAACAAATCAGAAAGGTAATTAACTGATATTAATCTTTCTTACTACAGTCGAACCCACTTACCTCGAGCTCGGTTAGCTCGACCACCCCACTAACTCGACGTTTTTGATTGGAACCGCCAAATTCTCTCTTTGTCTTAGCATTTTCTCATCGGCTAATTTGATTTTTCTAAGTCGCCGAAACCTAATACCTAGAGCACAAAAGAGGGCCAAATTTGCAACTTAACGTTGGTTAGCTCGATCCTCGTCGGTACGCCTAGCAATGCACTCTGACATTTTTAGTTCAAAACAGTGTTGACATCTCGCTTTCTTCGAGACTTCCGGCTATTGTGTGATTCTACGAGATTTCAATAAAAATTACCGGATGTTTTTACTTTCAATTTGATTCCGTGTGTGAATCGCGTTAGCGGTCTTTAACCGTCATTATTTCGCAGTGCATGTTATATTATTATTAAACTTGATTCATTTTCTAATGCATTAATCATTTTATTTTTTAAGATAAACGAATATCTTTAGAAATGAAAATAAAGGTTTGTATCGAGAATCAACGGTGGTTTTTATTTAATTAAATAAAAAATTATTATTCTTTTAAAAGTTTGTTGTTGCTTTGTTACCAGTAATCAGTAAGATACGTGACTGTGACTAACACGCGTGTGACGGTGAAATCAATTCTTAATATTCCAGTATATATATATATATACTATACACGTCATCACTTTTGTAGGTTGAATTCTGATAAGGAATGATTTAAAAAAAAATTGACTTAGACTTAGTTGCCGGCCGAGGTCAAACCCACAGCGTGCTGTGATCAACAGTCAAGGACGCAATAGTTTTATTTATATTACAAGTTTGATTGACTGAGGAAATTCGAGATCGGTCTGATAGTAACAGATATCCTGCACGTCAAAAGCATTAAACTTAAAATTACCATATCAATATGTTTATTTTTAAAAAAAAATTTGCTGATTCGACGAGCATTGCAAACGCGAGCAGCTTTGACACGCGCCATGGGACAACGCGAGGTGAAAGCTTTGACCTTTTAACGCATGCGCAGACAATTATAAACTGGAATTTTTAAATTTTTTATTAATAGAATCAAAACATGAGAACAGAGACGTAATCAAAGTCCTTTACTTCGGCATAAAAAAAATATATTTAAAAATTTCCGACTAGTCATAACTTTTCCCGACTTTCAAGGCCGAGAAAATTTTGAAAGAATTCCCGACTTTTTCCCGTTTTCCTGAGTGGGAACCATGGTTATATTTAAACGGTCCTTAAAAACGAACGGTCATTACAACCTTAGTTCCTTAGGAAAGAGTGAAGAAATATTAGGGTTCCGATACGATTCCGATTAATCGTCCCATCACTAATTAACGCACATCATTTACATAAAGAAATTTCAAGCACATGTTAATATTTTTCCGCCGTATTGGTTTTTGGTTTAACTCGATGATCGGTTATCTCGACTCCATTTTTTCATACCCCAACGCCGTCGACTTAACCGGTTTCGACTGTATTTCTTAAATCAAGAGATACAACTGAGAAGTCCATTTAAAAAAAAATTGAATAGGATCTGAAAGATGTTATGTTTGCATAAGAGACTGCTTGTCTAAAAACTTGTAAATGCATCATATAGTTTTAAAAGTGATTAAGAGTACCAGATATTTTATCAGTTATAGAACATTTTTTTATATTTATAGATGCTTAACATATTTCAGGTGAAAAATGTCTTTTATTTTTTATTGCACCCATATTGAAGTTCTAAGTTCTTAAGTAAAATCCTTGCAACAATATGTAGTTTTACCAGTCTATTAGATGTGATAAAACTCTTCTAGATTCTAAACTTACAGTTAAATAACAGTTTTATTGATGCTTTGAAGTGCTATCAGCTTTCCTGTTTTTATGGCAGGAATACTTGGAAGAAGCAGAACAAGTTGATTTGACTACATTCATAGAAAAAATATGGCCTAATATCAAAGAGATATACAAACCATTTGGGACAAAATCTGAGGAGCCACCAGCTGACAAGGTAGAGCCACCACTACCAGAAGATCCTGCAGATCCAGTAAGTAGCTATTATTGAGATTGAATTTTCAACATAGCAATTTTAGGTGATTTTTTTTTGAATGAATAAGTCTTTTACCGCCTATACTGTCTACATATATATTAGTACATATAATGAGCTAGCGATCACCATGGTAATAGTTTACTTTATTTATTAATTATTCACCTTTTTTTATAGTTGACAAATAAATGTGAAAAACTTATCTTGTGTCTGATAAGTTTACTCTGATGATTAAAACAAGAAAAGTTGGATTGGCCTAGAATGTAGTCACCCTTATTTTTTCCTTATAAATGTACTACTTATTAATATTTGAAAACTTCAAACTATTTCTTGAATATTAACACACTAACCATTTTTAAATTTTAGGTAATAAGATAATAAAATAGAGAAAATAGCTTTAAGTAAAGGATTCATTTGCATTTTAATTGTTTTTTTTACCTATACATAAGGTAATATCAACCCCCCCCCCTTCCCCCCTTTTTTTTTCTTCCTCACCCCACCTAATTTAAATATCATTTTTCATAAAATTAAAATATTTTTAATTTATTTAGTCTCTATTGAAGAATATGAGTCTGACACTTCCCCCACCTTCATTATACTATTCAATTTTTAGTTAATCTTAATTTTACTTACAAGTGAAGTATTTATTTTTTATTTAGTGCATTTCCTCATGGAGGGAATCATACCTAATTTATCATATGAAGGGGTTTATGGTAAATAAATATAATATTGTGACTAATAATACAACATTTTTAAAAAAGAAAATATGAGCATGAACATATTCTTAAAAAATTGAAGAAAAAAAAAGATCACTATAATCTTCTATAACCCTGAAAATACATAATGTATATAACAATAGATCCACATTACTGAAAACTCATTCCAATTGTTCATAGTCATATAACTTTCAATAAATGAATGTGTATATATTAATGGAATCCCTGAAGGAAGATTTACTTGCCCAGTTTTCAAAATTTAAAAAAAAAGAAGAAAACACATTTTGTTTATATTATTTGACTTATGAGTCAGATCAGAAGCAGTTAAATATTCTAGAGCATATGCCATCACCTTTGAGTCGCTCACATTACAGATCTGTTCAATAAGTTTTTATAAAAATAATTTAAAAAAACAACAAAAAACAACAACTTCTACAAATATTGCAAATGAGGATTTAATGAGAGATAATTTTTCTAAAGCACATTTAAAAAATAAGAACCCCTCTTTTTGGATAAATTGCTGAAACATCCATGCTCTGTCCCTGGGTTTAGCCAGAAAAACCAATGTAGAAGAGAATAAACAATGATTTTAAAAGTTTTCTCCCTTGCCCTTTGACATTTGTGTTAAAGACAAGGATACTTTAATTTGAGATATTTAATAAAATTGTGTAAGAGCTCAATATTTCATCTTTAAACGACTTTGGCATCTAGGGGTCAGGTTTCACAAATTCGTGAAGATGTATCATAAGGTTGACTAAGTCGTACGACAGATTTGTATCTAAATGACAGATTTGTATCTAAACGGTTACAAAGTAGACACTAAATCATTTCCAGGTTACTAATTTGCCTGCCGTCAATATAGAGTACAATGAAACTTAAATTTCTGACAATGTTACTTCATTTTATATCATCTCTTGTGTCATTTGTTTGGGTAGACACATGCAAAAAATAAATTACATCTTGATATCAACTTGATGCTCTTTATCTTTCTTGATTGTGTGAACTCTTTGCAGAGATAAATATTTTACTCTGAATATGTTTAATTTCTTCTGTTTCTTTACCTTCTTTCTTGGAGTCATTTGGTTTCAGCATCAAATTTTTTTTGTTGTGAAGATGCTAAAAACCAGCTCATTTTTGTGTGATTTTGAAACAACATAATCCATGAATTCCTCTAGCACTTAAATCTATAAAATCTATTTATATTAATAGTGAATTACAATATAGCCCATATATTCCTCGATTGATTCACACAAACAAGTTGTTAATTAAAAACATAATTAACATTCTCTCCTAGTATTTTCTTTCATTACTTTTATTTTAAAAAGATAAACCTCTAGAAGCCAAGAATTTTACGAAGAACTGAGTTTGTAATTTTAAAAAAGTAACTAATACACATCTAAACACTCTCTCTTTTTAAATGCGGGATGTTTCTGGCTCCTCCCCTCCAATCCTGCTCCATATCCCCATTTTCATTCCTAGGGTAAACAACCCAATTTTCCACCTGATGATATCCCAGAGGGAATAAACCCTGATGATTCAGATGATAGATATGACGAGGACAATGAGGACGATGATGATGAGGGGGATGAAGAAGATTTAGATGGTGAATATGATATTAAGAGTTCTGCTGGGAGTCGAGAGCCTCCTGCAGTAAGTATGAGTCTTACTCTTTGCCATGTCCATTGTATGAAGAGCTTTACATGATGGCATGGTTTTCTGGAGATTTTTAATTGAATTTTCTCAAGTATGGACTCCAGCTAGACAAGAAGTTATGAAATGCATTAAAAAAAAAGTGAAGATGCAAAGTGAAATAAATTATTCCTCATTCAAAAATATAGCTATGATTTATTAAAAACAACAAAAATTTCAATGCATAAAAAATGACTGCAAATTAAACTCTGAGTCTGTTAACACAACCCAATGAAAAACAGAATAACAAATAAATAAGTGTAAAAAGAGATTTGTCTGTCTTATAACTGTGTCTTATTATTCTTAGGCTACCGGTTAACCTGGTTATGAACTTCTAACAGATAAGCTTTTTAAGGACAGCTGTTAAAAAAACAAGGGTAACAGGGTGATCATTTAAAAAAGCTTGTGTATTGATATATGGGGAAAGCTGTAATTTTACCACTCTGGAAGCGCCCCTACTATATCAATGTCTTCTTTCATTCCTTGACAGCGACTCATAAATTTCTTTGTTCTTAAAGTTCTAATCCACTGTCAGGATGACAAATAGACACTTCAATGCTTTATTCTCTGATACAGATAATTTGTTATTCTCAAATTTACCACTATATTCTTTTAACCCAATGTTTTGAGCGTCTTTAAAATAATTTTTAGCTCCAGTTTCTCCCCAAACTAAAGATCTTCTAAATACTCTTTGTATGCTCTTTATTATTCCTTATAATATTTAATTCACCCGTCTACATTTCTCACCACATCTTCAATGCATAACAACATTACCCAGCCATGACAATGTTTGGTGAAATTTATGTACTTTTAACATACACAATTTTAATGACATATCTATTTTACATAAAGATCTTTCATTAACAATATTCTTATTTTAATTAAACTTATTAACAATTTTCTTATTTTAATTAAACTTATTAACAATTTTCTTATTTTAATTAAACTTATTAACAATTTTAGCTTAGCTTTTTAAATCTTTTAGACTGCATATGAAACAGTTCTATTCTATTTTACCTAACAGTCTATTTATTTTAATTTTTTTTCTATCTTCTAAAGCAGGGGTTCCCAACCTTTTTGTACTCTAGAGCACATTCTAAAATATCGGTACGGGGGCGGGCACCACCTATTTTTAATCGACAAACTCCTTCAATAACTTCTCATTTTCCCATAATTTATTTTCTTATATTCATAATTTATTAATAAATTAATTAAATAATAAACAAACATTTTTCAAAATAATTAAATTATTATTCAAATTACATAAACAGAGAGAAATGTATTTACAAAACGTAAACAAAGTAAACAAAAAACACAAATACAAAGAAAACATTTTATAAAAAATATAATATCAATATGTCAATGTAATCTTTGGCATTGCATATCATTGGCCAGAGGCTCATAATTAGGAGAGTAAGAGGATAATCCTGTTAGCAAACAATCATAAAGATGATAATCGGTGAGTCGAGACCTATATCTTGATTTTATTAAGTTCATATTTGAAAACAATGATTCGCATAAATATGTCGAACCGAAAAATGGTTGAATTTTATATGCCATTTTTTTTTCAAAAATGGGAACTTTTCTCTGTCCACAGTATTCCAAAAGTCACCTGATATTAAGGATTTTAGCAAAATATCAATCTTAAGGTCCAACATTTCTAACTCTAGTTCTTCTGTCTTACCTTGAACAAAATCTGCAATACATGTGGCCATTTACATTACATTTATTTAGCAAGTAAAGGGATTGATACAGAAGGAAACAATTTTGCTCGATATGTGTAAACTGCAAAAAATATCTCGTACAAACTATTTTTTTAACACTTGAAGTTGCTTAATAAATAATGACCCGTTTAGTTCATTGTTACCTAGCATTTTCTTCATACGTGGGAAATGCACGAGAGAATCGATCTGCAGATGTGATATCAACAAATCCAATTTAGCTTTAAATGACTTTACAGAGCTTATCATTTCAGCTTTTTGTCTTTCCCCTGCAACTCCAAATTTAAAGAATTCAATTTTTCCATGATGTCTGTGAAAAATCCCAAATCAATTAGCCAGCAAGAGTCAGCTAGTTCATCATAATTTTCCTTTTTATCATTAATCAATGTTTTTTATTTCTTCAATTAAACTAAAAAATCTTGTAAGAACCTTTCCTTTACTGAGCCAACGTACTTCAGTATGCAGAATAAGATCATGTTCTTTATCTTCAGTATCTTCTAACAGGGCCTTGAAAAGTCGATGTTGCAAAGGAGCTGCTAGAATAGAATTGATTATTTTAGTAACTATTTTCATAACGTGTTCAAATGGCAATATTTTACAACACAGAGCTTCCTGATGGTTAATACAGTGGTAGAATATAAAGTTTGAAAATGATTCATCCTTCTTGCAGAGGGCAATAAATCCTTTGTTTTTACCTACTATTGCTGGCGCCCCATCCGTGGTTATCACAGACAGCTTGTGCAAAGGCATATTTATTGACTTGGCATATGTTCTGAATGTATTATAAATATCCTCATCTCTTGTCGGTCCTTTCATAGGTAATATTTGTAACATTTCATCTTTTACTATGAAGTTACTAAATACCATTCTCACCATAACTTCTAACTGTGCAGTGTCTGATATATCTGTTGACTCGTCAAATTGTAACAAGAACCAGTCACTTATTTCCAAGTCAGTCTTTAACTGAGTTTGTACGTCTGTTGAAATTGCATGTTTTCTTCTTGTAACGGTGTTATCTGACAACTTTAAGTCATTTATTGCTGAGACAATCTCACGTTTCTTAGAAAATCCATCAAAGAAACAATCGGCACCAGTCAAAAAAAGTTCCTGAAACAACTCACCATCAATTAAAGTTTTCTTCTTTTGTGCTAGCATGTGAGAAATTTTGAAAGAAGCAATGGTGGCCTTTTTAGAATTTTCCACATGTCTAGTGAAAACAGATTTAAGTGGATAGTTCACATCAAAAGTGGCAAAAGTGTCGTTCAACATTATCTTTTTTTTGGCACTGCAATGCTACTACCACACAACAGACATATGCATTTACTTTTCAAATTAACGAAACAATATGATTCCTCCCAGTCAGTGTTAAAATTATAGGTTCTTTGTCTTATACTCGGTCCACTCGTTTTAGGGCTAAAAAAATAAAAAATTAATAGTATTTGAACTGCAATATAATATCAATGATAATGATATAGCGCAAGTCTGTTCTACATTTATTAAATGCATAAATGTATTATAACAAGGACTATAACTATCCCCAGAATCATAATAGATTATTGCTTGTTAATATAATAGATTACGCACATCGCTTTTACCCCGTTATAAATTTACAGAAGGAATATCAAAACTCCTAATTCGTGTTTCGTCAGACGAAGGTGTCTCTTAGCTAACTGTCGCGACTCGAACGGGGCAGCAAATGCGACAAGTACTGTCAGCAAAGGAACCACAAATACATACAATATCGCAAACATATGAACGTATTTTATAAACATAGGCACTCAAAAAAATTAAAATTCTAACAAATAAATAAATATAATTCTCATTTTTAATTAATGTTTATGAAAAAATTATTTCTCTGTGGCGGGCACATTATGGCGCCCGCGGGCACGGGGTTGGGAACCTCTATTCTAAAGCATACATTACTTGTAAAATTTGGAATAACCTTGTTTTGTGTAAATTTTGATTAAATAAATTACGAAGCAGAAATAAAGTGAATGTCTTTTGAAAAATGCTATTTATTAAAGTCAATTAACGAGAGTAATTTTTGAAACTTATATTGTTTCTAAGAGTATTTATTTTTGCTAGTTTTCTTTTTTTTTATGTTTAAGTTCAGAATTTATAATACATTCGCTGTGTCTTTAATTAACATTAAAAAAACAAACAATAAATTTTCTTTTTTACCAGTAAAATGTAAAAAAATATAATGTTACTAAATAATGAAGAGATCAGGACTTGTGCTTTGGTGAATTCATTAATGTAAACATTGGAGTGCTCATATAGTGCAATTTTAATGCCTTTTTTCTTTAATTCTTTGAAAAAATATTCTCATGCAAAAAGAAAATGAATTTTATGATTGGACATTTTTCCTCTGTACTGATAAGGATATTTTAATTAAAATTTCATTTCAAAATTAATTTTGAGCAAGACATTTGTGCTAGCACAGTAATCTTTATTTTGGGAGGAATTTGGGATATTAATATTATTTTGCTATGTTTTCATCAGAAAATTCTACAATCTATTTTTTTCTATGGCTGTTGTTCAGCACAAAAAAAAACACAAAAAAAAACAGTTGATGTGTTTTTGCCTTTGTGTCTTCGCTTGATTAGTCCAGAAAGAGTTGAGCAGCTCTCCATTTTATGTAATGCTGTTAATTCAAGTTAATTTTCCTCAATCCTTACTGCTTAAAACTTGAGAAATTATTAGATAAAATAACAAAGCTTATAATTATTAATTTTATTATACCTCTTTGAAGTTGATTTTTTAAAGAAAAAAAAATCATTTCCATTCATTTTTGTCTTGTGACAAAGCATTCATTCAAAGCATACTGTAATGAAACAAAATGTTTTTAATTTATATTTTTTAAGATAAAAACCGAGGATTTCCCAAATAGAATCTTATGAAACAGAATTCAATAAGTGCCATTTTCTCTTGCCATCCTTAAAAATTCCTATTTGGAATCGCCATTTAACTTCTTTCCTTTAGGGAATGGATTAAGCATGAGGGTCCCCTAGAACAGGAAGTGTCCAGAAATGCAAGTTATTCCCTTTTTTTTCTCTTGAAACATACATTGAGTGGGTTGGGGTGAGGGGAAATAATGATTCATAAGATAGGAATGATGGCAAGGCTGCTGTGATTTTTGAGACAGTCCGCATAGAAGAAATAGCTTTTTAATACGATTCAACAACTCAGGAACTAATTTTTAGGAGGATCTCCAGTTCTCAGTCTTGGATGACTTTAAAAATCTGCTGAAAAAAAATATGTTGTTGATGCTCACACAAGTTATTTTAAGTGTTTGATTGGAACATAATCACTGGGACATTAGGCTATTGTCAAATAGCAATTAAATAATGTGTGATGTGCTCAAAGCCGTGAGGGTTTGGGAACGTTTATTTTAAAGATACTCTTAAATGTCAAGTTGAGGCTGCAGTCAGGTATTCTATACATCCAAGATCGTTGCACGTAGAGTAATAACAATATTTAATCATTAAAAAAAGACTAAGAATATAAATGTGAACTAAACCCATGCAGCTTTAATGACATACAACACTTCTTCTAGCTTCCCAACTACACTTGTCTGTGTTATATTCCATATCCTGCCTGCTCAACACTTTGGTCTTGTGTGCAATATCCAAGCCACTATACCATACCCTTCAAAGTCCATATGGTGGTTAATCTCTCTTGATTTACATATCATTATTAATACAACCCTCAGATAGACATAAGGAAAATAACACCTTTCTTATTCCGTATGCAAGAACAAACACATACAAATTTTCATTCTTCTCGTCCGGAATTCGGGCGTGGAATGGGTTGCCTGAGGAAACCAGGATAACCAACACTTTATCAACATTTAAATCTCTAATAAAAATGCAGGACTAAACACAAACCATAGATAAGCGTAGGACGCAATAATCTTTTGTATAGAAGGAGCGTCTGTAACAGATAAGATAAGATAAGATATTCAGTTACCACCTTTAAGTCAGCATGACCATTTAGTCAATTTAGTCGGTTTATTTTCATTACTTGTTCTAAAGAAATTTTTAAATTCACCAGCAGGGAGTATGAAAGTCAAATTGTAGCAAAACTTGAAAGTCAAACACAATTTAAAAAAAATAAATGTTTTTCATGTTACAACATTACTGTTAAAGAAATAAGTATTCCTGTGTTCAATGACTGAAAGATTGTGAAGCACATAGAATTTATTTTTTTATTTGTTGTGTAAACAATATAATATTATCATGAATAGATTTTTAAATGTGTATTTCCAAAATAAGTCCTGCACTCTTCCATTGTAATATCTTTCCTTTAAACACCATCAATAGGGAAATATAACAAATATTTTTCATTTCCTAGTATTATCCTTAGCAACTTAAGAAAAACAGGCAATACATAGATACATTAATTTAGCAGCATGTCATTCTTTGTATTTTGGATACAGGAAACTGCTTTTTTATATCATATTATATATTTGCAGCCCACTAACAGAAATCAAAATGAAACAACTAAAGATTTCTGGAGAAGAAAAAATTTGAACTAGCACTTGCTTGACTAGCATATGAAAGTTGTTTGTTTACTTGATAAGCATAAGCTTTTTGTTTGATTACCAACCAGGTGTATTTATTTTAATATGCCTTTTCAAAATTTAGCCTGTTCTAAGTTATACGTTTCAGATCGAAATTGTTAAATTTAAAGCAAAAAAAATAAGCGTTTTGAGCATGGTAAAGAAAAGATAAGATTATGTATACAACACTTTTTGCTTTAAATTAAATTTGTGAGATTTCCAAGTACAATTTACAGCTTGAAATATTGCTTATTTCAAAATGAAATGTTATTCATGTATTAATAACAAACTAAAAATCAAGCTGGTTTTATAGAAGAAATATGTGATTAAACTGCAGAGGAAGTTTTATTGATCCATGATTAAACTTGGGTTATTACTTAGAGATAACCTTGAGTAGGAATAAATCCTTGAATCTACTTTAATATGTTAAAGAATACATGAGATTAACTGGTATTTTATATTTAATATTCAAAGTATAGCGCAAAGAGAAACAAAAAAAAAGCATTTTGATATGAGCAGAAAAGTATTCAAATGCTTTTTTACTTTTCATTGCCCGGAAGGCAGCTTTGTGGACATATTTATTTTTAAAATTTATCCTAAGCTTTCAAATCAACAATCAGTTTTAAGCCTTTCTCAAATTTTTAAAGTAAATTAAATAAATCTAAAATTATACATCTTTTGACCTAATCACAGATTCCTTTTTTAAAAGAAATATATTTTTCACCTCTTGAATAATATAAGCCAATAACTAATGCATTATGATTATCTTTTTGAATAACATCCCTTACATACCTTGGCTTACTAATTGTGTTTTAGAAAGTTATTATTAGTTTTGTTATGGGACATATTTAAAAAACAGTTAAAAGTACACAGTCCCATCGACAATGGACTGATAGCTGAAAATTAAGAAGATGAAAAACAAACAACTTTTACCATTTGCTCTGCCACCTTGTGTATTTTTTCCCACTATGTTCAGCTTTAGGTCAATCAACATTGTAGCAGTTCATCTTACCTTCTAACAGGAACTTTGTTATTAACCTTGTTTTTTTTGTTTCCAGTTGAATGATAAAGTGTCAGAGGAGGATAAGATGCCTGATTATGATGATGAGACCAAGAAACTCATTGCCAGTAAGTACACCCTTTGATCATTGCAGACCAGCGCTACGCAGATAGGAATTAATGTTTTTTGTTGAGGTGGTGGTCAGCTCGAGCTAGAAAATCAAAGTCTACCAAAATATCAATAATCTAGAGCAGGGGTCTCCAAACTACGGCCCGCGAGGCCCTCTCATCTGGCCCCTGGAGACCTTTTAATCTAAAAGAAAAAGAAACTATTTTTACCTGTAGTTTACCACAAAACTCTGTGTAGTCTGCCCCCAAACTGATGTTTGACAGTTAATGCGGCCCTCCGGCAGAAAAGTTTGGAGACCCCTGATCTAGAGTGTTATTGGTTTCAAGGTTTAAGTAAAACATTTTTATGAACAACTTTTTTTGGGTTTATTCTATTCATACCATTCAGTTTTTAAGGTCAGAGTAATAACTTTGATTATTCTTATAGTCACTGTGACTTTCTTTGCCTACTGTATTTGTTTCTGGTTTAAATTCATGTCCACATAGAAAAAAAAAGTAATGTTGTGGATTATTCTTTAAAATGATTACCTTAATTAGCTGAGAGTGTGTATGTTAGGAGCCATAGTGTTTATAGGCTGTTTGTATCCTTATCCATAAAATAAGGGATCAATACATACTACTTATAAGTTTTTTTTATCAGAAGCATTACAGTGGATTAAATAAAACGGGATGTCATCAAGCAGAAAGTTCCCAGTACCATGAATTAACTCAACACCTTTTAAAATATTTTAAACCTTACTTGAGCTCTTTGAATTGATATTAATATATTTCTTTTTTCAGTCGCTGATGAAGCGAGAAAGAAATATGATGAGGCTGAGAATAAAGTGAAGGACATAGACCACGAAATTAAGTATGGCTGTTAAATTACAATATTATACATCTTGAGTTGTTAATATAATTTATCATACTTCCACTTTAAATGCAAATGCAAGGAGTTTAGTAAACAAAAGCAAACAGTGAAAAAGCGTCTCTAGCTTACACAGAATTCCATGAATTTTTTAGGTTTTCTGCTGAATCTAAACTTGAAATGAACAACCGTTTGCCCTCTTAAATAAAACAAATAGATTGTGTCGGGAGAGATAACAAAAATCTTCATTTCACGTTAAAGACAGGCTCAGATCATTATTGTTTCTTTAAATGTGTTTGAAGCTATTTTCTTAGGTATATAAGGCACATTAAAAAAAAACAACTTTTGCTGCAGATAAAAAACACATTGTTAAACCTGCATGTATGAATTTCATAAATAAAAATGCTTGGTGCTTAGGACTTAGAAACTTTTTGAAGACATCTTGCAGATGTGTGAAGAAACAATTGAAATAAAAAAGAAGGGCTCTCTAAATGGCTGTCATATGGATAATAAAATGTATCAAAGATGATACCAATTGTTAATTTGGCTGTGGAAGAAAAAGGTCAAGTTTCATCAATGTACAAAAAAATACTTCCAACATATGAAAACTAAAGACCTTTTTTTTTGCATTCAATCATAGCTTTATTTATTGAACCAACATTTATTGCTATTTTGTTTTAGTGACACTGTGAGGACTGTCAATTTTAAAAAAAAATCAAAGCATTCCCTGATTAATGCCAGCATCTGAACTATTATAACCCTGTGCTAAATGTTTTAAATGTTGATTTATGAGACGCATTAACACATGGCACACACAATAATTGCTTATAATTCTGCAGTACATTTAAGCACATATAACTTTAAAATACTCTGAATATTAATTTTATGCTGATTTGATTCAACTAAACATTCAAGGTGCATAAATAAACAAATATATTTTAAAATCTTCCTTTTTCTTGTTTCAGTGAAATTAAAAAATACCTTGAGTTAGATCTAGGCATAGAGGAAGAATTTTCTGCTCTTAAAGGCCAATGTTTCGAATACACTGACAGAGAATACACCTACAAGTTTTGTCCTTATGAAAAAACTTCACAAAAACCTAAAGGTGGTGGCATTGAAACTAACCTCGGGTATGTCAAATTTAAGTTAGTTTTCTGTGCATTTAATTCATTCCATATAATTTATTGATAAAATAATGGCAAAGCTGCCTTATATTTAGATTTCCTCCCTAACTTCCCTTAGTCTTCCTGTAAATGCCATTCCATCATTTGCAATTGAATTGAGTATTTCATCTTTTTTATAATACTGTATTATACAGTATAACCTACTTAACTCGAGCGCAGTTAACTCGCCAACCCTATTAAGTCAACGTTTTTTATTGGAAATGCCAAATTCGCTCTTTGTCTTAGCATTTTCTCATCGGTTAATTCGATTCTTTTAAGTCGCCGAAACCTAATACCTCGAGCACAAAAGAGGGCCAAATTTGCAACTTAACGTTGGTTTAGCTTGATCCCCATCTGTTCGCCTAGCGATGCACTCTGGCATTTTTAGTTAAAAATAGCATCGACATCTTGCTTTCCTCAAGACTTCCGGCTATTGTGTGATTTTACGAGATTTCAATTAAAATTACCGGATGTTTTTTATCTTGTTTCTTTTTTATCCGTGTGTGACTTAGTTTGACAAGTTTATTCCTCATTATTTCCGGGTGCATGTTATATTATTATTAAACTTAATTCATTTCCTGATGCATTAATCATTTTATTTTTTAAGATAAACGAATATCTTTAGAAAAGAAAATAAAGGTTTGTATCGAGAATCGACGTTGGTTTTTATTTTATACTGGCTGTGCTTGGCGTGTGTAGAAGAACTGGGTCACACAGCGTGTGTCAACAATGAAGACGCGCAGAGGGAAGCGGGGGCTTGCTTTGTATGACATCACGGGTAAAAAGCAACTAAGAGAGTGTATCAATGATGAAATTTTCGCCTCGGGCCGTCTGATGGTGACTTCAAAGAACATGTGATGTCATAGCCCGTTTGTTTTCAGCTCTCTTGCGCTGAATAGTAACATTTTAACATCACCGCACTGTATGTTAGTTCTCGTACTATGCTTCCTCAACTAAGAGAGTTTTTTTTTAAAAAATCGTTCACTAGCCGTACGCATTTTTTAAAGCAAATATCAGTTTTGATATTAATGTTGTAATCTTACGTCAAATGCCTTTAACTTGCAGGAAAACTGTCACTAAAAGACCGATTAATCGCCCGGTATCTTTGCTAAGTCTTTCTAATGACTCGTAATATAAATAGTAACAATAACAGTCGCGGCCTTGACTTTGACCGTTGCTCATATCATGTGCGCTCTGTGTGTTAGTGTTAGATCTCGTACAGTGCCTTGACAACTAAGGAAAGTAAAATTAAAAAAAAATCTTTCCTCAGCCGCAGGCGAACGAACTAATAGTGATGATGTGTTTATTATTTATAGACCGGAATAGTAAGAAAACGCTTTGATGTCACGGTCGCTTGCGTATTGGTTCTGCTATTCTGCCGTAACACAACAAAATATTAACTCCGCGTAATAAGTTTATACCGAAGTTACGACTAACCGGTTAACCGTTAACAACCTTATCATGTACATAAAGAAAGTTCAAGCACATGTTAATATTTTGCGCCATATTGGTTTTTGTTTAACTCGATCATCGGTTAGCTCGATGGCTTTTGGCATACCCCTAGGCGGTCGACTTAACGGGGTTCTACTGTACTTCACTTTTATCCTGATGGTCAAAAAGTATTTAAATATTTTTCTACATGTTTTAATCCAAAGAATATCAATTTAATGTTCTCATTGGATAAAATAAAAGCTCCCCTGATTTTTTTCTATGATTAGATTAAGATTTATTTTGAAATATTAACACATTTAAAAAATTTATTTGGCAAAGCTGGAGTTCTATATGTCTTTAAATGTAAGAATAAGAAAATTACTCAAGTCCTCAGCCTTCATCTTTCTCAAAGACAGCTTTGTATTTGTAGGCAACTACTGATATTTTAACAAGTCTTCATTTTCTTAATTCACCTTCTTGACTATACAAGAAGAAGAAGAAGAAACATGATTTTTAAATCAGTTATTTATTTATTTCAGCAACTGGGGTCACTGGCATGGTCCAGAGGGTGACAAGTATGATTCCATGAAATATGAAAATGGTCAAAGCTGCTGGAATGGACCTAACAGATCTTGTAATGTAAGTTATTGAACTTAGAATTTAAATTCATAGAAATAGCAATTTTTATAAGCGCACATACAAAATTTTACTACATAATCTCAAATGAGACTTAAAATCAATATATAATTTACATTATTTTTATTCTTGAATGCTGTAACTCGAACCTAAAACTAGATTATGGGTATGAAGTTTTTTTCAATTAAAATTTTATGATAAAGAACCACTTCGCTATCAGTTTTATAGCTTTGGAATAAATTATTTCTGTATCTTTGCACATATAAGATGCACCCAATTTTAAAAAGCACTCGTACATAAGATGCAACACAGGTTTTGAGGATTTGTGCAAACAAAAATTACATATGATGCATTCAGCCTTGTCATCTGCTGCACTGAGCTATTTATATAAAGTGGCTTCCTTTCCCTTATAATCATTGTAACGTCCAGTGTTTCATCATCTTTTTTTTTAAATGCACATTAAAGGCTTCATTACCATTTCTAGTTAAGATTAAATGATCAATTGTCTGAGGCAGGAACACTACAATAATTGTTCTGTCGCCAGGTCATAGCGAATGAGTTTAATACCAGATATCTAGATTCTAGAGACTGAAATGAGAAAGTGTTGCTTAATTGGTCTGCCAGGCAAAGTCTTGATAGCTCAAGATTGTTACTGTGCCAATAAATGTCAGATCTATGCCAGTTGCTGGTTTAGCTGATGTGTATTAAAAAATAATTAAAATACAACCCACCCAATTATTAGTCACACCCTGGATGTAAATCTTTGCATGTACATGTGAAAATAGGTTGCTTTCATTATTTGTGTTTAAATGTAGGTAATAAATAAAATGAGCAAATTTCTTAGTTTGATTAAGTAGTGCAGATTAGAAGAAAGACAGTGTCATGAAATGTTCTTTAATTAGATTGAGCTAAAAGGTAGAAACATTGTATTAAGGCTGTATTTTTGTTTGTTTTAAATGTCTGAGACAGAATGTACTATTCAGTAATGAATATATATATATTCCTTATACCCCATCAGAATTTATCAGTATAACTCATATGAAAGAATTTATTTATTGGTTATTTTGTTTACTCCTGTTTAACCATCAGGTAAAACTCCATTGTGGAGCTGAAAATGCTCTGACAGGTGCCTCAGAACCCAGTCGCTGTGAGTACCAGTTTGAATTTACAACACCTGCCAGATGTTCTGCACCACCCCCGCCTGGGTCCCACTCTTATCATGAGGAACTTTGATTAAATGATTATTAAGTAAAAAATATCAGTAATTTGTTGCATCCACTCTTAAGTGCTGAAAATTGTTAAACTGATTCATAATAGTTTCACATCTTCTAAAGGGTCATTTCTTTGTGTTAGCCTTACTGAACATGTTTCTTGAGTCATATGCAAGGAATTTCATTAAAAAAATTATTATTATGCATTACATTGATTGAAAGCCAAGTGAACAGTACCAGCAATTAGCTTGCCTAAAACTTGCTTTAATTTTTTTAGTACATTCTGTCAAGCTCTTAGAATATTTAAAGAAGTCTCTTGATAAATAATATGTATATCAGAGATGGGTATAATAGACCCCTGTCATTTTTGTGTTAAGATCTTGTTTTATCACATGTATTCTTCATTGTTTTTTTTAAAAAATAATTATTCTTAAATAAAGTATTATTTGGTTGACTTGCAGTTTTTTTGTTTGTATATATTTACATGCCATTGAACAGTTGTTTTTATTTAATGGGCCGCAGGACAAATTTCTAGGACTATAGAAACATATGAAATAAAAAGATATATAACATTGAGAAACATAATTTTAAAAGTAAATGGCAAGTCTTTTATAAATATACAGTTCATCACTGTCAGATTAAATTGAATAAAGCATGTGGTGATAGTCTCATGTCTTCTTTCGGAACTCTACATGTGTTTTTTTTGTTTTTAGAATTATACACTGACTAATATTTCAGCACATACAAAATGTTTAATAACATGGAAGAAGTTCATGTGGGCCATACTAGACCACAACAGGGGCACATCTGTCGACTTTGTGTCCTATTTGTGTGTGTGTGTGGGGGGGGCAGGAGTGTCCCTAGCTCACAGTATGCTCAGAAAAAATAAATTATTGCACTGCACAAGTGATGGAGCAGGTCGCCTAGGCACTAGCTCGGGTTATGTCTAATGTGTAGCCATTGAGTACACTTCAAACCTCACTTTAACATTGTGCATTTCAAATGCCGGGTACTTGTGTATTGAATATTTCACCCTGTTCTAACCCCAACCAACCCAACATCACCCAAAGGATACACTAATGCAATCATGTTGCAAATGACTTGTATGTGAGACCGTTGGCAAATTGATGTCCTATGAGTCATGGGATAAAGATTGATAGTTAAAGAGAGGAAATTGGTGGCCAGCATTTCTCAAGTGTACCCAGATATTTAGCTCAGATCCAAAGAAAACAAACAAAACTTCTTTTTTTTTGACAAAAAAGCTACTTTTACTGTTCTGGTATGCAATGATAAAAGTAATAATATACATTGTAAAAGAATATTTTATAAATTGATGACGTATATTATTGATTCCAAAGCTCCCTTGTCGCTGGGAACAAAGAGAATTCTCATTTCTAAACACAGAGCGTAATTGAGATCTCCCAACTCGCATGTCTTGGCTTACCCCAGATTTCAAATTTCTATTCCTATTGTGTCTGCTAATGAAGGCAATTAGCCGATACGCTCTTTAGAGTCATATTTTTTTTCCTTTTCACTATTCATAATATTCCATCATTTAAAGATAGTTCATCAGTCGATGTGAATAGTGACAATGTTAATCTTCGAATTTTGTTGTTATTGTGTGTCTTGACATTGTATGATGAGTTCGATTCTGGCGCGAAATATTCTTGTGCAGTAGACATGGAATATATAGGGGAGAAGGGATTTTCAGAAATATATTTCATTATTCGTTGGCTTTTCATATTGTATTGTCTCTCGAAATTAAAGATGAACTGCACAATGTTCGATCCCTTGCCAGCTCTGCCTGTGTCCTGGGTTTGTACCGAGCTGTATTTGTGAGAATCTGAGATGGTCTTAAGTCTTAAGGCTTTTTGTGTGTGTGTTTTTAATACTTTAGCCCAGTATTACCAATAATAATCTTTGCGGCTTCAATATTCCCGGCCAAGCTGAAATTGCATTAAAGGGTTTAAGTCTATGCGTGTGCCGGAGACATTACATTGTCATTTGTTGTTAACACTTATTTTTAGGCTTGAATTTTAAAAAAAAGTTCAATATTCGTTTTTGGTGTTGATGATAGACCACCCGTATTGCACAAGAAGAGAGAGAGAGCAAATGTCTCTTTAGTTTGATGACTGGGGCCAAAAGAAGCCATTCGAGAGTATATTAAAACTTTCGCTATATTTTAACAATGTAAAAATGCAGTGAAAGTCAAGAATAGCGAAGCACTTTTAACATGAAGCCAACTATTGATATAAAATACTAAATAATAGATCAACAAGAACGTAGCTGGAAGTATTTTTGTATTTTCAGACATAGGCAACGTGACCCGACTCCAGATCTCAACATTTGATGTCCATAAAATAGCCCGTATCTTTACAGGGGGTAAACAAAACACATACTTGATGAGATTTTGATGTAATAAAAATGTATTATAAACTCGCAGAAATCTCACAGGCACGAACAGTGAAACTCAATCGGTAAAAATGTGACCATCTTTATCATTTTGAACATATAACCCAGATGGTAGGCTTACTTATACTTATAGATGAATGAAAATTTACAAAGAAAATAAAAAGTCATGTTATTAGTAAATAGTTGTCTTTCAAAAGTGTGAAGACATTTTCTTTATTGCCATAAGATGTATCCAAGCAATATTATTGGAATTACGTCATTACAAAATTTTCTGCAGGGAAATAAAAAAGAAGATATAAAAACAATGTCATTTCGAAATGGAATATTTAAAAAATCCAAATATACAAAAACATCAACGAACTAATTAATCTGATTATTTCACGAGATTCATTGAACTGCGTGTTAGATAACTTTGTACGCCTTAAATAATTTTCTTTTTCTTTAAAGCTGTCCAGATTTTTATTCTTATCGGAAGATCACTCTGTTCATATTCGTTTAAAAGACAGTTCCTGAAAGCATGAAAACGTGGTCCCTCTCTATCTGGCTTTCCCCATTTTTGCACCCCTCCCCCTCTCTCTCTTTTGCTTTGCCTTTCTTACCCACTGCTTCTTCGTCAGAGCCCCGCTTTTAAGAAATATGTTGTTAAATCTCTTATTCATGAAAATAAATTATGCTCAAATGTATATTCCACATGCCCCTGACTTATCCAGTTCTTCACCCTGTGCTGTCCTTTATTAATCCTGTCCAATGTCAATCGTGACTTATCAAAATCCTCTCTTATCAGTAGAGAAACTCATTCTTATGATAAGTTTTTTATTTTAAAAATTGGTAGGTTCGTTTCCAGCTGTATGTTGTCTTGTAGGATTTGGGGGGGGGGACATTATTTGGACACCAGGACAAACTGAATGTTGACAAGCAAATAGAGGGGGAGGGGCGCATTATTTGGACACCAGGAAAAACTGAATGTTGACAAGCAAACGCATTATTTGGACACCAGGACAAACTGAAGGTTGACAGGCAAATAGGGGGGCATTATTTGGACACCAGGACAAACTGAATGTTGACAGGCAAATAGGGGGGCATTATTTGGACACCAGGACAAACTGATAGTTGACAGGCAAATAGTGGGGCATTATTTGGACACCAGGACAAACTGAATGTTGACAGGCAAATAGGGGGGCATTATTTTGACACCAGGACAAACTGAATGTTGACAGGCAAATAGGGGGGCATTATTTGGACACCAGGACAAACTGATAGTTGACAGGCAAATAGTGGGGCATTATTTGGACACCAGGACAAACTGAATGTTGACAGGCAAATTACAGTACATGCGATCGATCTGAAATTTTGATACATCGTTTTTATCATCGGTACAAAACTGCCTGCAAAATTTCAGCTCGCTAGCTTACGAGGAAGTGGGTTAAAAATTGATCCAACGTTTTTTCGACAAGGGCGCAAACAAACAATCAACCAGACACCACAAGTTAATATAAAGGATTTTAAAAAAATAATAATTCAGACCAGTTTCCCCATATAATACAAGATAAGAAGAATATTGCTATTTCCAATACTGACACTATTTACAATTACTGCTCTGAATACACTACTAAAAAAAAACTAGGACTTGCACTTCTTTGAAACCTAACTCCATAACTCTAAACATCATTCAATAATCTGACTCACATCCTGTGTTCACTCAACATTCAACCCACTCCCTTGTTTATTGGTTTGCCTAACACGATCAATCACGCATGAACCTCACAAACCTTTTACCAGTTCGTGATCAAAAACTCGTTTATACAGAACCATGCTCACGAAAACCAGTTCATAACAGTTCTGCCTCCCTACAACGACATCTCCTACAACCAGAGACACAGACAGAATTAGTTTGAACTCGGCCAGGGAAAACGTTTTCGCAACCGCTTTCAAGAGAAACAAAATCGACATTTAGCTGAAATGGTTCACTTCTCTATCTAGTAAGAATTTACCCCCGGCGAGCCACTCTAATTTTTATCACTGGTTACAATACTTACAACAAATGTGTGCCACAAAAAATATATTGCAATTGTCTACAAAGGTATATTTAATTTTCAAAAAACCCTAGTAGAAAACAAGTTTTTGACCATAAATCCTTTATATTTGAGACATAACTAAAAGTATTGATTACCGTATGTTCAATATAATACGCACCACGCGACAGACTAGCATAAACATTTACAGATCGGGAAAATATTCTAAAAGTATGTTCAAATTAAATTTAATACGCACCGCACGTTCAATAATAAACACTGCGCGACAGACTAGCATAAACATTTACCTGATACATAGATATAATCTAAAAATTCATTAATTTAATTACAGTACATGCGATCGATGTGAAATTCTGATACGTCATTTTTATCGTCGCCGCGAGTCTGCCTGCAAAATTTCAGCTCGATATGATACGGTGAAGTGGGTTAAAAATCGATCCAAAGTTTTTTCGACAAGCAATCAAACAATCAAGTAGACGCCACGAGTTAATACATAGGATTTATATAAATGAACACAATTTTATTTAAGTTAGAAAACCCAAGACCAGAAGCCGTGGTATTGCAATGGAGGCTGGAGGCCACCCGCATGAAGGTAAAAATTGCTTTGTTGACTCTATAAAAATAATACTTTCGGATATTTACGTGGGAAATTTTTTTTTACAACAGCAAATTTTTTTTTAATGAGCACATTTTAAAATTCAATTGTTAAAACCACGAAGAAGGACATTAACATCCGTGAGACAATATTTCTATGATTTATGCAGCAGGTCAAGCATGAAATAACGTATACCACCATAACTGTGCACCAAGTCAAAGATAAAGTCTTCTTAAACCAAACACAGCATCATGATAAAAACACCAGGTAGAATTTTCTCCTAATTTCACCAAAAAGAAACAACTTACACCATAGGCGATTTTTAAAGGTTTTAAAAATAAAACTATTGACAACAAATTCAAACGAATCATTGCGAATCAACATGGTGATGAGGCATTCTAATACATTATAAATTTAGATAGTCAAACTAAATGTGTATTAAAGTTACATACATTTTATTACTGCATGACATTTTGTTAAAAAAATATTTTCTTTATGTAAGGAATATTAAGACATCTATTTTTCAAGTTTTGACTACCTAGATATAAATATTAACAAATTTAATTTCCAAAGTTTTATATTTAACTCTTTAGTGCAAACGTTTTCATCCGGAAAAAAAAACTGACAAATAAAATAACTTTAAAAAGAATTATATCTTATGTATTTAGAAATGAAGAAAAAAAGTGTTCAAGGGAGAAAAAAATTACACTTAAAGGGAGATACTCCACCCAGCATAAAGGAGCTGTATTTCAGTATCAGCAGTTCAGTGGAACAGGTCAACATGCCACAGACAATGAATTGAAGGAGAGCATCACATGTCAACAAAATTTTATTATGAATAAACGGGAAAAGTTGAGAGAAAAAGAGAGAGAGAAAGATTGAACTGCGAGTAAAAAATAACAAGTAATATAAAAATTCACAATTTCCACTACATTTCGCCTTCTTTTCCACACACGGTTAACTGTCGTATTAACTTTATGCACTTTCCTATCGCATTTCACAATGGCATTCAATGTAGCCCAGGTATGCGACACCAGCTTTTAGTTTGAGACAACTTAATTCTATTATCGATAAAAGAAAAAAAGGTTAACGAGGTGAATCTGGAAATTATCAACATGCATTGTACATGAAGCCATACGAATCAGAGATCGTTTGAATATAGCATACAGGGTGGCTCAAAAAAAGTGGGACAAGTCTAGTATAATTTCAAATAATATTTTTTTTTGTAACTTTTCTACAGTAAAGTAAATCAAGTAAATTTTTGCTAAATGTTGATTTATATAAAATCAGAATTCAA
This sequence comes from Ampullaceana balthica, assembly GCA_944989445.1. Classification (NCBI taxonomy): domain Eukaryota; kingdom Metazoa; phylum Mollusca; class Gastropoda; family Lymnaeidae; genus Ampullaceana; species Ampullaceana balthica. Next base: position 785,934 of record CALYLW010000386.1, on the reverse strand, counting down.
ATTCAATGTGTCCTTCTCGGTTCTCAACAGTTTTTTTCTAAACGTCTTCGCCACTGGTCAATGCTCTTGTTTATAAACCGCTGAGACAAATGTTGCCACTCTTCAACAATGGCCAATTTCAGTTGTTCTATTGTTGCAAACTTACGACGAAAGTAGACTTTTTGTTGGAGGGCACCCCAAATAGCATAATCTACCGGGTTTAGATCCGGGCTATTTGGTGGCCACATGTCTAGTTCAATGAAGGTGACATTCTCCCGACGAAGATAGTTTATCGTGTTTCTTGCCGCGTGTGAAGGAGCTCCGTCTTGTTGCAGTGTCCAGTTGGGATGATTACATCTTGCTCGAATATCCGGAAGCAATCCTTGTCTTAGGACGCGATCACAATAATACTCACTGTTCACTTTAGCTCCAGGTTCAACAAATACTACACTGGTTTTTCCCATCCGAGACACACCTACCGAAACCATGATGCCACGACTGAAATGTTCACGTTCGCGCATGAGTCGCGTTGAAGGAACTTGTTTTTTCTTTCTTGCTTCAGAATAAACACGATCATTTTGTGAATTAACTGTTGTGGCGAGAGTAAATATCTTTTCGTCTGTAAACCAAATGCTTCGTATACTTCTCTCGTTTTGAAACCTACCAAAAAAAAACAACAAAAAAAACTCAGGGCGGTCCCACTTTTTTTGGGGCCACCCTGTATATATTTGGGTTTGACGCGGTTATGAGTAATGTTAGCCAAGATATTCACGTGTAATCCGTATGTATAGCAGGGTAAAAATACCATTTTTACGTACATTTAGGGTTCAGATGTTTTACCAAGCTGTATGTTTCTACTTAGTTTGTCCTAGTAGAAATATACACCAGTTTATGTGTATCTCCTATAGACAGAAACTGAGGCTATTCGAAATTTTCATACATTTTTTCTGAGCTGTTCTTTTAATGAAATTCGTGTGCTCTTGGCACTGCTTCTACTTCCCTGCCACGCCGCTGATAATTCGTGTGTACACGACACGCCCTCAGAGAATCAGTTCACTATACACATATCATTGAAATCGTGATCGACTGGGTACCATTTCGATTATCGAACCCTCGTAAAGAAAATCCAAGACTCCATAGAGCAGCTTGGTTTGGCTTTCTCATGACTGTTAATAATAAACAATTATTGTTACCAATCGCAGATATCTCTTTTACGTCCTGCACGCTCTTTACTGGTTTACTCACGCGTCTCTTTCACAAATAAATGAAATCTGGCTTCGATTTCCGATGTTCTATTAAAGCAATGGCAGGATTGCTTTTGATTGGCAAACCTGACCTCGTCTGAGTCAATGTTGCCAGATGTGTCCGGAAAAGTCAGAGTTCAGATGTGGCATTATGAAGACCGTATTCGAACGTGTTGAGGTGAAATGAATCAGTTCTAACACAAAATTATAAAAAAAATCACTGGAAGTGTTTCAAACATAAGCGTAATATTTTTTGAAGTATTTTCCCTTTGAAAAATATTCTAAGCAATATCTTAAGGTCTAAATCGAAAGATTTTTTAAAACATAAAGAATAACTTTTTCTCCGAAAGAAATAAAACAATTGAAATACTAATTCTTCGAATTACAAGTGAACGACTAATTTTAAGAATACATCAACAAAATTTTCATTTGTCATAAACGCAGATTCTAATATGAATTAAATGATGTAAAATTATTTTTAATAAACTATTTTTAATATTGAAACAGAAGGGTCATTGTATAGGTAATGAGATATTTAAAAAATATTTAATAAAAATTTTAAAAAAATAATTAAATGTTACAGTTATTTAAGTATCTTGAAGTTGAAAAGGAAACAAGAAATTAAGCAAGTGACAAAATTTTCAGTAAAAAGCAACAAAAAAAATAAAAATAAAAAAATATAAAAAATTAAAATAAAATAAAAATGCTGATCTATTTATAGTGTAGGAAAAACAACAACATAACACGAGGAGTTTCGCTACACAAAGAAATCAAATATTTTAAAAAATCAGTAAATGCCTCATTATCAGATATCCTTTTTTCTGGTAACATTCATTAATAAAGTTGTAGCGTCCACTGACACATTGAAATCGTAAAATAACTTCCATTCAAACGGGGCTGAATGCTGTATGACAACTGCTTTAACAATGTGGAAACAAAAGGAACATAGATATTTAAATAAGTATATATATATATATATATATATATATATATATATATATAAAATAGGCAGTCATTAATACGATGGTTCTTCTTAGTTGTTCGTACTTTTGACAGTGGATTGGATGAAACTGTGGCGATAGGTCTCTCCAATAAGCCGGACTTGGTATAAAATCATCCAATAGGAAATTAAACCGAGCTCGTTTCAGCACGGAGTTCTTGTTATGAGAATCATGCATTTCAAATTCACAGCGAACCGTTTACTTGGCATTGGATGAGAACACACAAAAAAATGATATAGGTCTTTGGACTATAAGTATCAAATGTCTCCTACCCCATTAGCAGCGTCAACGACAGTATATTATATCACAGGCACTGTTAAACTGTTACATTTTAAACATCTTTAAGTTTACATTATTTTATGGGTACATAAGGTGCGAGCTCGGAAAAGGGTCCTCAAACGCCCGAAGATGGCAACGTCACAACTTCTGTCTGGAAGGCAAAGTGTACAGATCTTCTTTCCGAACACGCACCATCTAGTCAGGGCCCGCTGAGTCTAGACCTGGAATTGAGAAATTCATTTTTGGCGGTCAGCGACTTCCATCGCTGCCAAGGGCGCCGGATGAGCTCCTTCAAGCTGCGTCGGAAGCTCTCAGAGAAGAGGCTGTACAGGACAGGGTTTAGCGCTGAATTCAAGTACAAGCAAATAAAAGCGAGAGGTGGGAAGAAGTTGAATGTGAACGAGAGGGAAGGGTACACCTCCCAGTAGTTCATCAGAAGGCGGACGTGGTGCGGGAGGACGCAGACGGCGAACGTGACCTGCACGAGTATCAGAAGGCGTATGACCTTCCTGCGCGAGGACAGCACGCGCACGGACGTTGCCCGGTAACGCTGGGTGCTGACGTCGCTTGGCTTCGAGTGTCCAGGGCTGGACGTGTCCGAGGCGCAGTCCGAGTGGAAGGACCGCCGCGGTCCAGTGTTGCGCTGCCGTTTTGGGATTAGAACAGTTGTGGTCATGTTGAGGCTTTTCACGCTTTGCCTCTTCGGATGCATTCTCTGAAAATGCGGGCACGAAGGATTCATGCAGGTCATCTCAAAACTGTTTGCTCCGTTCGGACCACCGACGGATCTAACAGCGAAAGGCGAGCGCCTGATGTAGTTGTTCTGGTTGTTGCGCTCCACGTCCGTTCCCTGGGGCCAAGACCAGTAGATGGGCAACTCTTCGTTTTCCGCGAGGGTAGGTTGTTGAGAGCACCCCGTGACTGCTGTTTTTGATGCAACTACCTGATTGGTCGAGTCACCACAGCAACATCTCGTCCTGGCATCGTTATTGCTTATCAACCGCTCAGACACGTCTGAACAGAACGTACAAGTACACGATGTGCCATCGTATCCTCCATTCATATTCAAGGCCGCTTGCGAGCAGATGCTCTGGCCCCCGATGCTGCTCGCCGCTCTGGTGTTTCCGCCCATGACAGAACCCACGCTGCCTGCACCACTGCTGCTGCTTGAAGACATGTTTCCAGACGACCGTTCAGCACGGATCATGGGCGTCGTCTTCGTCACGCTCCCATCGCTTCCGACGTCTTTACTCGGTCGACTGAAGATGTTCCCGGAATGCCAGAGCGTCCAGGAGATGATGGTGTACACGATGGACATGGTGACGAGTGGGAGGACGTACCATAGCACGAAGTTGACGGTGTAGTAGAGCTTGAAGAAAATGTCTTCTTTCACAGGGACGCAAAACGTCATGTTTTCCCCCGATAGGTCTGGTAAGGAGTGGGTGTCGAAGAATACCAGCAAGGGTATGTTGTAGACGCCTGCTATGATCCAGATTACGGCCTGAGAGAAAGAAGAGGATATTATAAGTCATGTGCCTAAAATAAATTCGTCTGGATTATGTGTTTAAATATACCTGGGTAAAACTTTTTTCCAAATATCTTTTATATATATATATATGTATATATATATATATATATATAGATATAGTTATATATATATAGCTATATCTATATCTATATATATGATATATATATATACCATTTAATTATTTGTGAATAACTGTTAAATTGATATACATTGACATGTTATGTATTCGATAATTAAGAAAAAGATTAGGACTAAGGGGGATTTTTCTGGTAGTTTCCTGTCAGAGGTGAATGTCATAATTTGCATAAGGCGGTCAGCAAAGAAACCAAAACAGCTTCAAGGCTATCAGTGAGTCTGACCGGTCATGTTATGTTCCGGAAACCAAATCTCTGATTTAGTCAGTCAGTCACAGAAGATGTTAAGATAAAAACAGACGGAATTGATTTAACTTCTACAGACAACGTAGGTATCACTCCCAGCACCGAACCACTCATTAACATAATTTGGGAGTAGCTGGTGCAAATAGTTTAATTTCATCTGCGTGATTGACACGATAGCGTGGTCAGTGGTAGATGACCAGTAGGAAAATGTTATAAAAAAACTATTTTAAATACAACAATTTTTAAAGAAGGTATTTTTTTAAAAAAAAACATCCTTATTATTACGTGTTTTGTGCTAGCTTTGTGTTTTAATAATAGTTCAAAATTTATAGAATATTCAGAAATAATTCATTAAGAAATTGGTTTATTCGACGAAAATTAATATAAAATTAAAACGATAACCATGCATATTTTGTTTAGTGGCTCAGCTGAATATTATTTTTGTTGTAATTTTTTCAAGCATTAGTAAACACGGATGTTGTGTTTTGTAGATAAGTTTTAAAAAATCTTTTTGAAAAACTACGTTTTTTGTAGTTACATTTCTCCAATTTCAAATATTATAATTATATACTCACAGATCAAAGACGAACAATGTTTTCATGGCTAATAACCAGCAACCTGAAGCCACTAACTAACTAGTCCCATAAGTTCATAAGTTTATCGCTAATATTAAAGGAATGTTGAGTTATATCTCAGAGCACTGGTTTAGTGTTAAAATGAAACCAAACACTAATGTAGAAATACTGTTTAAAAAAATATTTTTACAAAAAATATTTCAAAAACTTGTCTTTTCATAAAAGTAAGTGCACACGTTTAGGCGCTTGCCACTGTCTCTTAGAAAGAAATTAATTTCAAAGAGCTTAAACTGCCAATCACGCATCATACGCGATATCATATTCGTTTACTAAAAATCCTTTTAAAAAAAAATTTGACGTAAATGGAACATCCAGATATCAAGCTTTAATGATATTTCATTAAAAACACCCTTTTTTGTTATTGAAGGGTTTGTGTTTTCTATTACCGTTTTTTTAATTGACGAGAACATGTCTGTTCATTCCTATCAATTTTTTTCCTACGTTTAAAGTAGGTCAAGCTTTCATTTTTAATGGAAAACCCGGATCTTATCCTTCTTTGGAATCTACATTTTTTAGAAGTTATTAATTAATCAATTGGAAATAACGCCAGCGCCAACGTTAAAGGTACTGAATGTCCCATATCTTGAACGTGTAATGAGTTTGTTAACAGTGCTTTCTTCCAGCCATGGGCCCTTCAATGAGGTGGGGATGAGGGAGGGACATGATGAACGCAAAACCCAGTCCAATATTTCTCCCGTCAATCTGCATGTGTTCGCTCACAGCGTTTCTATTAAAAAAACTTGCCTTGGTAATTTGAAGGGGTCTGTACTTTAAACATTTGAATTGAATTTATTTCCCCCGAATCCCATTTTTCTTATTAATAATTTTTTATACCCCCTCTCAACCAAATAATAATTTAAAGACGAGTAAAAATAAAAACTCTTTGTTAGGGATAAATTATCCCACACCCACGCTCTAACCGGATGTGGCTTTTTCTCCCCTTCCCTACTGTATTTGCCCATGAGCCTCAACGCCCTGATACATTCACGGAGAGGGAGATGCGTCAGGGCAGTTGTTGAAAATAAGCCCTTACGACCCTTCAGTTTCGCCCTCTAGTTCGTATTGATCACATTTATTGTCCCACAATTTTGCAGTGGGACTTCATTTCATTTACTGTAGTAAAGACAAAACCTTATAAGGCCGTCTTTTAATCATTTTCAGTACGTGCTCTTTAACTTAGATGTGTGCAATTGAAAAGACATTGTCACATAGTATTTACTTAGGTGTGGGGGAATTGATCGAATCTGTGATATAACAATTAACTTATTTGCAGGTATTAGATAGAAACAATGATATAATTAATAGAGCTTCATGCAGTTTTCCTTAGAAAATAGAGAAGTATTATATATATCAGTATATGATCTTCGAGAGGCACGACAGCTGCTGGTATGTACAATGCAAATGCAGGCTGTCTAAAAGAAGATATAACGTGACTAAGTCATCACACACACACACATACACAAACATACACACACACACGCACACGCATGCACGCACACCCACAAGTTTTACACGAGATGTAACCTGAACCTGTGCTATGTGCATACGGCAGGTTGTGAAGAGTCCCCGAGCCTTCAAAGGGTGCATCACAGCAATATACCGTTCCATGGCGATGACTGCCAGGAGCAGCACCGATACGCAGATGCTAAAACTCTCGGTGAAGTAGTAGATTTTACACATCGCCTGTTGGGAGGAGAAAAGATTTGTTGTAATTAAGATGAATTATTATTTACATGAAAGACAAGATTTCAATTAACCAATGGTCAGCCTCGGATCATAATTTCAAACAATACCAATTAGTTGTTTAAAAAAAAATTTGAACCTGGAACCAAAACAAAGAACAATATATATATATATTAGGGTTGTTAACGATTAATTTAATATATATATATATATATATATATATATATATATATATATATATATATATATATATATATATATATATGGCTGCTATCGATTAATTTAAATTTAATCGTTAACTTTTGAAAAATTATCGATTAATTAATCGATAATGTCAATTAAAGCCAAAAATAGAAATTTATGACGTCATTAAACTGAACATTTCTCACGGACATTGAAAATTAAGAATATTTTGAATTAAATTTTATGACAATGTGTTGATACTTGATCGGATGTTTGTGCTGAAGGTGGTACGTCAGCAATGTATTTGATCCTTTAAAAGAGAATTTTTTATGGCAGTGAACACAGTAAACTTTTTCACCATCTTCGAACTTTGCCATCCGTAGTTAGCTTAAAAACAAAATTTGTGCTCAACTTTCTACTTATATGTTTAAATTTAACTGCGCTGATGCTGTCAGCCATTTTTTAGTTGACGTCTGCCGGTCCACATAAAGTAATAAAATAAATTATAATATTACGTGGGAGAAGTTTGACGTAAAAAAAAATAAAGTGTTATTAATTATCTAATAATTAAATATTTATGAATAAAATTTTAAAAAAATATTACAAATATTTTCTTTAATTTTAATCGAATTTTTATGGATTAAAATAATTTTAATCGATAAAAAATTTAACGATTAATCGAGAAATAAATCGTTAATTTCTGCAGCCCTAATATATATATATATATATATATATATATATATATATATATATATATATATATATATATATATATATATATATATATATATATACACACACTTAATCTACACTACATCTAAGGTTGCCAATTCATAATTGCCATGTCAACAACAACACAATTATTGAACATTCTTTCTTGCCCTGTCCCTGTTCATCTTAGTATGTCATGGAACGTAACCTGAAAGTCTTACAATCCATCGATATTTTGTAGGGAACAGTCCGGTGCCGAAACGTCGTGGGGTCGAAACTTCTTGTGGTCGAACTGTCCGGGGTCGAATCGCCCGGGGTCAAACCGTCCGTCTTAGAAACGTCTGTGGTCGAACCGACCGGGGTCAAAACGTTGTGGGGTCGAAACGACAAGGTCGAACCGTCCGGGGTCGAAACGTCGTGGGGTCGAAACGACAAGGTCGAACCACCCGGGGTCGAAACGTCCGGGGTCGAAACGTCAAGGAACACCGGTTTCTTCACTTTCCCCACATTTTTATTTGTTGGATCTCGTGCCATACCCACGGGTGTAGAACGATAATCTATAATTGTTTTTATCTACCACCCGCCGAACATATTTTAATGTTAATGTTCGCGACATTCATTCTGTTATTGTACCTACGGGACACACGTGAGAGACTAACACAATTTTATCACTGCTCTTTTGACGTGAGTCCCATTTGGACTATATGCTGTTCTTACTTACTGAAGGTAAGGAAAACATGTTATTTAAAAATCAAGTTATCTTCCGACCTGGCGAATTCCCAAACAAGTTTTAAGGAGCCCTCCATAAATG
>CALYLW010000386.1:757500-772500 GCA_944989445.1 Ampullaceana balthica | reverse complement strand
AAAAATCTAAAAAAAAATACGCTAGTAAGACTGGGAGACACATAATCAAATATGAAATATAAAAAAAATATAACAAGTTAATGCAAGCCTCGGTCAATAAAATATGTTGATGTCTACGAGACAAAAAAATTGACAATATTTGGATGATGTCAAACGGTTCCGTAATTAATATGAAGGTGGCATTTAAAGATTACTATGTTAAATTGTGCAGGATCATTGATGTCTTAACATAAAGTTATAAAAAAATGCTATCACTAAATTTGCTGACATTAGCGTATAATCATTACATGTCTTTCAAATATCCTGTAAAAGAAGTAATTGTTTACCTTAGTCTAAGGATATAGTTGTTGAAAGACTTTGTAACTAAGTGATGCAAGAAATTGGTTCTCCTTGGCATAGTTCTGTACCTTTTTTTTTAAATAATGACTTGCTTACTACTGAAAAATCTTTTTTCTGTGAAGGATTTTATTTTCACTTCCTTCATTGAGCTTTTAATTTTCTAAAGTTTATGAACGTTGTTGTAAAATCTCACGGTATTTCAATTTAAATGTTTTTAAAAATAGATATCATCTAAACAAAAATTAACATTTAGGTACCAAAACACGCATAAAGACACGCAAACATAAACACAGAAATGGATATTCCCATAAGAGTGTTTAAAATCAACCAACCCAACAACAGTACAACAGATTCGAAAATATTTCAAAAATAAATATCTTTAAAATATGCTTTCTATCTACTATATGAAGCTTAGTTGGTGTTTGTATCTTTGTATGTTTGTATGTGTCACTTTTCGACTCTCAGTTACACAGTCACTGAAAAACCAAATAATGGACGGGGACCAAATTTGTCAGGGAGGTTTTTTTAAACCCACAGATGGTTTAATATAGTTTTTCGTAATTGTCCCTTTTGCATGAAAGTCGTAAATTAAAAAAATCAGAAAAAGAGACAAAGAGAGAAAAATTAAATCCCATTTCCATATTGAACATCTTTAGGTGGACATTCAAAGCGAGTTATTTTTGGTGCAGTATTTCTTTTCCCAATACCCTCATAAATTAAGCTGTTCGGTACAAAGCAATGGCCTTTTTACGGCTACTTTCTTTATAGTATAGATACGTTAAAAATATAGCATTACAATTGTCACACGATGCATCGGGTTTTATTTTACAAATGTAAATGAAATTGCGAATTTTGTTAAGTGATTCATTACTCGACATTTTATATAAAAACAACTAATTATAATTCCTACCCGCATTAATTAATGTGTGAAATTTAAGTGAAAAGCGATCAATCAAGTCAAATATTCACAATATATAGTTACTCATTATTAAATATATAATTAAATGCTATTCCTATGTTCGTATTAAACCGATATTGTTTCATGTTTATATAATGTGTATATTTCCTTAATATTTATCTTTTAATTATACTTGATACTTACTTTTTTTTCTATACCAATAAATGCCTAATGCCTAAATCACCAATCAAGATATCTCCAATTTTAATTTTGCTGGCTTATTCCTCTAAAAACTGCTTCTTAAATTTAAATCATCATCGTTCTAATCATTTTTAGGCATTCCCGTTTAAAATTATACTAATTGCATAAAAAGTCGTAATTTAAATCGTAAAATATAGAAACAAATTTATTTAAAAAAAATTAAAATCATTTCTATAATAAAAGACTTTAATTAAAAAGGCGTTAAAAAGTAGATTTTTTTTGGTGCAGTACTTATTTAAAAACTTTATTTTTAGCGCCCCGCTTTCTTATATCTACTAGCGTACACCCATCAAAAATGACGGAAGTTTTCAGCTAAAATCTATTTATTATATAAAAAATGAACTTTTTTTAGGGTGCCTACGGCGACGACCTTTTTCAAAAGCCCAACTAACTTGTCCTTGTTTGATAAATTCGAAATATTAAACTTTCTGAAATGTACACAAAATAGTTTATAATAGGGGTTGCAGGGCGCCTGCGGCGCCCCGTTTCTTTTTTGTTTTATAATTAACCATAATCAAATCCTCTTTTTACATTGATCCCTTTTCCAAAATTAAAATATGAGTGAAAACAATGACGTCATATAATATCTTTTTACAGCGCATATTTAATTTGCACACCTTTTGATGCTTTGGTGCAGTAATTTGGTTTTCCCTGCTTTTTAAAATTAGTAACGTCAGGACTGACTGACAGACACTACTGACTTGCGTGACAATGGCAAATTATATAGTTTTATAGTATTGCCTAAATACGGTGCGCAGATTTTCTGGAAGCCTTTTTAATACGACAGCTTTTGTTTCTTAATAGATTTTTTTTCCATTTATTACATTTATAATTTAGGTTATTTGTGCTCTTGACCTTTTTGAGTTGGAAGTGCCATAATTCTTTATCTAATAGATGCTGTGACAAAAATTGTATGACTACAATTGTGTAACGACGCTGTGTCGTTATATATAAGCTTTTTTAGGAACGATGGAAGTAGAGACCTTTTGAAAAACTGTCAATTATGTTTATTTAGTAAATGTGGGAATAAAATTGTAAATTCATTATTTACCATTTGAAAATCTGTATAAAATTTAATATCTTATTTCGATTGCTTTGTAGCCGGGTAAAAATATTTTAAAAAACAATTTGTATGTCTTTGTTCCAAATGCTTTTATAAACAGACGATTAAATTTTTCGAAAACAAAAAAAACAGCTTATAATTTCTTAATAATCTAGATGCCAAAAACTTGAAAAAGAGGGGGGGGGGATTTGGGGAGTAGTAGAATTATGGGGCACGGTGGTCGAGTGGCATGCGCGCTCGGCTGGCGTACCGATGGTCACGGGTTCGAATCCTTGAGAAGGCAAAGATTTGTTCCAGTGGCCTAGGGTGTCCCTGAGTCCACCCAGCTTCGAATGGGTACCTAACATTAGTTAGGGAAATAAAGGTGGCTGGGTAATGCGTGAAACCCTTATAGCCGATGCCTGTGAACGCTGCATCACTTGCCAACAGACCGGAATAGTATATGGTCGCATTAATCTTCTGTATAGAAGGAGCGTCTGTGTAGATAAGACAAGACAATAAACCAAATATAACGTACTTGTGGTAAACGGGATCCAACAAAAATTTGAATCCCTATTTAAAAAGTATCTTTTGTGCCCGAGATTCGTAAATTTAAATATTGTTAATTATAGAGACGAAGAGAGAAAATATTAAATTTAATTTCAATATTACACTACCCAGAGAGACATTCAAAATAAATTTGTATATATTTTAAAAACATTTATTTATTTATTTCTTTAATGAAAGTATTTTCTAAATTTTATTACTAGACTTTATATTGAAAATGTTTTATTGTCTTAAAACGGTGCGTACATTTTACTCAAAGCTTTCTAAATAAGACTGTGTTAGTTTCTTAAAATTCTTTTGGAAACTACATTGGCAAAATTAATAATTTAGTTATTAGCGCTTTGAGTTTAGTAGTTATTGCCTTTTAGAGAGCAAAAAAAAAGGGGGCGGGGTGCGTAGTTCCTTTGTCTTATAGCTGCTGTTACAAATATTTCATTACTTCAATTATTATAACCATGTGGGGTCGAAAACATATACATCTTTTACGTCACGACGGTTCTCGTCAAATTTTTACAAACCCACAGTTAAATTTAGCTAGCACCCTTAAAGTAGTGAGTGAATTTTATGAGGAAAGCAATTCTCAAAGTGACAATATCTCAGGAGTAAAGAAAATTAGAAATTGAAGGGTTTTTTTAAAAAATACGTTAAAAAATAATTTCTGATTTCTTGATAACTAATAAAAATATATGCACTCTAAAAAAGTGTGTTTCAAGATCAAATAGAATTTGATACTACCTTAATAATTATTTTTTTCCATTTTTCTCTCACTAATGGGTCAACTTCCCAAATGAGTCAAAGTCTTTAGATTTTTAAAGACTCATGCTTAATAAAATTAAGCCCGACTGAACTAAAAGTAATATTGAGTAAAATCGCTTTCTCTTATATTTGATAAGTAATTACAATATAATCATTGGCTACTGGACTGTTGGATATTTTTAGACCAAACTTATAGTTCATATGAACCTGATAACTCATTTGAATTTTCACATTGATTAGAACTTAATATGTCTACCCTTTACGTCCACGATATTTTTTTTCATGGCAACATTTTTTAAACGAATAGATCCATCTTAAATATACTTGGCAATAAATTATTTGATTTTCAGAAACAAAATCGGGAAAAAGGGGCTAGAAAAGAGAAAAGTGGGCTTAATTAAATACTTTACAAAATAGCATGTCTTATCGGAAAACGGGAATAAACAAAGAATCACATCCCTTAGTGAAACAGCAACATATTAGATATTGGCAGAGGCGTCACTAGGGTTGGTGTCACACGGGGCGGTAACTCATGGTGTCACCTCTTCACGACTGAAGGGGCCGTCCATAAATGACGTCACGTAAGGTTGCCGATTTTTTACCCCACCCTCCCCCAGCGTCATACTTTGTAACAAAAACGTAGACCCCCACCCATTCTTTTACGATATCACGTCACAAAGCCTTGACAACCCCCCCCCTTCCAAGCCATATTTTCTCAATAAAAATAGCATGTTGCAAATTATTTTGTCATTTAAATATGTATTTAGTGTAAGTCTGCACTCTAATATCGTAACACGCGTGAAGCCATTGAAAACGTAATTAAATAAATGGTAAACAATCAAATATTTAAGTTAAACTTTTATTTAAAGTTGTGCGTTTTTGATGTGACGTCACATTTTTTAAACACACCCCTCCCCCTCGTCACACATCGTCACAGACGAGTGACCCCATCCCCCTATGGCGGATTAAAGGGGGGGATGAACGGGCTAAAGCTAGTGGCCCCCAACAATTTAAGGTCCCCCAAACTTATTATAAATTATAGTGTATAATAAAGATGCAGGCAAAAGTTTGTATGAATCCCTGAAAATGCCTTGGACAGTCATACGGCAATGCGGCACATATGAGTAGGAATTATAACGGAAACCAGGCTATTCTTTATGAGAAGTGCAGTGTTGCTCATTATGTGCCGTGCACTGTTCATTACATTAATTTGTTTGGGAAACATAAAATTGATACATGTTAACAAAGCCTTATCTGACACAAGATGGTTTGCCTGACATGATGCTGTAAGATCTGTTAATAAATAATACCGTGAGAATATCGCAGCACTGGAAGAATTAGCAACACACGAAAATCAGCCACGTGAATGTCGACTTGAAGCAAAAGGATTTCTAAAGGAACTTGAACAACTGTAAGTCACTATTTTTACTTTAAATTTGAGTTTGTTAAAAGATAGGATTCTTAATTTGATTACTATGAAGACAAAGGAAAGGACAAGTCCGAGGTAAAACAAAAGAAGAGTATAAACAATCTTCAATGCTATAAAACAAAAAAGAAAAAAAAGAAAGCGTCAGACAAAAATTCAAGGTTGAGCTATTTCTGGTAATCATTGACAAAACTTTCTTAAACCCTACAACATCGGTTAGGCGCATATAAAGACATCCATGAGAAATTAGCCTTTCTTACAAACCTTACTGAGCTCAGCAATTTCGCCATCCGATGGGCAGGAGCCAAGTTAATGGAAGAATATTCAAGCGATTTCGAAGACTGGTTAACTTCAGAATTAGTCCAATTTTCAGAACTCTTTAAAAAAGTTATTGTCCAGACCCAGGCACAGGGAAAGGAAAAGGAAGTAGCCCAATGCGAAACTCAAAACAAGTGCACAGAGATAAAAAAAAATTGCTGCTTTTGAAGGAGCTAAATTTTACCAAGTCCTTTATAAATGTACACATCGCACTTCGCATCTATCTTTCAATGATGAAAACTGCAGCTGAGAGCGATCCTTTTCAAAGTTGAAAAGAATATAAAATGAGTAAAAATTCGCATGGGACAACAAAGACTGAGTATGCTCAAATGAGCATCGAAAAAGAACTTGTAAGCTTACTTAGCTTTATTGACTTGTTTGAAAACTTCGCCTTGAGAAAAATTCGCCAACGAAAGTTGTAGGTTGAAATAATAATAGTACATATCAAATGGAGAAAACAATTCGTTACCCCATGAAAAAAAAAGTTTAACAAATATATATTTAAAAATACGGAATAACAATTAATATTTTTTTAAGCAGGCCTGTTCGTAATAACGAAACAGCGTAAGTCGGGATGGGACCATCGTAACCGGAGGACTACATGTATATAAACATGTCTATTCTTTCACGCCTTTAATAAATATATATAAAACCAAATATTAACTCAAAGATATTGAATTCATAATTTTCCTATAGAAAAGCATCAACAGAGAAAAACCATCTTTTGATTTTTGGGGGGAATAAAAATCGTATTCCCCCCCACCCCACTGTTGTGGAGGGAGTCGTGAGGTGGGATTCGTCCATGCTGTCGGTGTGTCCAAGCCCAAATGGCTTTATATCTTTTAAATAGGGCTGCGGAAATTAACGATTAATTTCTCGATTAATCGTTAAAAATTTTAACGATTAAATTTTTTAAAAACAATTAATCGACCCACCACTTATCACTGTACTGGAAGTCAAAAAATAAAATATTTCGGCCAATAAATATTAACTAATTTCCGTACGATTATACGAACATGTTGGTTCTAAACTATTTTATTTACTGGCGTGAATGTTCAAAATGTTGATAAAGGTTATTGTGTCCATTGAGAGAAATCGTTTGCCTTCAATGCAATGGTCCGTCTAAGCTTCGTTGGTCTGTGTGCAAAGTTTAAAAAAAACTAGTGTGCAAAGATGCGCAACGTCCATTTTTTGGTGCAATATTTTACAAATTTTGCTCGGTGATTCTAAACTCCTGCAAGGCATCAGTCAAATATCTGCGTAGCCACGCTACTTAAAGGGAACGTCTCTACAATGGTTCTAACACTTCGCTTACATATCCTCTACAAACCAAACACCCACTGCAGTATCAGAAACTTCAGCTGAGACAATCTAAAGCTATGTGAACGATTGTTCAGCTCGGCTGGTTATATTGTTAATAAGACCCACTCATCACTTGAGCCAAATAATGTCAATACTCTTGTCTGTTTGCGTTGTTGGTTAAAAGATGTCATATAAAGAAGACATTCCAGTGTTATTTCGATCTTTGACAAGTACGTTTAATAAATGTTACTTATGACACCATACATTTCAATTTTTGGCTTTAATCGAAATTAACGAATAATTAATTGTTAATTTTTCAAAAGTTAACGATTAAATTTAAATTAATCGTTAACAGCCCTACTTTTAAAACACAATACACTGCCCCTTTCATGTCCAGCCTTTTTTTGAAGATCTCTCTGCTGCGACTGTTTCTTTTCTTTTTTTTCCTAATTTTTTTTAATGTTGTTTGTGTGTTGGGACTGTTTTATTATTGAAAGTTAACTGATATTTTTTTAAATAAAAGTTTTCGCGTTTAACGTATTTCATTATATTTCTTAATTTCTTTCTAGATGAAAAAATTGTCTTCTTTTTTTTTGGTACAAAATCGTACACAGTAAAATTTTAAGCTCGGGTGTCACCCCCACCCCTGATGGGTAAATTGGTAAATAGGACCATTTTGATGAAGGGAACAAAAGGGAACACACTATTTATAAAAATAGTATTGATGTATTTTGATGTGATTTTAATTAATTAATTTGACTTTCTTCCTTTAAGTTCTATAAGTGTATTAAAGACTTCTTGTGTTTTATTTCAAATGTAATCCCTTGCTACATGAGAAATTCAGAAATATGTGTATGCAGGATTTTAAATTAAATCAATACTATATTGAATTGTTTGTTTAGTTTCATGGTGCTCTTTATATTGCATAGTTTTTTTTTCAGAATTAGAGTTTCATTTTTCATATGCATCTTTCTGACCAACTGAAAGTTGAATTCTCAAGAGCAAGGTCAGCACAAAATTTATTTATATAATAACCAGAAGGCTGAAATTAATTGTCGCATACATATACATACTTAAAAAATAATCATTTGCATATTTTCAACTACGCAATAAAACTTTTAAGGGCAGGATACTCCCGCTGCATAAGCACGGGAATAATTCTAGTTTAAAATTAATTGTACATCCTTAAAGCATAGAAACAAATGAGACATAATACGTGACCTCATCAGAGAATATCCTGAATGTTTAATCAGAAGATGCAGTGACTCTATAATTCCGAGAAGCGCTGAGAGATTCTGCCATAGTTGTAATAAATCTTTTAATCAGTGGCAGGAATCCATCTGATCAAGGACACTTAAAAGATATGTTAATTTTCAAAACGACAAGTCTTCTTTTTTACATAATTGCTAAGAAATGAGACCATCAACCGTATGGGACTGTAAGATTTTGTAGAAATAATGGAATAATAAAAAAAAACGTAAAAAACAAAGTTTTTGATTATAAATCCTTTATTTACGAGACATAACTAAAAGTATGTTCATTATAATATGCATCGCACGACAATCCAAATATCCAAAATTGTAGTTATGTCACATATATAAAGGATTTATAGTAAAAAAAAACTACTAAAGTCTGCCTGCTAAATTTCAGCTCGATTTGATCACGGGAAGAGGGTTATAAAAACATGTTTAATATAGTGCGCACCGCGAGGCAGACTAGCAATTACTAGCATTTACATTTACAGATCGGGAATATATTTTCAAAAAAGTATCGTCAATATAATACGCACCGCGACCCTCTAGCACAAAAATTAACATGCTACATAGAGATAAATAGAGATAATCTAAAAATTCATTAATTTAATTACAGTACATTCAATCGATCTGAAATGTTGACAGATCATTTGTATTAGCGGCACAAGTCTGTCTGCAAAATTTCAGTTCGCTAGCATTAGAGGAAGTGGGTTAAAATCGATCCAAAGTTTTTTTCGGCATTCAAGGCATCAAGCAATCAAGCAGAGGCCACGATTTAATATAAAGGATTTAAAAGCAAAGTTTAACTGTTTTATTGTTTTTATAACTTCGAGATAGAGTTTCAAAAGAAATTGAGTTTGTTTAACATATGACGTAGAGCTTTGCGTCCCTAACGTATTATACAGGACCTAAGCCACTTTTATTTTAATATAAATATATAAATATCATTTATATACTACTCCCCTGGAATTTTAAAATATCTCAAATGCTTGTAATAAAAAAATATTTTTGTCACTTCATAATCGAGATATCGCCAAAAAGCAAAATTATAAAATACCTTTTATTATTTTCCCGATTCTTTATGCCCAACTGAAAGCGACATTTGATAAATTCGGATTTTTTTATTTTTTTTTGTTTGTTTGACAACAAGAAATCATTAAGAAAACCCAGGGAAAGCCTTGTTTCATCAACTTAATGAAGCGAATGAAGATAAGTCCAGTCCCCTGGATTACTCCTTGATTCTTTTGTTCTCCTGGATCATGACTTTTTGTATGCAAGTCACTGGAATCAGTGGTGGAGTGGGGCTTGGCCCTGGGGGAAAAAGTATCAGTGCGCATTTCTGGCTGTCTTAACGTTAGTTTAGTGAGATTCCATTATCCCGACGTCGTCTGATCGCCTTGGATTGGGTGCCAGGGTCCCTGGTTCACCACGTCACGTTCTGTACTTTAGCCACAATGGTGTGGCTAGCTGGGAATGAGACCTTGAGAACTTTTTTTAAAAACAGGCAGTTTTTATATATACACGGTTGGAGTCACCGACATTTCTCGGCGTCTGGTGTTAACGTCTTGGTAGATATTACCAACTTTTATCATACATACAAGAGAAGATCAGATACAGCTGCTTTAAAAGTTAAGTCGGTTCTTGCCACGATTACATTTCAAAATTGAAAGAGTAACGGTGATTCTTTTGAGCTTTACTGACCATAATAAAAATAATTGGAATTGCACCATGTCATCTCCCAAAAGCAATTGTTAGCACCAAGAAGGAAGTTTAACTACACTTCTCTAAAATAAAAATTAAAAAAGAGATTTATTAGATTCTATCTTAATTTGTTTCGAAATCAGTAAGTTCTATATTTCATCCACATTACACATACGACGTTAAAGTACCAAGAGAAAAAATCTTAATATTCAATTTAAAGGTTTTACAAGGTGAAGTGAGAGTTTTTCTTTAGAGTCTTTCTGAATTGTGTAGTTATTTGGTATAAACATTCAGAAAAAAAAACTGCCGAAAGTTAGTTAACATTCAGATACAAGACCCATTCTTAAATACGTACACAAAACCAAAGCTATAGTTAAAGTGTATGTAAATAAACTATAAATTACGAGTAAAAGTCGAGATTGGCGTAGAGTGGTAGACCATTCTCTATCTTTGATCGTAATGATAGACGTGAAGGTCTTAAACTCACTTAATGTCACTTAATGTCATGAGTCTGACCCGGTCTGAGAAACTTTATCTCAAGGCTACACCAGAGTCAGCAGCATTATGTTAGGCTTTCAGTCAATGAGATTTACTCTTTTCTTCCAAAGTCTAGGCGCAATTTTCCATTTCGTAATCAAATTTAAAAAAAATCATTTTACCCTCAGATACCCTCTAAATTTTAGAAGTTTGGCTTGATGGAAAGGAAAAATGTATTGACATAATGGCGTAATCAACGAATGGAGGTACTTTACAGGATGTATAGCAAAGATTAAGAGGTTTCTGTTTATTTTTCTTCACGAATGGTAATTTACTTAGTTCACAACTATCGCCGCGCCATAATTCGGAATAAAGCCGTGGATTAAACAAGGATTTACTGTAATTAGTATTTCTGGGCATCATCAGGTGGTCTTAAAATATGAAACTAAAGCTAAACCAACATAAAACTATATAATTTGCAATTGTCACGCAAGTCAGTAGCGTCTGTCAGTCAGTCAGTCCTACGCTATGCGAGGTAATTCCCGATAAAAATAAATAAAAAGTTCCTTTCGAGATTATAACAAAATGTGTTGCTGACCATAAAATATTGTGACGTGACGTCATTATTTGAGTTTTTATTAATGTGTGAAGCGAACGAAGTAAAAAGAGCAATGTTTTATTTGATGTGATTAATATAATTATTTTTTTTTGGGGGTTAAATATCCGTTTTTTGTGTATGTGTCCATGTCAATATTACGTACGTAATTATAAATTTAATTTTCTATATTAATATATAACATTCGTTTTTCGTTTTATGAAATTTACAATTGGTTGTCGTTCGGTTGTCAAGTTTCGATGCGTTTTGAACTACAAAGCCATTATTTATTACTGCAAATGAAATTTGTCAACTTATGCTTCAGTTTAGCGTTTGTTTTTTCTTTTATACACTTTGAGATTGCATATTTGTATGTTTTAAAAAAATCGGACTCCTCCCCACAATAGTTTTTTTTAAAATTGTTATTTACATGTAATATTTCAATGTGTCTTAGACTAATTTTGAATAAAAAATCTTTGCTTTTAATATAGAACTGGAAGGGATGCTGACTTGACAATAATAAAAACGTTTATTAGAATTACTAAAACGTGTATATTAAAGTTAATACCTTAATATTTTCTTTTATCCAGTGCTTAACTTTACTTCAAAGGTTTCATGCAAAATAAATAGTTCATTGTTATTCATATTTGTAAACAGTTACAATTTTTTATTTACATCTTTTTGATAATGTAAAGGTAGTAATGTGTGGACCAATGGGCGCATAAACTGACAAGTCATAATAGATCTTGAAAAGGTGCTGACTTGACAATAATAAAAACGTTTATGTGAATTACTAACACGTTTGATATTAAATTGTAAATATGATTAACAGTTGATAATTTAATCTTTTCTGTTATTCTGTGACAAACTTTGCTTACTACGTTTCATGCAAAATAATAGTTTCTTTGTTATTAACATGTGTAAAAATTACATTTAATTTTTACATGTTTTGGTAATGTTGTTGTAATAATGTATGGACAAATGGGCGAATAAACGGACAAGTAAAAATTATCAATGAAGCTTAAACTGCTTCAAATTCAAATCACAGATATGCTTGATGTGGATCACATTACAGTCACATAATTTTTTTTAACGCACTGTGCTGTATTATTGGTGCACTCATAATTGGTGCGCACTATTCAATGCCGCAAGTTAACGTCCGGCTGACTCCTCAGCAATATTTGTTAATACTTTGAGCTTCAAACTTCTTTGCTGTAGTATCACCGTATGCAGTGTGTAATTCACTATGCATTTACTATTATCCTGATTATATCATTATTATTCATGCAAACTTATATAACGCGAAGCCTAAGCTTGGAGGTTTTCTCATAACACATATATTCGTATATATAATCAAAATATATACTCTGCTATGTCCGTTCGTAACGCTATATTTTAGAAAGCGCACCGCTAAAAAAATAGCCTTGAAAAGAATACTGCAAAAAAGAAAAACACCAAACAAACAACAAACAAACAACAAACAGAAAAAACGCTATTTTCAAACGTCATAAAATTGTTCAATATGGAAATGAGATTTAATTTTTCTCTCTTGGTCTCTACATTTTCTGATTATTTACTATGCGGCTTTCAGGCAAAGGGACAATTACAACAACTGAAATATATCCATTTTGAAAACCTCCGTCATTTTTGACGGGTAATACACTAGTTTCTATATAAATGACAAATGATAAATATATCAATGGATATCTTTAACAATTAGTGAACTTATAACATAGGAGTCGGTAAATTACCCCATTTAGGGGTAAAAAGGGAATTCCTGGGGGTAATGCAGACTCATTGGGGACATATAAAATCCGCTTGATATATTCAAGATCCGTCATGTGTACGTGTACGTTTAGAATATAAACCCACTATTGAACCAGTTCCTTCCAGAGAACGCATTCTATAAATGCAGGTAAATTTGCAAGAGAAAAGAAAGCAGCATTTTGGATTAAAGCTTTCATACTAGTGTACTTGGACGATTGTGTAAATATAACTTTTGACTACATCAAGGATGTAGTTATCAGACATCTTACCAAGCTCAAAGAGCGCTTGACTGTTTTCAGTTATTGATTCGCACAATGTCAGTTGGATTGAAGATCCCTTGAAATGTTACAATGTGGATGCAGCAGATGAGACACAAGGGTTGGCACTGGCACTTCTTGAACTTCAATTCCATTATGAGGCACATATTAAATTTGCAAACAAAGCAGATCTGAAACATTTTTGGATGTCAAATTCTGCAAAGGCTTTCAACATTACACATGCGAAGGGCGTCAAAACGTTTATGCCTTTTGCAACAAGATATCTTTCTCAACAAGGTTCTTCCACTCTAGTGAACAAAAACAAAGCTGCGAAATCGATTGGACCCTGAAGACAGCATCCAACATATTTTGTCACAAAACTGAAAAGTAAAAATATTTAAAGATGAAACGTGTGTTTTATAATAATAATTTATTTGTATTAGATTTATAATTTCAGTTACGTTTTAAAATAACCTTGTGTTTATCGAACTTTATCGCATTTTGTCCGATTTATCGTTAGCCTATAATAGAATGGCCAGTGCCAATAGGCCGTTGGGCATTTAACAGTTATAACCATTATATTCGACTGTAAACTTTTATAATTGTATAAAATAACCCCCCCCTCTGAAATAAAGTATCTAAGAAAAATATTTTTCAGATTCATCTTTTGACATTTGTCAGGCTTCTAAAACGTCAACATAAACTTTCATATTTGGGGTAATGGGCAAAAAGGTTCGCCGACCCCTAAATATAAAATATTTCAAACGAATCACTACAAAGAAACATAATGAAACCAACAGTGACTTTCGAAAAGTGCACAGCTACAATATAGAGCGGAAATCTGCTCCTACCAGCAATCCACTGGCTTGAGCAACAACCAACTACAATGTAAAGGACATTTAAGAGCTTAATTATATGTAGAAACAAACTGAACTCGCTATTAGAAGATTCCATGAGGACCGATGTATGACTGCCTTCCATTTTGAAGTCATCGTTGATTATTTGATCGTGTGTTTTGTACTTGTTTGGAAGAGGTAGACACTAAAATTCTATGTTTCTTTCAGGACCTCGCCACTTGTTTTCAAGTCTCAACTGACTGTGTTCCATATTTCCGATGCTAATATACTTAAGTTGTATGTTATCCGCTATCGGCAGGGCCGGCCTTAGGGCAAGGCGAACGAGGCAACCGCCTTGGGCCTCGCGCTTTTCAGGGCCCCACGCTTTGACTAAACATTTTACTACATTTTAAAGGTTTACAAACGACATGTTGAAAATGGAGAAGTTGTAAACCGAAAATGGCTCATACATTTGGCATTTAAATACAAAATGTTTCGTTTCTGTTGCAAACTTTTAGGCAACACTGTCTGCTCTGGCATTCGACGGGATTTGTGACTGGAAAGGTGCCAGTCTTTAGCTTGTATGATCATGAGAAATCAAAGTGCCAATAGCATGAATATTTGCAAATGGTTGAAATCTTACAGAAATTGAGGTTTTGAAACACAATAGCAATTTCAAAAGAAATTACCACTGACTTAGAAGTTGAGCCCATTTTCAAATAGACGATTGTGCGAAAAGAAAGAAACAAGCAATTTACATATGAAGGACAAAATGAAGGATTTATAGATGCACAAGAAAACTTTCGCACATATTTATTTAACCAGATTGTTGATAAGGCAATCATGTCGATGGACATTCGCTTTGAAATACTACGAAGGCATCATTACTCGTTTGGATTTATTTATAAATTTCATCAATTAAAACAATAAGAACAACAACAGCAACAACAACAACAACAACATGTGTCATATGCAGTATTAATCTGGAGAAAAAGCTCACAGCCTGCGAAATTAAGGATCTTGGTGATTTTATGCTTGCTGAAGAGCTGCAATCATTGAGTTCTATAATTCCTGCAGTCACCTAAAACGATCCAGATATAGTTACTTTCCTAGCACACACATTGCACTTCGAATACTTTTAACTATTCCTGTCTCATTGGATCTCAGAGAAAGTAGCTTTTCGAAATAAAAAAACGTATTGAAAC
>CALYLW010000386.1:670000-752500 GCA_944989445.1 Ampullaceana balthica | reverse complement strand
CTAGATTTAGGGTAGTCCTAATTTCACTGCCCACATGCTATCATTTTGTCACAGCGAAGGTCTGTTTTCTGGACTTCCTGCTTGACGCTGCGAGGATGCCATAAGACAACTCCAGCGAAATTAAGAAATCGCAATGGCTTCCTCATGCCACAATTTCGATTTCTTTACAGAATCTGTCCAGAATTCTTCGAATCTGACCTTCCAATTTTTTTTTCCAAGAAGGAAAGTCGCAAAAAGTGTTCCAGAAATAATCGAACAACCAGAAAGATTATAAAAATCAAAAGTCTTTTACCAGAGTTTAACCTCAAGGGATCTGCGGCTAGAAAGCAAATGCGCTTTTTTAACAGGTGTAGTAGTACCGCAAGGGAAGGAATCCTTAGGTTTATTTCTAAATGGCTGGCTCTTCGTAGGTTGATGTGACATAATTTGTAATCTCTTCGACAAAAAAAAACAACAAAAAACAAAACAACAGATATTTTTTTCTAAATTAAATAACATGACGTAAACACTTTTACTTTCTTAGAGAAAATAACTGTCATTAAAATATTATACAAAACGTTTTAATAAATAGGTTAAGGTTGAATCTAATAAAGAAGACCGTCTCTTTATTTTAACTTTTTCAACTAAGTTTCAGCGCGGGTATTTTAACCCACCAATCTCTTTGCCATCTCGGGTCACATGTCGTGGATGTATATTGTATATAAGAATCTACCCCTTTCGGACATTGAAAGCTTTTAAAACTCGATGGATCCATTAGTGATGTCAAACTTATATTTCGTAACTTCAAAACAAGAAAGGAAGGCTCTCGTCAGTTTACGCCGTCTAGCTTGGTCGGATTTTTTTTCTACGGCTGGAATCTTTAAAATGATAATCTCCTTTTATCTCAGGCATTCAGGAGTAGGCGTCGGGACAACGTCTCAAGCCGTCTCCATCGACTCTCCGCGTCTTTCCTTGAATCTGGCTTTCTTCTAAAGCAGGGGTCTCCAAACTTTTTTGACTAAAAACGTGTGGCGGGTGCTTATGAGGTTTAACATGTGAAGCTCACTCATTCTCTCACTTATAGATCTCTCTTTTGCCTTCTAAATTATAAATCTTTAATTTTTATACCAAACACCCGCCCCACGTTTTTAGTCATATTAAATCGAAGTACTTGAACTTATAAGTTTTAAATAATTTTTTCTTTTATTCCACTTAAAAAACGTGGTTTTTAAAAAATCTTTTTTAAATTTTATTTATTTTAATCTTTTTAGTCAACTAATATTTACCTCTATTAATTTTAACAAACACCTCATCAGCACCCGCCCAACGTTAATACCACGGCAATTAGGTCACGGGGGTGAAGTCCGCACGTGAAATCTAACAACGGCAGTCGGATACAAATGCTTATATAGAGATAAACTAAAAAATACATTAATTTAATTGTCGTACATTCGATCGATCTGAAATTTTCATACACTTTACTGTCATCCAAGATCTATATGTGGTAAAAATATGAGCTCTCTAGAACCATCAGAAGTGGTTTAATTTCACGTTGGCAACTTTGAAAAATTGCGGACAGACAGACATACACGAAAGCAAGTTAATAAAAACGTGGTTAAAAACATAGTAGAAAAGTAGAAAAGTATATTAAAAAAACGTTAAAAAAACAAGTTTTTCACTACGAATCCTTTATGTACGAGACGTAACTAAAAGAATGTTCATAATAATACGCAGCGCAAGACTATCCAAAATTACAAAATTGTAGTTATGTCTCGTAAAATATGTTTAATATAATGCGCATCGATCAGGAATATGTTTATAAAAAGTGTTGTCAATAAAATACGCACTTTATTGCGCGACAGAAAGGTTGTTCAATATAATGCGCACCCTTACACTCTATCTCAAAAAATGACATGATTCATAGAAATAAATAAATTAATCTAAAAAATCAATAATTTAATTACGGTACATGCGATCGATCTAAAATTTTTGATACATTGTTTTTGTCATCGGCACAAAACTCCCTGCAAAATGTCAGCTCGCTAGCTTACGAGGAAGTGGGTTAAAAATCGATCCAAAGTTTTAGCGACAGACAAGCAATCAAAGTTTTAACCAGACACCACGAGTTAATATAAAGGATTTAAAAATTAAAAAAAAACGTAAAAAACCAAGTTATTCACTATAAATCCTTTATGTACGAGACGTAACTAAAAGCATGTTCCTAATAATACGCAGCGCAAGACCATCCAAAAATACACAATTGTAGTTATGTCTCGTAAAACGTATTTAATATAATGCGCACCGATCAGGAATATGTTTATAAAAAGTGTTGTCAATAAAATACGCACCTTATTGCGCGATAGAAAGGTTGTTCATTATAATGCGCACCCTAACAATCTAAAAAAATCAATAATTTAATTTCGGTACATGTGATCGATCTGAAATTGTGATACATTGTTTTTATCATCGCCACGAAATTGCCTGCAAAATGCCAGCTCACTAGCTTACGAGCAAGTAGGTTAAAAATCGATCCAAAGTTTCTGCGACCGACAAGCAATCAAGGGTTCAACCAGACACCACGGGTTAATATAAAGGATTTAACAACGATAGAATGGGAGAAGCTTGAGTCTGGTTGTGAACATTGCAAAAAGTAAAAATAAAAAGAACAAGTTTTTGACCCATAAATCCTCTATGTATGAGACGTAACTAAAAGAATGTTCATTATAATACGCAGCGCAAGACCATCAAAAAATACAAATTTGTAGTTGTGTCTTAAAACATGTTTAATATAAAGTGCACCGATCAGGAATATGATTATTAAAAGTGTTGTCGATAAAATACGCACCTAATTGCGCGACAGACAGGTTGTTCAATATAAAGCGCACCCTTACACTCTAACTCAAAAAATAACATGATACATAGGAATAAATAAAATAAACTAAAAAATCAATAATTCTATTACGGTACATGTAATCGATCTGAAATACATAGTTTTTATCATTGGCACCAAACTGCCTGCTAAATTTCAGCTCGCTAGCTTACGAGGAAGTGGGTTAAAAATCGATCCAAAGTTTTGGCGACCGACAAGCAATCAAGCAACCAGACACCACGAGTTAATATAAAGGATTTAATAAGTAAGTAGCAAGGAGATCTTTAGTGACAAGAGTTTTGCTCCTGTTTGATAGAACTTGATGGCAAGTTGCACACTAGAACTTTGTTCTTTTAAAAAAAGATTTGCTGGTCTCAAGCAATGTTCCCTTTAAGCTGCACGGTCCCGCAGCTAGCTGACCGACGCCGCGCAGCAGGTTATAACTACCTGAGCAGTAAATTTGGTAAAATTATTGCACTAAAATGGATGCTGTAGCAACCTTTGCGCACGGGCCAACGAACCTTAGAGGGAACATTGGTCTCTAAGCAGGGGATGGAACAGGTAATGATAGAAACGTTAGAAATTTTTATAAGTTAAAATATAGTGAAGTTGATGAGGACATGTGACTTACGTCTGCTACAATAAGGAATTTAATTTTTACTTATTTTACTGGATAAACGTATTTTCACTAGAATAGGTCGTAACCTGTAATGTAATACCACAAGTGAATTGGGATATACGGCTACAAGGTAACAACGTAATAAATTAAAGGATGGGGGATTTCGAGTATTATGGTTAAGGACAGTTTCAGGTGGAGAGAGGAAAATAACTAGCAGATGAATCCGTCGATCTCATTTATTAAAATTAATTTTAGACTCACAATTAACTAACGTTTTAAAGTCGTATTGACCGCCTATTGCCATTCAATATAAATTTGATTCCCCTTCCCCATAAGTTCATGTGATTTTGTCTAAACGGAAGTGGAGCTACACTACAAAAAATGTGAGTAAAATTAAGAACGAAAACAGACAACTTTTAAAAAAGAAGTTCACCGAAGAACAACGGTGACGGAAACCGTACATTCCCCGCCCCCAGACCACCCCCAACACACATTTAAATCCCATTTCTCATGCGTCCACACGCAGGCATTGAAGAGTGCCAATGTTGTCCTGCTCACTCGGAAACGTCCTTCATGTTATCACCAGTCGGCGGGCTCACAACTCATGGGTGAACCCCCAAAAAAAAAGTAAACAACATCGTGGATGCAGCAATGTTTCTATTCAAGAGCTTAAGCAAGGGGGAAAGAAGTAACGATGACAAAAACAAAACAGCATTATGTTTGGGGAGAGCGAGGAGTACATATGAAATACTATATTATGGAAGTGAGTGTGATTGAACATTTCTTTTCCTTAATAGGGGAAATCCGTTTACACTGACAATAATAAAAAAAGCTGATTACAAGTTTATAAAATGAACTTTTATCCAAAACGAAATCAAATGGATGTAATGTAATGTAATGCTGTTAACTGGCGCTGCAATATGGATGTAATGCTGTTAGGTGGCGCTGCGATCGATTTTTTTTATAGTGCTGCACCAAAAATAACACTTTTCGAACGTTCCGCATAAAATTGTTCAATATGATAATAAATGAATCAATAAAAATAAAAATAAATAAATGAAAGTTCTGCATTACGTTATTTTTTAATCTGATGTGTATTTATTTTGAAAACTTCCGTCATTTATTATTTTTTTGACGGGGGATACGGTGGTCTTAGCTGACCAAAGGCTATGGAAGCACATCCAGAAAAAACAGCAGGCTGAAGTCGGAGACCACGTGCCAATTGGCGCAAAACTCCTCGGCACGCAAAACTCAAATTGAGAACGAAGAAGAAGAAGTCATTTTTGACGGGTGATACACTAGTATATATATACTATATTAAAACTTAGCGTGAATAATTAATTTATATTTGTAAAACATCATATTCCCTGTTGTCCTGCTGATTATTTATGTATTATACCAGCTTCAGAGTCTGTTAGATTAATGGTCCTTTAAAAATTCACAGACCTGGTAACAGCAGCGTCACCATCCCCCTCTTATCACCATGTACACAAATCACATCCTAACCCCGAAGTATTAAGTATATTCAGCAATATAATTTCGCAAACATCGGAAAAGAAAGGTGTTTATATAATTGCGTTTAAGATCAGGACACAATCGTGTCTTTCAAAAGTAATATTTTTTACTGTAAACATTTAATTTTATTTAACTTTTAAATCTACGGTTTTATTTTACCAACGATTTTCCGAAATTTTAAGCGAGTAGGACCTGGGCAAGATTGAATGGTATAATTCATATACACTACTCTATGTTTCCTTAATGCAATATTAGATGTAATACTCGTTTTAAATATTTTTATATATAGATTGAAGTCCCTCAGCGTCATTTCAAATTTTTTTTAAAGTAATTAGTTTTACACATTCCTTTTACTTCACAATCTTGAAACTTTTTGAGTGACTAATTTTTTTTTAAAAAAAGTGTTATTGAACTACAGAATAATGTACTTGAAAAATTATTGCGTTATTTTGGAATAATTGTAAACATATATCAGAGTTGTCCACTAATTTCGAATGTTATTTTCCTAACAAAATAACAAAAGTAAACAGTTTTAGTTTTGACCAAACGGCCTGAAACTTTAAAAAAAATTGAATTAAAATGACCATACAGGGCAAAATTAAGTAAGATAATTGACTAAAATGAAGTATTTGGTTGGACATTTGTCTAGAGCAATCAGTTCACATCATCTCACTTCACAATAAACATTTGGGCTAATTTTTCTGATTTTTTTAGTGTTTTGCTGGTTGCAGTGTTATTTAATGTCAGGGCCTATCCTGTTGTGAACACTTAACTGGCCAGATGTACTGTTGAACCCAATTGGATGAAATATATTTGTCTGAAATTGAACCGTTTGATTCAAACAGAGTATCTGCTGATTGCTGAAGAGCGCTTTACGGTTTAAATTCTAGTCTCTGTCATTAGGTTACTTCCCCTATAACTCTGGTGGCGAACCTTTTTGTGGCCGCGTGCCCGAAATTCAACCAAAACCCAAATATTTATAGCGAAGTGCCAACACTCTTATGAAACCCGAAAATGTGAGTTCGGCAGTGATGGTTTGATTAAGGGAGTTATATTTTTGTCACGTGCCGGCTGCTGTGGCACGCGTGCCATAGGTTGTCCCTCGCTGCCCTATAAGAACATATCTTTGATTGGATCGACCATGCCGCTCTGGTATATACCAGTTAAACCGGTTGAGCTCTACTTACATGTGTTTTTTTAGAGAAAGAAATATGACCAATAAATGATTTACAGCAAAAATGGTCATCGTGAACTTGTACAATTGTGAAGAAATTTTATTCCCAAAAAATATCGCAACCCGTCTTCTGCTTCATATGTAATACGTAACGATTTTAAAAAAATAATAAAATATTACTATGCTTAGTCTCCCAATAGTTTCAAGAATAGAGAATTCAGCAAAACAGCCTTTTGTAGACGTGATAACTATTTTACGACACTGAAAAACTGGTTAAGACTGTTGCTCACTGGATACATTTTAATTATCTTCTTGTTGAACGTATTCGGTACCTGCAATGATGGTGGCAATTTCGGTTAATAATGTTCGACTTATTTTCGGTAATAGTTTCAAAAGCATTACACGGTTTTGTCTGTCTAGCCTTGAATGTGTTTTCACATGGGAACTATTTCAAGTTTGAAATGGTCACAGCCAACACCCTTGTATTAACGAAGAATAACTTCACGTAGTAAAATCGAATATTCCTGCAGAAACTCAGTTTCAGTGTGCATAATTGAAGTGCAGCAAGTATTTATCAAATTTTAAGTGCTATTCAAAGCACTTATCCAGTTGCACTAAGACAAACTAAACGTGATTGTCTGGATGTATAGCTGGAAGGCAGCAAGGGCAGAGGTATACAGAGTTAGATCTGTGCAATAAACAAAATCATCCCTTATGGTTGAATAGCAGTGGGGACGATGTTAAGCATGTAAAAAATAAAAAAATAAAACATTACCAGAACTTTTTCGAAAAGTAGAGTATGTTTGTCACGGGAAAATTTTTGGACGGAGCTACAGTGGCTTTAATCTCAAGTGATAAGCTTCTATCGCCATGCTCTAGTGATGGGCTAATAGTTTTTCCCCTAGGTTAAGACAGTGAGCTGTAAATGCACTTTAAGCTGTTTCATGATTAATTTTATCCAGAGCAGCGTTTTTTTACAAAGTGAACATTGAGCCATGAACCTTGCCATACTTTAGGAATATATTAACACTACCAATGAGGAATTTTCTGATGAACAATTGTTCTAAAGGAATTGCAGCTGAAGCAAACTG
The DNA here is from genome assembly GCA_944989445.1 of Ampullaceana balthica. Taxonomy (NCBI): domain Eukaryota; kingdom Metazoa; phylum Mollusca; class Gastropoda; family Lymnaeidae; genus Ampullaceana; species Ampullaceana balthica. Next base: position 745,253 of record CALYLW010000386.1, on the reverse strand, counting down.
ACGTCCCGTACCCTTAACACATTTTGAAGCAGAAAAACGACGACAAAATAGCTTGATGGCGGTGTGAAATGAGATAAAAATTGCCTTAAATTTCAACTTAGACCGAGGTTTCAAGCAAAGCTAATGACATGGCCTTGTCCGATTTATCACGTGGAAAACATGATCTGTTGTTGTCAATCTTCCCTAGTGGTTAAAAATAGAAGTCTTTACTTTGCGGCGTGATTTCGAGGGTGCTATAAAATTCTGCTCCACAGAATCGCAATAAATAAATAGTTTTTAAAAAAAAGTATTGACACGATTTTGAGATACCATTTCCCATACTTGAATCATCCCTTAATTAAACATCCGACTAACAGTTCTAAAAGAATGGTTATTTTGGAGAAACCGTTTTAATGTTGTTGTTGTTGACATAATAACAATAAATGTAACTGTCATTTCAGCAATTGTAACTTTAGGGTTGTTACAGAGTAGACATTTTTGTATAATAAGTGTCTCGCAATTTTCCCAAGACAACTCAGAGTCTTAAATAAAGTCTTAAATAAATGTCTTTTAAATATGATCTTCACTGTTTTCGGTGTGTAAGTAGGATTAATAGAGAGAGTGAGAATTTGAAAAGTTTTAGATGTGGGAAGATCAATTCAAAGATTACACATGACAAAATTAACATTTAATGAAGCAAATCTTTTAAAGGTCATAAACATTTTTAAATCCCTTATATTAACTTTAAATTTTGTCGTCATCTCTATCGTAATCTCTGTCGTTCGTGGGCTGGCGGAAACACAAAATTAAAAATGGACACATTTCCCGTGATGCCATCATACTGAAATTTAGCACATAGACTCGTGTTACCGAACAATGAATCGTATCAAAATTTCAGATCGATCGAACGTACCGTAATTAAATTAATACATTTTTAGTTTATCTCTATATAACAAATGTAATTCAAATTCACTGTTTGTTATTGTTTTTCTTTCAAGTGCCAGTTGAGTTCCCGCGTTGACGCCACCCATCGATGTACCGGCGCGCTTTTGTTTACATTTTACGTGTCACGCTGAGCTCGGTCCAGCGATCGGTGACCAGACCTTTCCCCTCTCCCACCCCCGGGGCTATACTGCCTAACGGGAGTAAAGGCAGATTCAGTCTGTAAATGTTTGACACCTTTGAACATGATCAATAATTNNNAATTATGTTTCATATATAAGGGATTTATAGTCAACAACTTTGTTTTTACGGGGTTGTTTATTCTCGTATTTCACTAACGCACTAAAATTTCAAAAGTAAGAAAAAAAACCTCTCTATGACATGCATAAAATAAGTCTGAGAAACACGTCTTTTGGAAATTTCTCTCTATATATAATTAGCAATAAATTAGGACAAGCAAGACGACTCGAACGAGCATGCATGAAGAATAACCATCGCTTGGGTCCAGCAATCACAGTTTATGGTTGGAAAGCGAGAGTGGTGCAAGGGGGTGGGCGGCAGCTCAACCGCAGTGTGCATGTCTCGAGACACGTGAGTAAACGTCGGGGGACCACCGACGCTTTGTTGGGTTCTCATTTCTACGTACTGCTGTTTGTGTCCGTTCTTTGCCCCCCTTTCTTTGCACTATCTATGAGCAAGTCTGCTGCGTATGCTACGCCGCGGGTCATATCTAGTTAATAAAATCAATGAGAAATTAACTTTCGTCTTCATCCTAATCTTTTGATTCAATTTTGCGCTTTTCTCTTCTTTTGTTAGGCCTTAGTTTGCGTAATACGTTTTAAGAAGAACCTTTTCCCCCCACATTCTGATGCGTTGTAACTGGTCCTCGATAGAAAGTCTTTTAAATATGTTTTAAATATCTTTAATATCTTACTATACCTTTACGCATTTACTATTTAAAGCTTGTGCGACTTTCACTACAAACGTCTTTCTAAAACTAAACGCAAACCAAACACAACACAGAGCTTCTTTAGCATCGCTGAGACTCGAAGATGATGAATACTGATCAAAGAATAAATCACCACCAATGAATGGCTAATCATAACGCAACGCATCTTATTCTTTCGGTGATTGGCTTCCTTGGACAATACTTGCCCAGCTGAAGGGTCTGTAACGTGTCAGACATGAATAACGACGCGGTTTGAGCTCGGGTGGCTGTGACGTACTTCCGGAGCAAGTCAAGGAAAAATGTAATTACACACTTGTGCGTTTTCTTTCCCCCTTAACGCTGACCACAGTCTGCCACGTTCCAGTGACGACCTTGTGAAACTAATTTAACTGTTTATCAATGCCAGTCGTCTCGTCGTTGGTCCACATACCACAGTCTTCACAACCTACGCCAGTTTTGTGAATGGGAGCCCAGAACTCGTGGTCAATGACATATTTTATTTATAAGAAAAAATTATTTACGTGTTTACTTAAAATAAAGTTTGAGAAAATATAAGAAGAAAAAAAAGATAAATGGTGCATTGGGGTGGGCGTGGGGTGGGGGCAGCGGCCGGTAGAAAGAGTCTGTTATTCTTGATTAAAATAAAGATCCAATTTGGTGACTTCTTGGTAAAAGATACCCTTATGTTGATCAAACTATTCCCTAGCAAGCTTATGATTTTGATTCAATATATTACAATCAGACATTCAATGCTTCTTTTATTAGTCGTACTGATATTTTCTTTCTTTAATTGCTGATTTTATGGGAATAAGCATGCATCTTTCTCTGTTCCCCCCTCTCTATCAGTTCTTTACTCACTCACTAACTAAATATCTTTATCTCTTTCTCTTTCTCATACATAAATAGTAGGGCTGCGGAAATTAACGATTAATTTTTTGATTAAATTTATTTTAACGATTAATCGACCCATCACTTATAAATGTACTGGAAGTCAAAAGTAAAATATTTCGGCCGATAAATAAAAACTAATTTCCGGACGATTACACGAACATTTTTGTTTTAAACTATTCACTTAGATGAATGTTAAAAATGTTGATAAAGGTTATTGTGTCCATTGAGAGAAATCGTTTGCCTACCATGCAATGTTCCCTGTAAGTCTAAGCTTCGTTGGTCCCTGTGAAAAGTTATTAAAAAACTCGTGTGCAAAGTTGCACAACGTCCATTTTTTGTTCAATATTTTACAAAATTTGCTGTGCAGTGATTTTAAACTCCTGCTCGGCGTCGGTCAAATATCAGCGCAGCCACGCTGCTTAAAGGGAACATTTCTACGATGGTTCAAACATTTCGCTTACATATCACCTGTAAACCAAACATCCACTACAGTATCAGAAACTTCAGCTGAGACAATCTAAAGCTATGTGACCGATTGTTCAGCTCAGCTGGTTATATTGTAAATTAGACCCGCTCATCACTTATGTCATCACAAATAATGTCAACACACTTGTCTTTTTGCGCAGTTGGTTAAACGATGACATATAAAGGAGACATTCCAGTGTTATTTATATTTTCAACAATAACGTTTAATAAGTGTTACTTATGACGTCATAATTTTAATTTTTTGCTTTAATCGAAATTAACGATTAATTAATCGTTAATTTTTCAAAAGTTAACGATTAAATTTAAATTAATGGTTAACAGCCCTAATAAATAGTCATTTATTTAAAAGCTTTTATTGTTCATTCACTCTTTTTTCTAGTTTCCTTCTTTCCGTGTTTCTGGTTGATTAGAAGAAACTCTGTCTTTGGAATAAGACTCGCCCCTTGTCTACCGATCTTTTTCTTATATTTCACCTGTAGCTCTAAACTTATTATTTATTTTCTGCGCCTCTCTTCAATGTATAAAAAAATAATTAAAATTAGAGTCTTACCAGGAGTCTGTCTCACTCCTACTATTGCTAACTCCGTCATCCATTGCTAACTCCGTCCTACCATTGCTAACTCCGACCTATCATTGCTAACTCCGTCCTATCATTGCTAAATCCATCCTATCATTGCTAACTCTGTCCTATCATTGCTAACTCCGTCCTATCATTTCTAACTCCGTCCTATCATTTCTAACTCCATCCTATCCTTTCTAACTCCGTCCTATCATTGCTAACTCTGTTCTATCATTGCTAACTCCATCCTATCATTGCTAACTCCGTCCTATCATCGCTAACTCCGTCCTATAATACTTTGACACACACTTGATGTGCACTCTCCCTACCCCTCCCATCTCACTTTGCTTATCATTCATAGGCAACAACTATTCTATTCATAAATATCTTTTAAATATCTTTTTTTTTAAACGATTCTCATGTACAAACTCACCACTTCCCACCCCTTCACTCATTGACCCCCTGAACTAAGCCCTTTTGCCACATCATCTCCAAAAGTTTATCCTATGAATTATTTCAACACAAAATGAAGCCATCTATCGCTTCAGCTGCCCGCAAACTCAACACTTAGGGGCCGTCCATAAATGACGTCACGCACCTAGTGGGGGAGGGGGTCACACTTGTGTGATGATGCGTTACGAGGGGGAGGGAGGGGGTTGAAGAAATGTGACGTCACATCAAAAGGGTAAATTAAAATAAAAACTTCCACTGAAATATTTGGTCACTTACAATTTATTTAATGATTTTTTTTTAATCAGTGCTTCTCAAAGTACCGGTCGGTAGGCCATCAGACGCCGGTCGGCGTAAGTTATCAAGAAATGAAAATTAAATCTAATTATAATCCTTAAGTTTGAGAACTCATGAGAATGTATGAAATTGTTACCCTGCGTCGTTTGATGTTGACATCAAAGCATTTGTGATGTCACCGCCGCTCCGTTTGGCTCTCTCACGGCAGTAGTCGACGAACTTTTTTGCCCGTTACCTCAAAATATACAAGTTTCTGTGTGTGCGTTACCCCCCCCCCAGACTCGAGGTCTGCTCACGCGACTCGGGGATTTGGGTGAGCGTCGTTAGCATCCCCTCCCGAAAATGCAACTGGTGAGTTTTACAAGCATGACAAGTGTCTAAAAATGATCTGAATAGGATTATGTAAAAATATTTTAAGTCAAAATGACACGGACTATCAATTTTATTTTTTTAAATTGTATTAATTTTTTTTTGGGGGGGGGGATCTATTTGATACAATTATAAACTTTTGTTTAAGTTTGATATAATTGTTCGATTGGTTTTTGGTCAAACGCCAAGAGTTCCCTTTTTACCCCAAATGAGATAATTTACCGCTGTTCACAGACCCCTCGGTTAAACCGCCCGATAGCGGTAGCCATGTATTTTTCATTAGTTTATAAATTCCACAAGAGAATGCAACAATTTAAACACGCCTCCTGGTCCATATAAAAAAAAAGAAAAGAAAAAAAAGAAAAAAAAACTCGTGAGCTTTGGAGTAAAAAGTTATGATAATATTGGATATTTTATTAATGTCATAGTATTTTTCAGTCTTCAACTTGCAGTATTACTGTATTTTGCGACGCACAAGATGACACCCTACTTTCCTGCACAAATGTGGGGTTCGTACAGTACTCGCCATATTCCTCTTCCAGCGCATACCAAATAATTTTTAGAAAACATGAGATTTGATATCAATGTGGTAATTTTAGATCAAATGCCTTTGATGTGCATATACATAGCAGGAAAACTGTCATTATAAGATCGAAATCAATTTGAGGAATCGTCTTGTATCTATATATTCTTGGTTTATCAACAATGAAATGATCCTTGTAATATCAATAGTCACATAGTCAGTTCCTTACTGGGATACAGCGCTATATAAATTATCAATTTATTATTTTTATTATTATTCGCGAGCTTAATCGCGAAGGTTAATCACATCAAATGGTTTTTGAAATTACCGCTGCATTGTTCGTTAGCTGTCTTGCTATGCCTTGGCAACTAGACAAATTTAAAAAAAAATATTATATAAAACAAGCCGAAATCATACTTAATGTTATAGGGCTTTAAGCCATGTAGGGGCTCATTTTGCTATCACGTCAGTACAGGGAAAATCACGTCAAAACGGGAAAAGAATGCACCGGTACCTGGTGAAATGCATTAAAAAATACCTGCCGTCGTCTAATACGAACAAGTTTGAGAAGCACTGGCTTACAATTTATTTAATGCCGTTTTACATAGCTTCACGCGTATTACGATATTACAATGTAGACATACACTAAATAAATAATTAAATGACAAAAAAATGATTTGAAACATACTCATTTTCAAATAGAAGATAATTAATTTGTTTTTTTTTAAATTTTTTTTTGTGTTTTGGGGGGGGGTCAAAGCTTTGTGACGTATTTTTGGAGGGGGGTCTAACTTTTTGTGACGACGCGTGACGAGGGGGGGAGGGGTGAAAAATTGGTCAAAATTGCGTGACGTCATTTATGGACGGCCCCTTACCACCCAAAAAGTGGTTCTGATCTTCACACAAGTTCTTCTTCATCGTCTATTTGATTCTAGCTCTTTTCTCTTCTCCCCTCTTTCTTTCTATCTCTTCTTCCACATTCACAAATAATACCTTCAAGAGTCTCTAAATAGGACTTAACTTTGAATTTGTATTAAACTATAAAGATTAGTACTAATGTTTAAATGAAAATTTTTATTTTTATTTTTCACAGGTTATTTAAAGTACGCTTTTTACTCGCATCATATCAAGATTTTACAATCAATCTAAAATCCTCCTCAAGAAGGTACTTAGTTACTTGAGTGAGTTTTGTAGTACACTAAGAGTAATGTACTGACACACATTTCATTTCGGGACGAGAAATAATCGCGTCTTAAAAATTCAGAACTTTCAGTTTTCTGAAGTACGTAGATTCAGAGATTCATTTTAACCCAGAGGGCACAAAGGAATCAAACAAACCACTGTATGTGAGGTGAGTTTTTAATGACAATAACTACGGGATCATCAAAGGCAAAGCTCGGTTGGGTTCATTATCACCACTTTCTCCTCAATTCGTTTCAGATAGAATACCCTGGATACCCCTAAATATCGGCACTTCTATCCATAAAATGATATGCTTGGACATCCTTATCACTGGACACCCCTACCCATGGATACCCCAGTTACACTTCCCTTTAACCGAGTCCATCTGGTTTCAACTCATTCTCTATCCTCTAGTGTCTCTTCATGTTAGATATCAGCCAAATTACATCATCACCCCTTATTTTGCCCAAGAAGTCCTAAACCCACTGTCACATGTGAATCACGAGTGTATTGCGTGTTGTATGACGGAGAGGTCACGTGAGTAAAAGCGCGGGAAGAAAGAGTCATTCCCATTGGCTAATGAGGTGGGGAAGTCAGTGTTAGAGTTGGCTGGTGTCATGGCAGAATTTATGCCAGTGTGTTCCACGTTGTATAACCTCAAATTATATTTCTTGTACAAAGTATAAATATTAAAGTTGTTTTATTGAGACCAGTTCTTCAGAGGATTATTGTGTATAAGGTTTTGTATTTAGAGAACGCCTACCAGAGGTACATTAATAAGCAAACCATTGACATTGGTGTCGAGAAGAAAAAAACATTGAATTGTTATCGCGTTACAGAAATTTGATAGAGGAGGTTCTGGAAGTCAGCAGTATTGTATATTTCAAAATGAAAGTATTCATTAAAAGAAGAAATATTAGCAGCTATCGTATTTTGTGAATATTAAAGGCCGTGTGTGGCAGTGTATACATTTTTGAAGAATTTTAAAGAAAGGCTTATAAGCAAACAAGATGTCATATAGGACAGATATCAGCTGATGTCAGATACTAGAGACAAAATACTCTACAGTATTGAAACAGCAAAACAAAGACTAATCAAACAAAGTACAAGACATAGAGAAATCAAAAATAAACACAGACATGTTAGAACATTTGAGCCTGAACAACAAGTCTTAGTATGGTTAACAAACGCAAAGAATGAAATCACATGGGAAGATCCATACAATATTGAAGAGAAACTTAGTGATGTCACATATAGTGTCAATATCAAAGGACATGTGAAAAAATTACATATTGACAAACTAAGAGCATATGGTGACAATAAAGAAGAAAAGCAAACCGTAAATATCATCAGCAAAGAAAATGATGAAAATGACAACACAATGAAAAAGAACAGTCCTGACAGTGAAAAAATATCATCTGACATACCAGATAATATGAAACACAGAGTGATGAAAATTTTTCAAAAATACAAAGGTGTCATAACAAAAGAAACCGGAAACACAAAAACTGTGACTTATAAGATGCAAGTATTAGAATATGAACCTTTCAAGACTAAAGTATACCCTATTCCAATGGCATATAGAGACACAGTAAAACAAGAAATTGATTACCTACTTAAAGAAAACAAAATAAGAAAAGCAGATGAAGCTAACTATACCTCACCAACTGTCATAGTAAAAAAGAAGAATGGAAAGATTCGACTATGCTGTGATTACAGACAGTTGAATAATATTACAAAATTGGACCATGAACCTAATGGAGACCCAAGAGACATTATAGACAGAATTGGTAATTCCAGAATATTCACTACATTTGACTTAAACAGAGGTTTTTGGCAGATAAATATGGATCCTGATTCTGTCAAATACACTGTATTCATAGCCATGGATGAGGTGTATGAATGGTTAGTGATGCCATTTGGACTAGTCAACAGTACAGCCAATTTTAGCAGATTTATGAAAGTGATGTCACAAGGCATTCCAAATGTGGTACATTATGTCGACGAGATATGAATCCACACTAAAAGATTGGGAAACACATATCCATACACTTGAAGCTGTACTGGATAGACTCAAGAAACAAAATGTGACAATCTCACCAGAAAAGATCAACATTGGAAAGAAGTATATAGATGTTTTTGGGATACAGAATAGGAGGTGGTGCAGTCACTCCTACTGCAGAGAATGAAAACAAGATCTTCAACCGGTCAGTTCCAAAATCTAAGAAACAAGCGCAAGCCCTGCTGGGACTATGTAACTTTTACAGACTCTTTATTGCAAGTTAAGCAGAAATTGTTCACCCACTAACAGAAGTTACAAAAACCACAGATATTCGAAAATTTCAGTTTTCAGGAGATTGCCTCAACGCATTAGAGAACATTCAGGAAACATTTAGGAAGAAACCCATCTTGGTTACACCTCAATGGAACAACCCTTTCATTGTTTCTACTGATTCATCGTCAATTGCATTAGGAGCATGCCTCATGCAAGAACATGATGGTATCCTACATCCTATACAGTATCTTATCAGAAATTTGACCAAAACAGAGTGTAACTACAGCACCATAGAGAGAGAATGTCTAGCCATCGTGTGGGCTCTACAAAAGCTTCAAAAATACCTTCTAGGTAGAACATCCACTCTTCTAACACACCACAAAGCACTTGTGGCATTCAACAAAAAGAAGATCAGCAATGCAAAAGTAAATCGCTGGGCTATGCTATTAGCCGACTACAAATTTGACATTAAACCTGTGAAGGGAAAGGACAATGTGGTTGCAGACATATTAAGTAGAATGACAATAAATAAAGACATTCTGTGAATTCCTAAGTGATAAAACCAGAGACTGTATTAATATTAGTCTGTGAATTCCTCAATGATAAAACCAGAGACTGTATTAAAAAGACATTCTGTGAATTCCTAAATGATACAACCAGAGACTGCAATAATATCAATACTTTTATTCGCTGAACAATGGACAAGGAACAGTGTTTGAATTCCACTGGATTATTATTTAATTTTAATAATATTGATTTTTAAAAGTATTTTAATTACAAAAAATTACAGATGTGTTTAAATTTTCAGTTTTATTTTTTCAGTACATGTAGACTGTTGAAGCCCTACAGATTTTTTCTCTTGATATTTATGTCTAAATCTTGTGTGTAAGGCTAGGAATGTCCATTGATGATAAATATGTGAAATTTGAATATAAATATAGATTGATTTGATTTTATTAAGACCAAAAATGTTGTATTTCATAAACACTTTTTTGAAGGGTGGGGGTGAGTTTCACATGTGAATCACGAGTGTATTGCGTGTTGTATGACGGAGAGGTCACGTGAGTAAAAGCGCGGGAAGAAAGAGTCATTCCCATTGGCTAATGAGGTGGGGAAGTCAGTGTTAGAGTTGACTGGTGTCATGGCAGATGTATGCCAGTGTGTTCCACGTTGTATAACCTCAAATTATATTTCTTGTACAAAGTATAAATATTAAAGTTGTTTTATTGAAACAAGTTCTTCAGAGGATTATTGTGTACAAGGTTTTGTATTGAGAGAACGCCTACAAGAGTAACATAAATAAGTTTTAAAAAAACATTGACACCCACCCCTACTTTTTTGGTGAGGTTGGGGGGGGGCGGGGAGTCTTTATTCTGTCACATCAACTCAACAAAAATACGTCTTGGAAAATGTGCCAGATCATATAGAAAAAAATACCACACCCGTAATCAGGAATGTTCTTGCGTAAGCTGTGCTCGCTAGTTAAGTGTAGTATAGGAAACTAAATATTGCCCACATGGGGTACATTAATATTCGTGGCAAAAAGTATAGCTGCCTCCGTGTATTTGAGTTGTTTCCCCCTTGATGTTGTTTCTTAACTACATTAAAATAAATCGAGTTGACAATCATTCTGTTAAAGGACATGGAGCCTGTTAACACTTTCCCTACTCAGTTATGATAAGTAATAGAGTTAATTTTGTGTTATGTACTTTTATAATTAATGTGGTTTTTATGGTATGAAAGCAAATTAATCACTTATGTGTATGTTATTACTTTCATGTAAAATTTATTCCGACTTCTACGTAAAATACTGCCTCGCTATTCTTATCGTCCCATATATCTTTATTTATTTGCTAGTGCGAGTATAGCCTTTTGTGTCTTTAATGGTTGAAATTTGATTTTGGTAGCGGAATGAAAAAGGTCATTCGTTTTAACTATTAATTTGAATTGTATCATGGGAGTTGACAGTTATTTTTTCTTTTCATATTCTTTAATTTTCCTCGCCCCCAACTGCAATAAAATTTTAAAATATAAAAATAATAATAATATTAAAATTAGAAGAAGAAAAAAGGAAATAGATTTCTGGGAAAACCATATCTAATATATCGTGTTGCTGTCTAGGAATAGGTTTATAAACAAATTTTATATCGGGAGAGGTCACATATTTCATGATGTATAAACTAAACAACGGGTTTGAATTGGTTCCCGAGGATCGCGACTATCGCTGTCATCGTGGAACATCTCCCAGTCTGGATAAGTTTTCAGGCGAGAATATAAAGTAAGACATAAAACCTGAAAAATGCTGTTCACTTCCTGGTGCAGGCATTAGGATGATTTTACATTTCTTTTTCGGTCGCTTTCTCAATACTTCTTGCTCTTTTCCTCAAATGTTAATTTCTCATTATTTTAATCCATCATGCATTATCCCTAGTCCTATCCTGTCTCGTTTTAAAGTATTTAATTTCTTCACTTTACTGGTTTTAAATTTCATAAATTAAATAAAGTTGAAAAATGTAAGAGTACTAACTGTACAATGCCACTAAAATGATTGTCTGTTTATTGAGACTTTTTATACACAAAACAAATATAATATTGCTACACGAATACATTGGGAGTTCCTGGCACGTTAACAGGCCACAAACGACGGGCCACATACAGCCAGCCACATATTATCGTACAGCAACCCACATAGAGCAGGACACATACAACAGGGGACATACAACAGGCCACATAAAACCGATACATGCTATCATAAAGCATCCCACATAAAGCAGGACACATACAACAAGGGGCACATAGCTGACCCTTTACAGCTCTCCACGTGTGAGGCATGGACGTTTTTAAAAAAATTGAAAAAGGAATTTGAAAACTTATGTCCACAACCATATAGAAAACGTCGCAATTTAGTACCAAGTACGAAAACAAGTCCCTTAACTGCAAATGCCATCGTTATTATTTGTTTGTAAACAACTCATTCATAATAACTTTTCTTAACACTCAGTTTCCCAGCGCGATCCTCTGCCCATCTAGATAACATTCGTTAACTGCTTCAAGATAATGGATTTTGCGAGTTCAATGATCTTATCTAAATAAATAAGGATATTCCAATGAATGTTTACACACATTTGTCTAGAAAAATCCACCTATGAAATACTTTTTTATATCCATATATATTTTATAAGGTAAAAATTAACTTAATGCCCCCCCCCCGAAATTCAAGCCAGAAACGGAATATTTCATTGAGCTCATAAAACGTCCCAAGAAATCTTTTTGGCTAATGAAGACTTGGTGTCCAAAATATTGTCAAAATGCATTTATCCATGAAAATGTGAAAACATACACTTGTAAGAAATAAAAATAGATATGAGTAGGAGAAATAATGAGCTCATAAGTAATTAAAAAAGGATTATTTCAAAAATGACATTTTTGTGACGCAAAACAAAATAAGGTGTAATTATTGTAAGTTTTAGAAGCACTCCAGTAAACTACGTGTGCAAAACTGACTAAAATATTTTATCACAATCGGATGAATGCATGGGCACACATGTGGGACAAACAAAAAGAACCATTCATATATATCCACGTATATGTTTCTTTTACTTGAAATATAATATAATATGTTTTCCATAATCTCATTTTTTTCCCTCCTCTTTGTCGCCCTTCAGACACACACTCAATATATTATTTTTACACACACACACACACACTCTCTCTCTCTCTGTATTTCTCTCCCCCTTCTCTCTCTGTGTATATATATTAGGGCTGGTACTGATCAAAGAAATTTGCTCGATTAATCTTAAAAAAAGATCGATTAATTTTGATTAATTATAATTTTATGACGCATATATAGAGCCCGTTTAGTTGCGATTCATTATTTCGCGAAATCGGTCAAGTCGGGGTAATTCCATGGCTCCTAAATGTTTTGACTTAAAACAGCAAATTGGTTCTGTTATTTGAGAAATAGGGAAGAAAACCTCTTTGTTTTCTATGCACGTCTAAATAATAAAATTATAAGTGGGAATAAGTATGTAAGGAACAAAAAATATAAATTATTAATAAATTGGGGAAAAAATATTAGAAAATTTTCTTAAATTTTAAACGAATTTTATTTGATCACACAAATTTTAATCGATTACATTTAAAAAAATTTAATCGATTAATTAATCATTAATTTCCGCAGCCCATATATATATATATATATATATATATTATATATATATATATATATATATATATATATATATATATATAATATATTAAATACATACATACACGCTTTAGAATGCTTATTTATCTATTCTTACTTTTGTAATCTAAATATAGTTCAGTTGATTATAAAAAAAATGCGACTAATTAAAAAAAATTCCAAATCATTTATAAAGCATAAAAATACATTTACAAAATGACTTTTCCAAGAATAACTATATTCCAAGAAGAAATAATTTATCATGTCAAACATGAGACCGGAGAAAATTTCTGCCATCTAATTCATAAAGAAGAAAACATATTTTTAACATACTTGTGGAGATTAACAAAATCGATGCATATTTTTACCATCGAGCATTTGTCATACGAACATTTTTTCTACTCTCAAAATGAATGTCCCAGTCATTAACATCGACTACACCAGTCGGTTAAATTACTATGTCTTTAACGTTAACACTTCAATTATACCGTTTTAGAGACTACGTAAATATGTTCGTTTCTCAGTGACTCATATTTTCCAGTCTCAGTGACTCCAATGTTCCTGTCTGGCGATAATTGTTTTTCTCTATAATCTCATCGTCTGTAGCTGTATGTCAGTGTCAGTCAGTCTATTCGTTCGATCACATCCACCCTCAAAACCCAGACATTCATTCAAAGTGTCTCGTTTAGCCGCACAAATTGACTCTCCCAACTACACTGTGTGCTTGAAGTTGAGCCAAACTTCACGTCTCCCATAACCAAACCCACGAGCTTTAGGCTTTGTCATAATTAACCGGAAGTCTAAAAATATACATATTGGGGCTATATATATATATATATATATATATATATATATATATATATATATATATATATTATATATATATATATATATATATATATATATATATATATCTTTTTAAGGACACATTTCATAAAAATTTAACAAAAGATACGAGGGAATATGTAAATGTAGTTATATTGAGGAGGATGTATCTTATCAGCTATTTCTTAATTCTTCGTTTATTTAGGACAGCTTATTATTGAAGGTGGTCGGACACTTCGACCCAAGACGATTCGACCCCGGGTGGTTCGACCCTGCCAGTTCGATTACAAGCCGTTTCGGCCCCAGGACGTTTCGACCCCTGACTTTTCAACCCTTTTGTTTTCTACACCGTGAAATGTTTTTATTAATTTATTTGTTTATTATTATTATATCATAATTTATTATTGGGTTTTAGAAATGTATATACTTAAGTCTTTCAAAGATTTTCACTGGGATAACAAAAATAAATGAAAGTTTTTTTGTTGCTTTTTTCTGTTTTTTTCTTCTTAAAGTAGTCGACATGCTGAACGACGCACCTCGCAGGCGCTGAAACCATTACAAACCCGCACCCTTTCATTCACTTCTGTTTCTAGTGTTCCTTAACACGTGAAGACCTCCCTCGCAGAAATACTGATTTAAATAAGACTTACAAAGGTGTCAGTATTTAAAGTTAATAAATTTCAATAGTTAATACCACCGCCTAGCAGACAATGACATTCAAGCTGCTTTTCCCTTATGACCTGACTGGACGTTGCGTCATTGGTGTTTACATTTTTTATGGGGGATTACATAATCAGATACGAAGGCTAGACTCAGTGACCATCACAGCACCCCATGTGCAAGCTAGGGTTTTGGGAAAGGTCAATAAAGTGAGTGGGGGCTGAGGGAGTGTAGGCAACTTTATCAAGGATTGTCTGACGACATTGCCTTTTTAAATCTCTTATATTAACTTCACCGCCGTCTCTGTCTCTCTGTCTGTCTTGGGCACCGCGGAAAAACAGAAGTAAAAAAATGACCCACTTCCCGTCATGCAATCGAGCTGAAATTTGGCACACGGACCCGTGTCACCTAACAATGCATCTTATCAAAAATTCAAATCGATCGAATGTACAGTTAAATTAATGCATTTGTAGTTTATCTATATAAACTATATGTAGCGGTCGCTATCGTTTACATTTTACGGGTCACTTGACTTCACCCCAGCCTTTGGTGAACACATCTCGTGTTTTAACCAGGTAAACCGGCGTGCTTTTGTTTACATTTTGCGTGTCACGCTGAGCTCTGTCCAGCGATCGGTGACAAGACCTTTCCCCTCTCACAACCTCCACCCGGGTTAAAAGCAAAGGGGAGTTAAGACAGATTCAGTCTGTAAATATTTTTCACGCTTGAACATAATCAATACTTTTAGTTATGTCTCATAAGGGATTTATAGTCAAAAACTTTGTTTTTACGTTTTTCTTAATTGTCCGTTATTGTCCGATTACATCGGACGAGGTGGGGGTGCAGTTAGATAGGATTGGAAGGACCTCAGAGTCAGAGGAATGGCGCATTTATCACTATCATGAATTCACTTTGAATGTCGACTGATTGTACAATTATATAATTTCAAATCGTCGTTAATTAAACTTTAAAAAAAAACTATTTCAAAATGTTTTTAATTTTTAAAGGATACTAATATTAAGTTAAATTATTTTTATACCAAAAATTAATTTTATAACAATAAAAAAAGTATATTAAAAAAAATGTGTACGTTGTCAATACGATGGGGTCGAAACGTCCTGGGGGTCAAAACGTCCTGTGGTCGAACTGGCAAGTGTCCGTAAATCATTCGTTTACCAGTCGGAGAAATGACAAAGCCTATTCGGTCTTAGTTTTGAATTTACATTTTTAGCACAGAAAAAAACGATATCTTATAGAGCAGCGATTAAAAGCATTTTTTTCCTCTCTCGTATTTAAGTGTCACTATTGACTATGACAAGGTTTTCTTGTTTGTGACAACAAAAGTTTCGCCTCAGTAATGGGCGTGTTGTAATTTATGGAAATTGTCAATGGGGCTTGTTATTTCTAAAATCGGAAAACGTCATAACTCAATAAATAATTTTCTATTTTTAGATTACATTATAGCGGAACAATGTTGTGAAGCCTAAATACAGTCGAATCACTGTTCTCAAAATTGTTAGCAAAGTAAAATTACGAAAATCGTTTTCCCTTTTCAAGTCCAATAAGCTGTCTTGAATTAAAGAAGAATTAACAAATAGCTGATGAGATACATCCTTTTCAATATACCTACATTTACCTATTGACTCGTATCTTTATTTAATTTATTATGAAATTCGTCCCCAAAAATGACCCGTATATTTCTATTAATAGATTTCCGCCATATTATGACAAGGCCCATACGTCGCGGCCCCCAAAACATTGGCCAGACGCCGTTCAAATGTGCTTCAAATGTGGTCAACTGAGCAAGATCTAACCCTATGACACGTGAAGTGCTTGTCAAATCAGTAGAGGCAAACAGCCTTGACCCGGTGGCTCAGTTCTTCGCTTGTCACAAGCATAGCGTCTTTTAATGATGTTTTATTTAAAGAAATAAATAAGTTCACAAATGTAATAACATAATTTTGGCATCTTTATGATATTACTAAAACTGGATAAAATAAGCTTCTCTAACATATTAAAAATGTAAGTTTGGGTCGCGATGGCCGAGCCGGCAGTGCGTACTGTTAGCAAGTTTATTAAAAAGAAGAAAATAATTTAAAACTTATACGTTTAAGTATTTTGATTTAATATGACTAAACACGTGGGGCGGGTGTTTGGTATGAAAGTTAACTGGAGATCTATAAGTGAGAGAATGAGTGAACTGCAAATGTAAAACCCCATAAGCGCCCGCCCCACGTTTTTAGTCATATTAAATGAAAGTACTTGAACTTATAAGTTTAAAATCATTTTCCTCTTTTTAGTCAACTTTTAAAAACGTGGTTTTTAAAAAACCTTTTTTTACTTTTATTTATTTTATTCTTTTTTGTCCACTAATAAAAACGTGGTTTTTAAAAAATCTTTTTTTACCTCCATTTATTTTACCCAACACCTCCTCGGCGCCCGCCCACCGTTTTAATACCACAGTGACGAGGTCAAGGGGTGAACTCGGCACGTGAAATCTAACAAAGGCTGACGGATACATATGCATAAAGAGAGATAAACTAAAAAATGCATTAATTTAATCATGGTACATTTGAAATTTTGATGCAATGTAATGTCATTTAAGAGCTATCTGTGGTAAAATTATGAGCTCTCTAGGACCCTTAGAATTGGTTTAATTTTACGTTGGCAAATTTTGAAAAAAATTACGGACTGACAGACAGACACGAAAGCAAGTTAATAAAAACGTGGTATATTAAAAACAAAACAACTTCATTGAGCTCCTGACATTTTGTTTAACATCGTATCTAGTCATCAGCTACCACTGACTTGATTACACTTGTTTGTTACTCCACCAACGGATGGGATAGGCACACAGGAATTATTGCGAATTTTATGTTTTAACCCCCCCCCCTTGTTTCCCGTCAGCGATAAGAGGTTAAGTATTGTTAAGAACTTTGTTTATGGACCCATGCTTTTAGTCTCCAAGAATTCAGTAACTGTTAAATTTGCCACTTATCCCCGCCCCCCCCCGCCTAGGGCTGTCAATATTGTTGAAAAATGCTGCCCGGGTACCCGTCCAAATGTCAAGCGGGTACCCGGGTTACCCGTTCGAAACATCGCATAATTTTCCCCAGTAATGACCGCTATACAATGCTACCTAGCCACCTTCAATGCATCCCATTTCACACAGTAGCCACACGGCCGACATCTTAGGCATACATAAATGACGTCACGTGATTTTTGCCTATTTTACCCCCCCCCCTCGTCACACCTAGTCACAAAAACATAGACCTCCCTCCAATATGACGTCTCAAAGCTTTGCGCCCCTCACCCTATAAATGCCGTACTTACTTTTTAAAATGAGCACGTGTCAAATAACATTATTATATTGTCATTTAAGTTTGTATTTAATGTGAAATTGAACTCTAAAATAGATACACACGTAAATCCAGGTAAAATGTCATTGAATAAATTAAAAGCTATCAAATATTTATGTGGATCTTTTATTTAAAGTTCCGCGTTTTGATGTGAAGTCACATTCTTAAACACAACACTCCCCCAATGTCACAAATGCGTTACCCCCTCCTTCACTACGTACGTAACGTCATTTATGGACGGCCCCTTACCCATCTTACACTGCTAGTAGATAATTTATTGACTTTAAAAACTGACAAATTTGGGTGTATTATTAAAATCAGTTTTTGGGCAAGGCACACGTGGCAATGAACACACAAAACACAATCGAATGGAGACAGGAAAGGGGGGTAGATAAACATAGACAATCGTAAACCCAATGTCGGCGATTTCAAAGCAAAGTTAGTGTCAAAGTAGGGGAGTTCTTATTAACAAAACCAAACACGGCCTCATTCATCTATATGCAGTCCATTCCTGCGGCCGACGACTTACCCATCTTACACTGTTATTAGCTATTTCATTTATTAACTTTAAAAACTGACGACCTTGTACGCATTATTAACATAAGTCCTTCTAGGTCAACACATGTTAACAAAGACACGTAACACAATCGAATGGATAGGGTACTGTTGAAGGAGTGAAGGGAGGAAAGGGGTAGATAACGAAAAGAATAATTAACCCAATGTCAAAGAAGGGGTGTTTTTTATTAACAACAACAAACACGGCCTCTTTCATCTCTATACAGTCCATATTTATTTTTGGCAGAGGAGTTTTGTTTCTCCTTTATGATTCAATAAAAAAAACCAAAACCTTCTTGTGTTTGAGATTTTTGTTTCATTTTCAGAGAAAAAAAAAGATGTATCAAAATACATTGTACATGTAGTTTGTCGAGACCGTATTTTATTTCCCGTTGACAGATAGTTTCTCCTTAAATGTATTTCACAGCTTATATTTCAAACAAAAATTTTCATTTGATAAATTGTTTTTCGAGCCGCAAAGTAAACACAAAAAAGCCGCATGCGAGCCGAAGTTTGGCCTTCGTTAATATAGGCATAGACATTGATGCCACATTTTCATGGGTACCCGTGCGGAATTTTACTACCTGGGTAATCACACGGCAACGGGTCCCGGGGTCCCGGGTACCCGCTGACAGGCCTACCCCCGCCCCCCTTTTTTTTCTAGGTGCCACTGAAATAAATAAATACAAACATCCTTTCAGAGTCACCAAGTCTAAATATGGTCACGGAACTCTGGCACAAGGTTCTGTTTTGTTTTAAAAATCACAATAGGGAGTAAGCGTGTTGCAAACAGTCTCTTTTTCCCGTTCACGTGTTATTCTCATTTCGCGTGTCCAAATGTTTATACAGTAAATAGCATTTAACGGTTCCCGCCCTGCCAGTTTTATATTCCCACCCTCGGGGCCGGACAAACCGATTTGCGTCTCCCATTTCTTTTCACCGACTTTTCTGCTTTTGGCTTTTTCCTGAAAAGATGGGACTTTTGTTAAAGGCCGAAAAGGATCGATCTCTCGATTTAGGGCCAAAGGGGAAATCGATGCCACTAAAGTTCATGAGTCGATTTTCGTTGACCATAAAATCCGCAACAAATTTATACAATGAAAAAAAAAGAATTCGATTTATTAGCAACTATCAGAATTTTTTTTTAAATCACTATTTTCAGTACTGTTGTGCTTGAAGCGAGTTGAAGTGGTACGTTTTATTCAATTTCTGTAATGAACCATTTAATATTATTTGGGAATCACGCCAGGGCATTATATTTTATAGTACCACCAAAGAAATTTTTATCGTTTGAGCTTGTTTGGGCATTTCGACTAGTTCTACTTGTGTAATGCTCTCTGCTATTTTGTGTGTGTAAACATAGTAGCGTTCCCTTGTACTCGGGCATTCTTAGGAGGCCGTCCATAAATGACGTCACGCGATTTTAGCCGTTTTTTCACCCCTCCCCCTCCCCTGCATCATGCGTCGTCACAAAAATTTAGCCCCCAACCTTCAATATGACGTCACAAAGCTTAGCACCCCTCCCCACTTATAAAAGATGTATTTTCTATTTGAAAAAAAAACATGTTTCAAATAACTTTTTTGTCATTTAAATATGTATTAAGTGTAAGGTAGCACTCTAATATCGAAACACGAGTGTAGCCACCTAAAACGTCATAAAATAAATTGTAAGAAATCAAATACTTAAGTGGAATTTTTATTTAAGTTGCGAGTTTTGATGTGACGTCAATTTCTCAAACACCCCCTTGCACTCGTCACACATCATCACAAAGATGTGGACCACCCTCCCCCCTAGGTGCGTGACGTCATTTATGGACGACCCCTTAGTCTATGTCAAAATGTTCGCAGCATTATATTTTTTGCTGCATTTAAAACAGGTGACACTATAACTTGTTTGGTAAAGAATTTTTTAACTCTCAAAATCATCTGGTTTGTGGATGGTACAGAGTAACTTTTGGTGGATGGTACAAGGTAACTGTTGGTGGATGGTACAGTGTAACTGTTTGTGGATGGTACAGTTTAACTGTAGGTGGATGGTACAGTGTAACTGTTGGTGGATGGTACAGTTTAACTGTTGGTGGATTGTACAGTGTAACTGTAGGTGGATGGTACAGTTTAACTGTTGGTGGATGGTACAGTGTACTGTTGGTGGATGGTACAGTGTAACTGTTGGTGGATGGTACAATGTAACTGTTGGTGGATGGTACAGGATAACTGTTGGTGGATGGTACAGTGTAACTGTTGGTGGATGGTACAGTTTAACTGTTGGTGGATGGTACAGTGTAACTGTTGGTGGATGGTACAGTGTAACTGTTGGTGGATGGTACAATGTAACTGTTGGTGGATGGTACAGGATAACTGTTGGTGGATGGTACAGTGTAACTGTTGGTGGATGGTACAGTGTAACTGTTGGTGGATGGTACAGTTTAACTGTTGGTGGATGGTACAGTGTAACTGTTGGTGGATGGTACAATGTAACTGTTGGTGGATGGTACATGATAACTGTTGGTGGATGGTACAGTGTAACTGTTGGTGGATGGTACAGTTTAACTGTTGGTGGATGGTACAGTGTAACTGTTGGTGGATGGTACAGGGTAACTGTTGGGGGATGGTACAGTGTAACTGTTGGTGGATGGTACAGTTTAACGGTTGGTGGATGGTACAGTGTAACTGTTGGTGGATGTTATAGATAATTGTATTCTAAAATACTGCTGCCGAGGTTTTCATGGGTTGTGAAATAATCCAGAATACACGAATTTTGCAGAAGTGTCGAAAAGCACTAAACAATTTTAAGGGTTTAATTAAAATCAGGAGAATTTTTTTTGGAATCGAATTTCTTTGCCTTTTGCATTCCCTAATTTTAATTATTTTTTTTATTTTAAGATTCTTTGACTTTGAGATTGATGAAAAGTGTACAGCTAAAATGTATTACACAATCGAATATCGTGAAGATTTTTGCTGGTTGTAAAACGGTATTTAACAGAAAAGGTCGACACAGTTCTGTAGTTCCAACACATCGCTCTATTTAGTGCTATTCGGCACTTCTGCAAGTTAAGTGCCTTAAATTGCTGTTGCTTCTGTCGTGATCAACAAAGACAACTCTCTACATCCAAATGATTTTCATGATAATATCGTGGTATTATACAACTAAACACACACGTTATTGTGATAGTAGACATTTAAACACACAAACGTTATTGTGTTAGTAGACAACTAACAGAAATGATATTGTGTTTTTAGACAACTAAATACACATGATATTGTGCTAGTAGGTAAGAAACACACATGCTATTATGGTATTAGACAACTAAACACACAGGTTATTGTGCTAGTAGAAAAATAAACACACATGATATTGTACTAGTAGACAGCTAAACACACACGACATTGTGCTAGGAATTAAATAGCAAAATTTATTGTGCTAATAAACAACAAAACAAAGACGTTATTGGGCTAGTACAGGCCTACAGGCTATAAAAATGAAGTTAAAACATTGACCAGCATACAGCTGAATATGTCTAACGACCCCCTCCCCTCCCCCCACACACATGCCACCAAACACAAATTTATATCCGATCCAATGTTTTGATTGAGTAGCGAGCAGTCAAAGGCTGGTAGTTGTGTCTACTTGCATTGTGTCTTTGTCCTCCCAATATTTCTCTTTTGCCTTGGTAAGTAGTAAGTATATGTACCCCAAATGAACCCTGTTGATATGAAACCATTTTTAGTATCTTTGGAAAATGTCATAGTGAATATTTCTACGTAAGTTACTTGGACGAAATTAACGTTCACTATTGTTGAGAGAAAAATAGTTTCAATTCCCTTTTTTTTTAAAAACATCAATCGCGTGTATTAACAAAATGAGATCCTTCTACAGAAAATAGCCTGAACTTTAACACAACTCAGCTCGCGAATATTGAGAACTTGACAGCATCTATCCACGGCGATCATCATCCCGTACTAAAATAAATGATACGAAGTTTTTAAAACACACCTGTTGATGCAATGTAGAAATAAATAGTTAGAAAATAAAGTTTAAAAATTTTTTTTTAGCGCGTGTGCAGTCGGCAATTTCCTTCTGTGACACTGGCGATTGAATTTGCTTATATGAGGAAATGTGAGTAAAAGCTGTGCGCAAATGCACATGGTTTTCGAATGCCTCGCTTGCCTTCGTGTGACGTCACGCGATTTTTGCCGATTTTTGACCCCCTCCCCCCCTCGTCACGCGACGTCACAAAAACTTAGACCCCCCCCTCTAAAAATACGTCACAAATCTTTGACCCCCCCCCAAAACAAAAAAATTAATAACAAAAAAACTAAAAAAAAACAAAAAAAACAACTTTATTTACTATTTGAAAATAAGTATATTTCAAATCACTTTTATTGTCATTTAAGTATTTATTATTTATTTAGTGAAGATCTAAATTGTAATATCGTAACCCGCGTGAATCATTTTTAAAAGCGTTTAACCGGCCTTCAGAAAACGAACTGTGTTAACATCCTTAGCTTATATTTTATTTTAATGAATACAAATTAAACATTGACTATTGATCATCACGGTTAACGTCTTTGTTTAGAAAAAAATTATTTAAAAATAACATTTTTAAAATGTATTTTTTAAAAATCCCTCAATTGACTGACGGGCATCCCGTAAGACAGAGGTCGGCGAACAGAGGTAAATAACCTGAACTGGGGTCAAAAAGGGAATTCTTGGGGGTAATGCAGACTCATTTGGGACATATAACATCCACTACAATCCGCTAGATATATTAAAATACGTCATGTGTACGTGTACGCTTGGAAAATATGCCCATTATTAAACAGGTTCCTTCCAGAAAATGCATTTTTTAAAAATTTGACAACTATGTAGATTTCTTACCTACGCACTATATGAAGACACCTAAATCTACCATACTTTCATTTATATTGACACGAGTGACAATAATCTTAATCCACATGACTTGTCTTTATCACGCATCATTTCTGTGATATTTAAAATTAATGCCTTAAAAACTGAGCTAAGAAGAAAAGTTGTTTTGTTCTCCTCTCGAATTGCAATGTCAAGAATTTGATGCATTCAATAAAGTCAATGAATACTTGACTAATTTTAAATGGGCTCATTTATCATTATATCTAGAACAGTGCTTCTCATACTTTTTAGTATTGCGGACCAGCAGGAATTTTTTCCATTGTACCAGGGACCTGTGCACTATTTTCCCTGCACTGACATTTTTTTCTGTCCTATTTTTGAGAACATCTGCGGACCGGCAGCGGTTGGCATCGGTCCGCGGACCACCACTTTGAGAAGCACTGATCTAGAAGACTAGAATGGCCAGGGGCGTTTTATCAAAAACCATCGAACAATTATATCAAACTTAAAACGTTTTTAATTCTATCAAATAGATTCCCTCCCCCCTCCCCTTTTAAAGAAAAAGGATATTCCGTGTCGTTTTGACTTAAAATATCTACACATAATCCTATTCAAATCATTTTTAGACACTTGTCATGCTTGTAAAACTCACCAGTAGCATTTTCGGGGGGGGAGGGGTGGGGGTGCTAAAGACGCTCCCCCAAATCCCCGAGTCACATGAGCAGGACCTAGAGTCTGGGGGGGGTAACGCATACATAAAATTGTATATTTTGTGGTAACGGGCATGAGAGAACCAAACGGAGCTGCGGTTAGATCACAAATTCTTTGATGTCAACATCAAACGACGCAGTGTAACAATTTCATATGTTATCTTGTGGATTCTCAAACTTAAGGATTATAATTAGATTTAATTTTCGTGTCTTGATAGCATACGCCAACCAGCGTCTGATGGCCTACCGACCAGCACATTGAGAAGCACTGATTTTTTTTTAAAAAAGAAAAAAAAAGTCATTAAATAAATTGTAAGCGACCAAATATTTCAGTGGATGTTTTATTTAAAGTTACCCTTTTGATGTGACGTCACATTTCTTCAACCCCCCTCCCTCCCCCTCGTCACGCAACGTCACACAAGTGTGACCCCCCCTCCCCCCCTAGGTGCGTGACGTCATTTATGGACGGCCCCTTAGTGCTGCAACGCATTTAGTAATGTAGCCCATTCATATTTTTTCCAATAAAGATACCAACATATTTCACATCAATAGCACTTGTGGTATTTATTCTCTAGTAGCCAAGGTATCAACAATTTTATTGCAAAATGTTTTCAGCAGTGTGAGTCTAGAGAATTCTGTATTTTGATAATTTGTTCGACGACGCTATTAATGATCATAATAATGATAATTTCAGGAAAAGTTTCTATTTCAAACATGATTTTTCAAGTGCTGTTATTAAAATATGAGTTTTTTTAAAATTGCAAGTCAAATCCGTTAAAAATGTTGATGTGATGTTAATGAACAGCCAGAGGAATTACATCCTACATGAGACATGGAATTTTATCCAATATGCATCAAGTTGGCATTTCACGAACGTATTTACCTGATTATTTTGCAAATTTAATAGGTTTTGAGATTTAAAAACTATGTAAAGTTTAAAATATTTGAACACCGCATCTTTAAATCCTACAAGAACTACAGCAATTTTGAGAAGGATTGATATTTTAAAAAAAAGTTTTAAAAAAGTTAATCAAGGTCAAATTGCAAACCTAGATATTTTTAGCGAATTAATTCTCGCAATTAATTAAGAGTCAATGAATTGCTAAAAGAAGAAATACCTTACTTGCTTTTAGTCAGTCAACACCAGCGAATACACAAACACACACACACTCACACACACACACTCACTATCTCTCTCTCTCTAACACACACAAGCAATTAAAATGAACATTTGTATCTGAAAATATATACTAGTTATCTTGCGGCATTGTAAGATATCTTTTTAAAGTAATCAATTACAAAGTGATTATTAATTTATTCTATAGTTTTGTATTTTAATGATCTTCTTTTAACTGCGCGTTTATGTCTCACTTAAGCCTAACCCTACCATATTTGGTTCTGCAGTTTTTGGAATTTAAGTGAAGTTATTAACATCCTAAAATTTACGTTTGAATTTTAAAAAAAAAGGAACAAAAAATTTACTGCCACAATAAAGTAGAGACAACCCTACGCAAGTTCAGAAACTCAGTGCTGACAAATAACACCCAACAGGGCTTGTCATTTCTAAGACCGGAAAGCAACACAACTCATTGTGTAATGTTCTATTTTTAGACTACATCTTAGCGCAGAGGTCGGGAAACTTTTTGTCTGAGAGAGCCATAAACACCAAATATTTTGAAGAGTGATTCCGCAAGAGCCATACATTATGTTTAAAACTAAAAATTAAAGTAAATGTGTGCATGTTTTGTAATTTCAACACTAAAAGTACAATAATTATGTCTTTAATTTCTTTGTATTAACATTGTTATGCTGTTTTTTATATGCAATTAATATGTAGATCAAAGGAGTCTGACTAAACGTGTTTCTTCTAAATAAACGAACATATGTCTGAGAGCCACATGCAGCCATCAATAGAGCCATGGTTTCCTGACCCCTGTCTTAGCGGAACAATGTTTTTAAACATAAATACAGAAGAATCAATAATTTCTCAAAATTGTTAGCATAGCAAAATTAAGAAACTGTTGTTGTTTTATTTGTTCAATTCCAATAAGCTGTCTTAAATTAATGAAGAATTATCAAATAGCTGATAAGATAGTTCCTTCTCATTATACCTACATTTACATATTGACTCGTGTCTTTTATTGAATTTTATTAAATTTGTCCACCTAAAAACAACGTATATTTCTATTTATATATTCCCCTTTAGAAATGATAAGCCCTATTGATAAACAACAATACTTTTCAGAATACAGTGTATATAGTTCCATTTGTTCAGGTTAAATTGGGATATCCGGTGTTTTACTACCACGAAACACATTCGGGATTGTAATGTTTATCACTTGTCACTCGGTACATCTCCCAAGTTGCGTTCACGGGCGTTGAATAACCGGGAGTCGAGAGTTCCGCTCACTTGAGAACATCGATTTTATGTTCTTTGCGGAAAAACCAGAAAAAAAATTTCAACTCATACATCAATACAATACGCACTTTTTCAATCTTAAAACTCGAAATGGGTGATTTTCCTTTATCTAATGATCTATACTTTTGTTGTTAGAGTGCTTAAGGATGACAGGGGTGTATAGAATGTAGGAATTGTAGAAACGAATTCTCTATAAGTATTTTGAGTATATTAGGGAATATGAAGTCAATTAATATGTGTCCCGCCTTGAAAGATAATTTCCGAAGATACGAAGATCTAAATTTGTCGATGTTTTGTTAATGTTCCATCCATCTGTTTACATCATCTCAGTATATCTGTTAATCTCTCTATCCTACCAGTTCATCTGAAGACCCTTCAAGTTACACAATTTAACATCACAGTGCACCAGTCCCTCAGTACACATGTGAACGTCATAATTTAACATCTCAGTGCACCAGTCCCTCAGTACACATGTGACCGTCATAATTTAACATCTCAGTGCACCAGTCCCTCAGTACACATGTGACCGTCATAATTTAACATCTCGGTGCACCAGTCCCTCAGTACACATGTGACCGTCATAATCTAACATCTCGTGCACCAGTCCCTCAGTACATATGTGACCGTCATAATCTAACATCTCAGTGCACCAGTCCCTCAGTACATATGTGACCGTCATAATCTAACATCTCGTGCACCAGTCCCATCAGTACACATGTGACCGTCATAATCTAACATCTCAGTGCACCAGTCCCTCAGTACACATGTGACCGTCATAATTTAACATCTCAGTGCACCAGTCCCTCAGTACACATGTGACCGTCATAATTTAACATCTCAGTGCACCAGTCCCTCAGTACACATGTGACCGTCATAATTTAACATCTCAGTGCACCAGTCCCTCAGTACACATGTGACCGTCATAATCTAACATCTCAGTGCACCAGTCCCTCAGTACACATGTGACCGTCATAATTTAACATCTCAGTGCACCAGTCCCTCAGTACACATGTGACCGTCATAATTTAACATCTCAGTGCACCAGTCCCTCAGTACACATGTGACCGTCATAATTTAACATCTCAGTGCACCAGTCCCTCAGTACACATGTGACCGTCATAATCTAACATCTCAGTGCACCAGTCCCTCAGTACACATGTGAACGTCATAATTTAACATCTCAGTGCACCAGTCCCTCAGTACACATGTGACCGTCATAATCTAACATCTCAGTGCACCAGTCCCTCAGTACACATGTGAACGTCATAATTTAACAT
Source organism: Ampullaceana balthica (assembly GCA_944989445.1). NCBI lineage: Eukaryota > Metazoa > Mollusca > Gastropoda > Lymnaeidae > Ampullaceana > Ampullaceana balthica. The sequence goes on along the minus strand of CALYLW010000386.1, from coordinate 717,490 downwards.
CTCAGTGCACCAGTCCCTCAGTACACATGTGACGTCATAATCTAACATCTCAGTGCACCAGTCCCTCAGTACACATGTGACCGTCATAATCTAACATCTCAGTGCACCAGTCCCTCAGTACACATGTGACCGTCATAATCTAACATCTCAGTGCACCAGTCCCTCAGTACACATGTGACCGTCATAATTTAACATCTCAGTGCACCAGTCCCTCAGTACACATGTGAACGTCATAATCTAACATCTCAGTGCACCAGTCCCTCAGTACACATGTGACCGTCATAATTTAACATCTCAGTGCACCAGTCCCTCAGTACACATGTGACCGTCATAATTTAACATCTCAGTGCACCAGTCCCTCAGTACACATGTGAACGTCATAATTTAACATCTCAGTGCACCAGTCCCCTCAGTACACATGTGACCGTCATAATTTAACATCTCAGTGCACCAGTCCCTCAGTACACATGTGACCGTCATAATTTAACATCTCAGTGCACCAGTCCCTCAGTACACATGTGAACGTCATAATTTAACATCTCAGTGCACCAGTCCCTCAGTACACATGTGACCGTCATAATTTAACATCTCAGTGCACCAGTCCCTCAGTACACATGTGAACGTCATAATTTAACATCTCAGTGCACCAGTCCCTCAGTACACATGTGAACGTCATAATTTAACATCTCAGTGCACCAGTCCCTCAGTACACATGTGAACGTCATAATTTAACATCTCAGTGCACCAGTCCCTCAGTACACATGTGAACGTCATAATTTAACATCTCAGTGCACCAGTCCCCCAGTACACATGTGACCGTCCTAATTTAACATCTCAGTGCACCAGTCCCTCAGTACACATGTGACCGTCATAATTTAACATCTCAGTGCACCAGTCCCCCAGTACACATGTGACCGTCCTAATTTAACATCTCAGTGCACCAGTCCCTCAGTACACATGTGACCGTCATAATTTAATATCTCAGTGCACCAGTCCCTCAAGTACACATGTGACCGTCATAATCTAACATCTCGGTGCACCAGTCCCTCAGTACACATGTGACCGTCATAATTTAACATCTCAGTGCACCAGTCCCTCAAGTACATATGTGACCGTCATAATCTAACATCTCGGTGCACCAGTCCCTCAGTACATATGTGACCGTCATAATCTAACATCTCGGTGCACCAGTCCCTCAGTACACATGTGACCGTCATAATTTAACATCTCAGTGCACCAGTCCCTCAGTACACATGTGACCGTCATAATTTAACATCTCAGTGCACCAGTCCCTCAAGTACACATGTGACCGTCATAATTTAACATCTCAGTGCACCAGTCCCTCAGTACACATGTGACCGTCATAATTTAACATCTCAGTGCACCAGTCCCTCAGTACACATGTGACCGTCATAATTTAACATCTCAGTGCACCAGTCCCTCAGTACACATGTGACCGTCATAATCTAACATCTCAGTGCACCAGTCCCTCAGTACACATGTAACCGTCATAATTTAACATCTCAGTACACCAGTCCCTCAGTACACATGTGACCGTCATAATTTAACATCTCAGTGCACCAGTCACTCAAGTACACATGTGAACGTCATAATCTAACATCTCAGTGCACCAGTCCCTCAGAACACATGTGACCGTAATAATTTAACATCTCAGTGCACCAGTCCCTCAGTACACATGTGAACGTCATAATTTAACATCTCAATGCACCAGTCCCATCAGTACACATGTGAACGTCATAATCTAACATCTCAGTGCACCAGTCCCTCAGTACACATGTGAACGTCATAATTTAACATCTCAGTGCACCAGTCCCTCAGTACACACGTGAACGTCATAATTTAACATCTCAGTGCACCAGTCCATCAGTACACATGTGAACGTCATAATTTAACATCTCAGTGCACCAGTCCATCAGTACACATGTGAACGTCATAATCTAACATCTCAGTGCACCAGTCCCTCAGTACACATGTGACCGTCATAATTTAACATCTCAGTGCACCAGTCCCATCAGTACACATGTGAACGTCATAATTTAACATCTCAGTGCACCAGTCCATCAGTACACATGTGAACGTCATAATCTAACATCTCAGTGCACCAGTCCCTCAGTACACATGTGAACGTCATAATTTAACATCTCAGTGCACCAGTCCCTCAGTACACATGTGAACGTCATAATTTAACATCTCAGTGCACCAGTCCCCCAGTACACATGTGACCGTCCTAATTTAACATCTCAGTGCACCAGTCCCTCAGTACACATGTGAACGTCATAATTTAACATCTCAGTGCACTAGTCCCCCAGTACACATGTGACCGTCCTAATTTAATATCTCAGTGCACCAGTCCCTCAGTACACATGTGAACGTCATAATTTAACATCTCAGTGCACCAGTCCCCCAGTACACATGTGACCGTCCTAATTTAACATCTCAGTGCACCAGTCCCTCAGTACACATGTGAACGTCATAATTTAACATATCAGTGCACCAGTCTCCCAGTACACATGTGACCGTCATAATTTAACATCTCAGTGCACCAGTCCCTCAGTACACATGTGAACGTCATAATTTAACATCTCAGTGCACCAGTCCCCCAGTACACATGTGACCGTCCTAATTTAACATCTCAGTGCACCAGTCTCTCAGTACACATGTGACCGTCATAATTTAACATCTCAGTGCACCAGTCCCCCAGTACACATGTGACCGTCCTAATTTAACATCTCAGTGCACCAGTCCCTAGTACACATGTGACCGTCATAATCTAAAATCTCGGTGCACCAGTCCCTCAGTACACATGTGACCGTCATAATTTAATATCTCAGTGCACCAGTCCCTCAAGTACATATGTGACCGTCATAATCTAACATCTCGGTGCACCAGTCCCTCAGTACACATGTGACGTCATAATTTAACATCTCAGTGCACCAGTCCCTCAAGTACATATGTGACCGTCATAATCTAACATCTCGGTGCACCAGTCCCTCAAGTACATATGTGACCGTCATAATCTAACATCTCGGTGCACCAGTCCCTCAGTACACATGTGACCGTCATAATTCAACATCTCAGTGCGCCAGTTCCTCAGTACACATGTGACCGTCATAATCTGACATCTCAGTGCACCAGTCCCTCAAGTACACATGTGACCGTCATAATTTAACATCTCGGTGCACCAGTCCCTCAAGTAAACATGTAAACGTCATAATCTAACATCTCAGTGCACCAGTCCCTCAGTACACATGTGACCGTCATAATTTAACATCTCAGTGCACCAGTCCCTCAGTACACATGTGACCGTCATAATTTAACATCTCAGTGCACCAGTCCCTCAGTACACATGTGACCGTCATAATTTAACATCTCAGTGCACCAGTCCCTAAGTACACATGTGAACGTCATAATTTAACATCTCAGTGCACCAGTCCATCAGTACACATGTGAACGTCATAATCTAACATCTCAGTGCACCAGTCCCTCAGTACACATGTGAACGTCATAATTTAACATCTCAGTGCACCAGTCCCTCAGTACACATGTGAACGTCATAATTTAACATCTCAGTGCACCAGTCCATCAGTACACATGTGAACGTCATAATTTAACATCTCAGTGCACCAGTCCATCAGTACACATGTGAACGTCATAATCTAACATCTCAGTGCACCAGTCCCTCAGTACACATGTGAACGTCATAATTTAACATCTCAGTGCACCAGTCCCTCAGTACACATGTGAACGTCATAATTTAACATCTCAGTGCACCAGTCCCATCAGTACACATGTGAACGTCATAATCTAACATCTCAGTGCACCAGTCCCTCAGTACACATGTTAACGTCATAATTTAACATCTCAGTGCACCAGTCCCTCAGTACACATGTGAACGTCATAATTTAACATCTCAGTGCACCAGTCCCCAGTACACATGTGACCGTCTAATTTAACATCTCAGTGCACCAGTCCCTCAGTACACATGTGAACGTCATAATTTAACATCTCAGTGCACCAGTCCCTCAGTACACATGTGAACGTCATAATTTAACATCTCAGTGCACCAGTCCCCCAGTACACATGTGACCGTCTAATTTAACATCTCAGTGCACCAGTCCCTCAGTACACATGTGAACGTCATAATTTAACATCTCAGTGCACCAGTCCCCTCAGTACACATGTGACCGTCATAATTTAACATCTCAGTGCACCAGTCCCCTCAGTACACATGTGAACGTCATAATTTAACATCTCAGTGCACCAGTCCCCCAGTACACATGTGACCGTCATAATTTAACATCTCAGTGCACCAGTCCCTCAGTACACATGTGAACGTCATAATTTAACATCTCAGTGCACCAGTCCCCCAGTACACATGTGACCGTCATAATTTAACATCTCAGTGCACCAGTCCCTCAGTACACATGTGAACGTCATAATTTAACATCTCAGTGCACCAGTCCCCTCAGTACACATGTGAACGTCATAATTTAACATCTCAGTGCACCAGTCCCTCAGTACACATGTGAACGTCATAATTTAACATCTCAGTGCACCAGTCCCCTCAGTACACATGTGAACGTCATAATTTAACATCTCAGTGCACCAGTCCCTCAGTACACATGTGAACGTCATAATTTAACATCTCAGTGCACCAGTCCCCTCAGTACACATGTGAACGTCATAATTTAACATCTCAGTGCACCAGTCCCTCAGTACACATGTGACGTCATAATCTAACATCTCAGTGCACCAGTCCCCCAGTACACTGTACTCATAATTTAACATCTCAGTGCACCAGTCCCTCAGTACACATGTGAACGTCATAATTTAACATCTCAGTGCACCAGTCCCCCAGTACACATGTGACCGTCCTAATTTAACATCTCAGTGCACCAGTCCCTCAGTACACATGTGAACGTCATAATTTAACATCTCAGTGCACCAGTCCCCCAGTACACATGTGACCGTCCTAATTTAACATCTCAGTGCAACAGTCCCTCAGTACACATGTGAACGTCATAATTTAACATCTCAGTGCACCAGTCCCCCAGTACACATGTGACCGTCCTAATTTAACATCTCAGTGCACCAGCCCCTCAGTACACATGTGAACGTCATAATTTAACATATCAGTGCACCAGTCCCCCAGTACACATGTGACCGTCATAATTTAACATCTCAGTGCACCAGTCTCTAAGTACACATGTGAACGTCATAATTTAACATCTCAGTGCACCAGTCCCCCAGTACACATGTGACCGTCCTAATTTAACATCTCAGTGCACCAGTCCCTCAGTACACATGTGACCGTCATAATTTAACATCTCAGTGCACCAGTCCCCCAGTACACATGTGACCGTCCTAATTTAACATCTCAGTGCACCAGTCCCTCAGTACACATGTGAACGTCATAATTTAACATCTCAGTGCACCAGTCCCCCAGTACACATGTGAACGTCATAATCTAACATCTCAGTGCACCAGTCCCTCAGTACACATGTGAACGTCATAATTTAACATCTCAGTGCACCAGTCCCTCAGTACACATGTGAACGTCATAATCTAACATCTCAGTGCACCAGTCCCTCAGTACACATGTGAACGTCATAATTTAACATCTCAGTGCACCAGTCCCCCAGTACACATGTGAACGTCATAATTTAACATCTCAGTGCACCAGTCCCTCAAGTACATATGTGACCGTCTGGCAAACTGTATATTTTGCATTGGCGAACCTTCCCACTCGCTAACATTGACACACGTAATCCCATGAATGTTGTTCGTTACGTTTTCACCAGAACAAAAGCACGCTGTGCGAGACACGGCTTTACATAGGCGGAGAGTTTAATTTATGAAATTAAAAGTGTATATCTTATCTATCTGTTTACAGACGCTCCTTCTATACAGAAGATTATAGAAGAAACCCATTAAATGAATGAAGAGCAAATGGTTAATCATTTTATTTTTTTTTATTAAGCAGTCTGAATAACAAAAAAAAAGTTTTAAAAACCCATTAAAATATAAAATATTAACACGAATTGAAATTTAAACGGTATCCGATAAAGAAAGGTAAAAGTTGAAAAAATGTAAATCGTGCGGCTTAACAGAGGCGTGTAGATTTGTGGGTATTTGCAAAGTATTCTTTTCATTGTCTAATTTTTTTCAAATTTTGGGGGAGGAGGGGTAAGATAATCGTGGAATTCTGATAAATGACGAAGAAAAAACTTAAACAAAAACAAACACGACAGAGGGATGTAAATATTCAAAATAGCTCAATGAGACGAATAGAGAAGGGCAGAGAAAGATAGAAGAAAAGAGAAAGAAAGAGAGAGAGAGAGAGAGAGAGAGAGAGAGTGTTTGCAGGTGTGCTTGTGTGGGTGTATGCGAGATAGATAGATAGATAGATAGAGAGAGAGAGAGAGAGAGAGATAGAGAGAGAGAGAGAGAGCGAGACAGACAGAGAGAGAGAGAGAGATAATATTTAATGAGAGAATGCAAGAAACAGCTAAGCATAAGTGATGTGATTCTCATGGCACCTATTATATTTCATTGCACATGTAATGAGAGTTGGTGACGCCCCTTTGATGACACCAAACGTGAGAGATTCACGATACTTATCTTAACAATTCATACGCGAGGTGTGTTTCCCCGGACTGGGCTGCTAGAGCCGCCTCCCTAAGGGGTTTCAATACATGAGATGAGAACTGATCATGAAAAAAATACAAGTGTTTGAAAACCAATGGGATAACTCAAAAAATGTTGTTTTGTAACCCAGGATTACAGACAAAGGCTTCGATAGGAACTCAGTTGAAAACTCTAATATGATATTGAACGGTATGATCTGATAATTATTTGGAAAAAAATGTGCTCAGCGAACTTTAAAAAAGAACTCTATCAAGTTTTGCCAACACGAGGGAAATTAGGTTTACACATTTCTTTCAGCATGACACCAAATACAAAATAGAGCAGTTTTTTTTCTCCAACTCTGATAATAACAGAATGTGATACCTGATACTAAATAATGCGTCTTTCAATTAATGATTATCTCCCTGTTACTGAATATCACATTTTCTGTCACTGAACATCACGTCACGAACACAATTCATGACCAAATTTTATTTTTTAAAGAGATTAACTTCGTTGTGATAATTGGTGATACTATGCTTTACGATCATCTGATGAAAAAAATCCATACTTTTTCCTATATATTTGACGTTTTTTTCAAGGGTATTCGACGATTAATGTAATGCCCAACATTTAACAAGGAACTCTGCGAACCAAAATATTTCTTCGTTTCAAAAAAATTCCTTTTAAACCATGCATGAAAATGCTAATATAAATTTATTAGAGTTCATAATTTTAGATACACTTTTTAAAATTCTAATTATTATTAATTTAATTTTTTTTTAAACATCAAAAAACAAAAAAAGACGATAAAACGAATAAAAATATCTACGGACCTCAAGTTTATTTTCATTTAATAAATACACTTACTTTTCTTTTCAATAAAGGGGCCATCCATAAATGACGTCACGTGATTTTGGCCAATTTTTACTTTTTTATCCCCTCGTCATATTTCGCTACAAAAAGTTAGATCCCCCCTCCAATATGACATCACAAATCTTTGAACCCACCCCCACCCCTAAAAAGCCGTGTCTTCTAATTGATAATTAGCATGCTGCAAATTACTTTTTTGTCATTTAAATATGTACTTAGTGTAAGTCTGCACTCTAATATCGTAATACGTTGTGAAGCTGTGAAGCGATTGAAAAAAGTCATTAAATAAATTTCAAAATATTTAAGTCGAACTTTTATTTAAAGTAGCAAGTTTTTTATGTTACGTCACATTCTTAAACAACCCCCTTCCCCCCTCGTCACACATCGTCACAAATGGACGAGGGGGTCGAGTGGCAGCGCGCTCGACTGGCGTACCGATGGTCACAGGTTCGAATCCATGTGAAGGCAAGGATCTGTTCCCGGGGCCTAGGGCGTCCCAGAGTCACCCAGCTCCGAATGGGTACTAACACTAGTTAGGCGGCTGGGTAATGCGTGGAACCCACAAGGCCGTGGCCTGTGAACGCTGCATCACTTGCCAACAGATCATCTGTCATGGTATGTGGATGCAATTATCTTCTGCGCAGAAGAAGCGTCTGTATAAATAAGATAAGAAGATAAATGCGTGACCCCCCTCCCCGCCCCCTAGGCGCGTGACGTCATTAATGGACGACCCCAAAGACAAATAATGAATTTTGGAAAAATGTGCTACGAGAGGCCCTTGTTTGAAAAAAAGCTTTAAGATAAACTTCGTCTAGTCCAGTGTTTCTCAATTATTTCTGTCATGGCTCCCCTAGTAAGAAAGAAAAGTTTTCGCGCCCCCCGCGCGACTGTAAATAGTATAATTTGTCTATAAAATTGTTATAAGTACACCTCTGCATAACGGTTAAACGAGCCCCCCTGGCCCCACTATTTGAGAACTACTGGTCTAGTCTCACTGGTTCTCACTGGTTCTCACTGGTGTGGATATTTCATAGCCTAGTTCCCCTCTTTCCACACGAGACATCGGTTCCTTTTTTGAAAAGGTTTTCTTCAGTCATCTATCTAGAGATATTACATCATACGTTCTAAGAAATTTCGTTTCGTAAGCTAATTGTTATTTATAGACACTAGGATGCGTTGATAATGATTTTTTAACATGATTTTTTAACATGATTTTTTAACATGATTTTTTAACATGATTTTTTAACATGATTTTTAACATGATTTTTTAACATGATTTTTTAACATGATTTTTTAACATGATTTTTTAACATGATTTTTAACATGATTTTTTTTGCTCTGAAGTCTTAAAATGTTAACTAAATTTGAGTGTCATGACACTTAACATAATTTTAAGTCACCATTACAAACGAAAAAACAAAAAATGCAATTTTTTTTAGTCAGCGGGCTCAAGGACATCGAAAAAAGACTTTCCTCTTTGCTTAAAAAAAACTATGTTTAAAATAAAATGACAAATGAATATTGGGTAAACATTTTTGTTCCATGGTCATTTTTCAAAGTAAAAAGTCATTCTTCTTTTGAGCAAAACCCATCACTTAATATCTCAATAATTCAAAGCCTAATATTGTTTCGTTGTATAATTTCGACACGGAAAATTGACTACTAAGTTGAAGTCTTCTTGTACTTTGTCTTTTGGAATACAATTACAACTAATGACTTTGGTGCGAAATTGAACCATTTCGTGACTACGTAACAGCAGGGTAGTTGGATAAACGAAAGAGTGCTAGTGTTGTCCCCTGGTGGGAGAACGGGACAATAAATCATGCTGGTAACTATTTCATCAGTTGGAAAGAACTGTGTCAAGGGGTCGAGACACCAAGGCTACAACAGTATAGAGTTTCTAATAAGGCAGTCTTCTAGATCAGTGCTTCTCAAAGTGGTGGTCCGCGGACCGGTGCCACAGAAGTTCTCCAAAAAAAAAGGACAGAAAAACTTGTCAGTGCAGGGAAAATAGTGCACCGGTCCCTGGTGAAATGGAACAAATTCCTGCCGGTCCGCCATTTTAAAAAGTTTGAGAAGCACTGTTCTAGATCATTTATTAAATGTTTACCCGAACCCTTGGTGTTCAATTGATTTCATGCACGCAAACATTTTTAGAAACTATGCATACTTTAGAAATCACCATCAGAATAGCCTAACTTTTTAAGTTGAAACAAAATTAAATGCTATCAGAACACGGTTCATTGCAGTGCTATATAAATATATTGATTAGTATTATGTATTAACTGAGACTGATTGCGTATTAAAGACGTTTCAATTAGTCCATTCAGAACGTAAGAAAGAGACATTTAAATAATACAAATGCTTTTTATATGGCTGAAATTGTTTAACAATGTTCAACGTTTTTCAAATATGAAACATATCTTATTAAGACGGTTATTCGTCTTGGAGATTTTTGGATTTTAAATATAATTATCGTTTCAAAAATAGAAATAATTAAAGATTGCTTCCATCGTGATATAGATCAATTTTTCCTTGTACTTTTTGGGCATGAAAATCAAGAGATTTATAAGAAAATTTCAATTTTAAATTAACAAGGATATTTCGTATATTTATTACATTTAACCAAGCGCAAATGGTATTAAAAATTAATTTTAAAAGTTATTTGCATCTTCTTTATTCGAAACACAGCAGAACAAACAATGGCGAACAAGACCGACAAATTATAGTTTTTTTTAACCTGGGGCTTTTTCTCATTTCCATGTCACCCAAAAGAGGGCGCTTTCAACATTTACACGCCCGATGTCAATCAAAACAAATACTTCCCCCGCCCTGAGGCCCAGTCCGAGCAGTCAGCTGGATATTTAATGATGCACTCTTGTGGAAACGCCTTTTAGTTTATAAATTAGTCATGGAAATGGTTGGTCTTTGTTACGTCAAAAGTACAAGTGACAGTTTTGTCCTGTGCATTTCTACCCCACAATCGCTACAGCCTTGTGCTCGGGGTAAACATGTTTTGTTTTGTACATAACTATCGGAGAGATTTTAAATTTCTGTCTTTGTTTTATCCCATCACTGATATAATCTTCTTATCTTATCTATACAGTCGCTCCTTCTATGCAGAAGATAGTTGCGTCCACAGACCATGACAGATGATCTGTTGGCAAGTGATGCAGCATTCACAGGCCACGGCTTTGTGGGTTTCACGCATTACCCAGCCGCCTAGTGTTAGGTACCCATTCGGAGCGGGGTGACTCAGGGACGCCCTAGGCCCCGGGAACAAACCATTGCCTTCACACGGATTCGAACACATGACCATCGGTACGACAGTCCAGTGCGCTGCCACACGACCACTATCGATCATTATATAATGATAACATAGTATCATTTTCTGTTTCCCAGCTGGCACCTGTCAACATCCTGGACTTGCGCACGGAAATAAATATTATTAATTTAGAAAATACACATTTGGGGATACTTGAAGCGTATAAATAAATATCTGTTTTTCCAATATATCTCGGTGATCGTGTGGGGATGTGTGTGCTATTCCGAAATAGAAAATGTATCTATCTTTGAATGACAGATTGAAGCAAAAGTGCGAATGATACATTATATCTTTCTTTGACTGATAACTTAAACCAATCTTTTACTGAGTTACAAGACATTATTTGTTATTTTTAATTTTGAATGAAACATTAGAACGCTCTCTACTAATCAATACACATAATTTGCTATGCATGTCCGTCCGTCTGTCCGCAACGCTACTAATTTTAGAAAGCAGCGGAAGGCTACAAAAAAAAGCCTTGAAAAAAATTACTGCATTAAAAACAACTCTTTTCGAACGTCCGCATAAAATTGTTAAAAATCGAAATAAATGAATAAAATAGAAATAAATAAAATAAATGAAAGCTCTGTGTTACTTTATTTTTATTCTGATGTGTATCTTTTCAAAATAAATAGATTTCAGCACGGTGGGCAAGTGGCATGTGCACTCGGCTGGCGTACCGATGGCCACGGGTTCGAATCCATGTGAATGCAATGATTTGCTCCTGGGGCCTATGGCGTCTCTGAGTTCACCCAAATCCGAATGGGTACCTAACACTAGTTAGGGAAATAAAGGCGGCTGGGTTATGCGTGGAATGCTCATAGCCGTGGCCTGTGAACGCTGCATCACTTGCCAACAGACCATCCGTCATGGTCTTTGGACGCAATAATCTTCTGTATAGAAAGAAGGGGCGTATGTATAGATAATAGAAGACAATTTTGAAAACCTCTGTCATTTTGACGGGCAATACATAAGTGTTGTCACCAGTGGCGTAGCTAAGGGGGGCGGTGGGGTGGTCCGACCCGGGCGGCACACATATAGGGGCGGCATTTGTGGCCATTTGAAAGGTTAAGTCATTTCCGACAACCACCTTTTTTCTTTTGAATTGGGAAAACCAAGGTGAAACATAAATATTCTTTATTTCAAGACTTAATTAACGGATTTGCGCAACATTTGTTTGATTACATAGTGGTGGTTATAACTAATTCAAAATCGTTCAAAAAATCGCTCAAAAAAATTATATATATATATTTTTTTTTGGAAATTAAGTGGTATACGTCACAAATGGCGCTTTTATAAGAAAACTGCACACACACACACACACACACACACACACACACACACACACACACACACACACACACACACACACACACACACACACACAAACACCACAAAAAAAACCACAAAGAACATCACCACTGGGCCTAATAATATGTGCTATTAATATCGCCACGACAGTTTTTGCATGGAATTTCAACATGTGCAGAATGATTCGCTAACAAGTACCTACATAACATGGTGGTTCAAACATTGTGTTTAACTTGCGAGTACTATTTTATATTACAGTTTCAGTTTTTAGAAAATTATCGTAAGGTAACTTGCTCAAAATTAAATATTTTTTTATTGCATTGAAGTAGTACACACACAATTTGTGTTTTTCATCGAAATACGGTTATTCATTAAAAATTGTACGCCTATGCAATTAAAGTATTGTGTAAATAATTTGAATTCGTCTATTTTATGGAAAATTATTTAGATTTATGGCAAGAACATGAAAATATTAAAATGCCTCCGTTAATAAACACCAAAATAGCGTACATAATTTAGAAAAAGACATACTTTAAAATTTCAAGCGTCTTGGAAAAATTGAGATCTGAAGAAGTAACTAGTAAAACGAGATCAGATGCTGGAATTTTACTCAGTTCAAGCAATCTTTTTCTTTTCTATGTTATCTCAATTTATGGGAACTCGTCTCTTTTTAAAATTAATGCAAACTCATTTCATGGAACAAAGAGATGTGCAAATACCGAACGCTGTTATAGAGAGTTGGAGATATCAACTTAAAGCCGAGTTAGAAGTAATAAATATGAGTGGGGAAAATACAGAAGACGTGGCTCTATCTTAAGAGCAAGAAGTACTACGAGAAATGTTTTTATCCATGGATGGAATTATAAAAGAAAATAAAAGAACGCCTTGATGAGTTGCATGTCCTTGCAAGAAAATATTCATGTATAATACCATGTAAACTACTAAATGAAGAATTTGAACATCAAATTAATTTCTTTATTGACATTGATAAAGAATAGTTCAATATTGAGAGATAAATGAATCGGGATTTTATGGCTGTACACAGGGCAAGTCTTAGCAATTGCGGGGCCCTATATGGCTTAGTTTGCGAAAAGGACTGTTGGGGGCCCAATTTGAGTAAGTATAAGGTATTAATAAGGATAATAAGTAAAAAATTAAGATAGTTGGGGCCTATGAAAGTGCGGGGCCCACTGCGGCCCCATAGGTTGCAGTGGCCAAAGACCAGCCCTGGCTGTACCTACACTACAAGAAGATGCATTATGTTTGGAAAAAAAACGGGGGAAAGGCCCCCTTGATCTATTAAAATATATTCAGCAGTAAAGAATTGAAAATTCTGTCCCCAACAGTATAATTTTGCTAATAATTTTTTCAACAATTTCTATAAGTGTATCTAGTTGTGAAAGGAGCTTCTCAAAACTGAAGTTGACAAAAAAAAATATCTTCGTTCCACAATAATTGATTTAAGACTACAAAATTTTGCAATATTGTTCATAGAACAATATATTTTAAAAAAATTAAATTTTGGTAGCATAATACACGATTCTACTATGAAAGTTAAGTAAGTTAATGTATAAACATGTTTACATTAATTACATACTAATGTATACAATTTCTTTGTTTATAAACAAAAATCACATAGAATCTACATGAATTTATAAATAAAAAATTAATGCATATTAATTGGTAATGTTTTTGGTTGTAAATTTGGAATATGTTATGTCTCATTATTGGGGGGGGGAGAATTGCGACCTCAATAACTTTCTTGTGGCCTTTTTAAAAAAGTATCTTGTATTTTTATAAATGTGTATTTATAGGTATATCAGCTTATGTTACTCTTTTATTACTGCTTGCATAAATAGGTCATGCAATGGAAAAAATGTTCCCCAAATATACTGCGTTTCAATTACAATTATTTATTCATGTTTATTAATTTATATTAAAAAAATCACATGATTGACTTAAGGGGCCGTCCATAAATGACGTCACGCGATTTGGCTGCTTTTTTACCCCCTCCCCCCTCGTCACACGTCGTCAAAAAAACTTAGATCCCTTCTTCAATATGACCTCACGAAGTTTCCACCCACCCTCATAACAGCTGTATTTCCTATTTGCTCTTGAGCATATTTCAAATACATTTTTTGGTCATTTAAATGTTTTTAGTGTAAGGCTGCACTCTAATATCGTAACACGCGTGAAGCCATGTAAGACGTCATTAAATAAAGTGTGGGTAATCATATATTTAAGTGGAACTTTTATTTAAACTTGCGCGTTTTGATGTGACGTCAAATGTGTGACTCCCTCTCCCCCCCCCCGGTGCGTGACGTCATTTATGGACGGCCCCTAAAAGGGCGGCAAATTGGAGACCGCCCCGGGCGGCAAAAGTTCTAGCTACGCCACTGGTTGTCACATAAATCGCAATAAAATGTGGAAAAAGAACTTACAAAACCTTAAATTTTTTAGATTATATTATATCTTACGCTCATCCAACGTTTTTACAATGGTGTTCCTAATATTAGTTTACGTGGATTTGTAATTGATAGAATTTGTAATTGATAGAATTTGTAATTGATAGAATTTGTAATTGATAGAATTTGTAATTGATAGAATTTGTAATTGATAGAATTTGTAATTGATAGAATTTGTAATTGATAGAATTTGTAATTGATAGAATTTGTAATTGATAGAATTTGTAATTGATAGAATTTGTAATTGATAGAATTTGTAATTGATAGAATTTGTAATTGATAGAATTTGTAATTGATAGAATTTGTAATTGATAGAATTTGTAATTGATAGAATTTGTAATTGATAGAATTTGTAATTGATAGAATTTGTAATTGATAGAATTTGTAATTGATAGAATTTGTAATTGATAGAATTTGTAATTGATAGAATTTGTAATTGATAGAATTTGTAATTGATAGAATTTGTAATTGATAGAATTTGTAATTGATAGAATTTGTAATTGATAGAATTTGTAATTGATAGAATTTGTAATTGATAGAATTTGTAATTGATAGAATTTGTAATTGATAGAATTTGTAATTGATAGAATTTGTAATTGATAGAATTTGTAATTGATAGAATTTGTAATTGATAGAATTTGTAATTGATAGAATTTGTAATTGATAGAATTTGTAATTGATAGAATTTGTAATTGATAGAATTTGTAATTGATAGAATTTGTAATTGATAGAATTTGTAATTGATAGAATTTGTAATTGATAGAATTTGTAATTGATAGAATTTGTAATTGATAGAATTTGTAATTGATAGAATTTGTAATTGATAGAATTTGTAATTGATAGAATTTGTAATTGATAGAATTTGTAATTGATAGAATTTGTAATTGATAGAATTTGTAATTGATAGAATTTGTAATTGATAGAATTTGTAATTGATAGAATTTGTAATTGATAGAATTTGTAATTGATAGAATTTGTAATTGATAGAATTTGTAATTGATAGAATTTGTAATTGATAGAATTTGTAATGAAAGTAGAAGGTCCAATTTTTTGCGAACACTTATTCTTGGCAACACCAAAACAGATAACTAAAAAAAATTACACCTTTAAAATAAAATGTATGCACTACTAGACCTGGACCGAGAATGTAACCTTGAACAAAAAGACAATAATTATATAACCTACTACTACATCGGTTTAAATTAATAATTAATGTGATTTTCTGGTTTCACCAAGCTATATTTTTATATGAATGTGACACTGGTTTTTTTAAATCTTTTTTTCCCTTTCAAAAAAATATTTTCTATAGCACAAATGTTTGTTAGTCTATGACTTTATTTTAAAAACCAAGTCTAGTCTCGTCATATAAATTAAATTTTTAAATTTGTATTTTATTTATAGCTTACAATTTTTGTTACTTAAATTTAAGGGTGCACGCCAAAAAAGATCACCATTAAATAATTTTTACATTATCATAACCATACTTGATAAGAGGTTGACGTCAATAAAATTTTAAAATAAATTTTCAAACCATTCTGTCCTTTGGGGGGGGGGTAAATCTGGAGGCTACGAATTCATAAACACAAATTTCAAGCCTTTCTCAAGGTCTATTTAAGCAAAACTGAATTATTCTACACTTAAAATATTTCAGCACAATCTAGAACTTTTCGTTATGCACTTAATGGATCAGGTTAACGTCGAACTAACATATAATTATTTATAGACTACACAAATTGACAACAGGATGAGCTTAATTATGGCGCTTTAATTGCTAAATTTAAAGTTGGTTTTATTGCATTAAACAAAAATATCTATGCCCTAAGGTGTTTTTTCCAAGACCGATTTCTGTCATTGACATTTAATAAATGTTTCCGTAATATTAAAGTAAAAATAATACTGCAGAACAATGATTTACAATGTCGTTCATACAGACTTTGGTAATCCGTATTACCTGTGAATTTATGATCATGTCGCAAACTATTCATTTCCACAAACACCACAAAAAAGATTAAGCCCACCCCCCCCGTAATACATACAAAACGATTAGATCCCCTACATCTACAATACTATTAAGTCCACTAAACCTACATAACTATTAAGTTCCTATACCAATAAGACGATAAGTCCCCAGAAATTTAATGTAAAAGAATAAAGCTATGTATTTCCTAAATAGTTACAACAGATCAAATAATTATCAGTCCTAAATTTGAAGACAAGAATATTAATAAAGGTATTTTAAATCTTACAATCTTTAGTAAAAATAATACTTTATGTTAGATTGAAATTTTGAGTGTTACTTAGTCATTTCAAAGGAAAGGCAATATATGAATTCGAGAAATCGTTTAAAAATAACGGGAATGCGTTTGGCTGCATATATTTTTTTTAAAAAGGAAACTATTTTCAATTTAAAAGGGATGTAAAAAATTTGTGGTATCCGAACAGAAGCCTAGCTGGGTTTTCCGCGCCCTTGGCTAATTCAATTTTGGCGCCCTGGAGAAATAAGGAAAATACTAAATTATACAGAATAAGTTTGCTTATTGGAGGATTAGCCTTCGGCGCCCTTGGCAACTGCCCCGATGCCAAGTCGTTGTTAAGATTTTGGAATATGAATATTATGAAAATTCTCCGGCTTTAAAGATTTAATTGTTTTATGGTGTATCAAAATTAGGGGTCTACCGATATGCCTTTTTGCCGATATTGCCGATACCGATATTACCGATATTTTTTTTGCCGATATGAGTGCCGATATGAGTATTTGTTATGACAAAAACCAGCGGTCATATTTGATGACGTCATTCTTAAATTTATCACTCGTAATTATTTATCTTTAATATTAGGGGTACTACCGATACGCATTTTTGCCGATATTACCGATATTTTTTTCCGATATGAGTGCCGATAGGGTATTTGTTAGGACAAAAACCAGCGGTCATATTTGATGACGTCATTCTTAAATCTATCACTCGTAATTATTTATCTTTAATATTAGGGGACTACCGATAGGCATTTTCGCCGATATTACCGATATTTTTTTTTCCGATATGAATATTTGTTAGGACAAAAACCAGCGGTCTTATTTGATGACATCGATCATTCTTAAATTCATCACTCCTAATTATTTATATTTTATATTAGGGGTCTACCGATAAGTATTTTTGCCGATATTACCGATATTTTTTCTCCGATATGAGTGCCGATATGAGTATTTGTTAGGACAAAAATAACAGCGGTCATATTTGATGACGCCATTCTTAAATTTATCACTCGTAATTATTTATATTTTATAATTAAGGGGTCTACCGATATCCAGTTTTGCCGAAATACCGATTTTTTTTCCCCGAAACGAAGTTTCCGATGTGTTTACAAGTTCCAGTTCATGACCTACATAGGACTCATAACAAAACGAACCGTCCTTTATAAAAATGTACAAGCATATTAGGTACTCCTTTTGAAACTTCAACCTTGACTCATAATTATTAATTCTAACCAATAGTTTAATGGCTTTTGCACACGGCCACCTTTTATGAATGAAACAATGAGAACAAAGTACAATAGTAATATAGTGAAAATGAGGCTGAAGCTTGAATGGTTGCCAATGACAACACGTCTTCACACGGTACATTTTGTTATTCCATACGAAACGAAATGTTTTAGACATCTGCGATTCTGCGTGCATCTTTGCTATTAGAGCAATTACGTGAACATAATGTTTACATGTTATCCATTTATTAGAGCAATTACGGTATACTTGGCATCGGCACTATTTACACAGTATTTCTGAGTATACGAAAATCGGCCGATACCTAAACAATATCAAAGCACATGGCACACTGTATCGTGGCTGCACATATTAATACTAGGACTCTTTTGACTATTTCAATACTGGTATCGGGGTCGATATATTAATTTGTCGAGATATTGTAAACCTAAATGATAGTTTTTTTGTTTCCGTTTTTTTTTGGGGTCAAAATGTCACTTATTATGAAATATCGGTGACGTCAATATCGGGACCTTTACAGGCTACCGATACCGATATTGCCGATATCCAGATATCGGTGCCGATATATCGGCCAGCCGATATATCGGTAGACCCCTAATCAAAATACAACGCTCGAAATGTACACGTCGGTTTTTATAACCTTCAGCTGGTAAATTTCGATATCGCCAATGAAAGAAAAAAATCACCCATCTGGTATTTATCTTGTCTTTTACAAACACGTGAAAGAGCTTTTTGTTTTTTATTGGGTGACAGTCTTCTCTTGGGGAAACTGGCTGATGACTGACGCATTCTTAGACTTTGCTCATGAAATGTTGACGACGTTATTAATGGCCATGATCAAAATGGTGAATTTTTGAATGTTTGATGCGTCTCAGGTGAGTGTTTATAATAGGTGTGTGTGTGTGTGGGTTGGGGGAGTGAAAGGGTTTGTTAGATTCCGAGACTTCATGTGCCACTCGTCGGGGGTCATCTTTTAGAGCAGCACACTACTTATAGAAAATATCAGGACTCCTGAGTATTATTCGATGTGTTTTTTGCAAGACATTTCGGGGCCCATTTAAAATATATGTTGTTGCGTTATATTTTAAAATTAGCGTGGTTAAAATAAACTTTAAAAAATATATATATAAAGAAAATATTTAATAGATGTCTCTTATAGTAGCGTTTACCACGCCAGATTATATATAAGTGCTTGTGGTACCGACATCGTTTTTAAAAGTAAATGTTTTCTGTTGAGAGGTGCGTGGAAAAAAGAGGAAAGAGTGAAACAGACGGATAGATTAAGATTTTTAAAAATTTGACTTAAAACCTTATGACTCTGTCTATATTACTGTAGCAATTTCAATGAATCAATGTAATATTCATTTCTTAACCAAAGTACAAGTATAAATTAATGTCCACAACCAATTTAAAGGTTATAAAAAAATTCGAAAAAAAGGAACCCACCGACAAGGAATCGGACATTTTTTTTTCTTCTAGATCCGTTCAAAGTTTTTATGGGGGTCAAAATTAAAACGAAGGAACCTTCAATGAAATTCGTAAGATACTTATCCTTTTATCTCCTTATAACAAATGGGAACCCAGTGCTTTCAAAACTTACATTTTAAACATTAATATTTTACTGTCAAATAACAAGAATATGTAAGCTTTACTTGCTTTTATTAGCTACAACTACATGATGAGAAACTACACCAGAATTTGTTGAGGGCTAACCATTTATGTTGAACACATAACATTCCACGAAAGAGATTGAAGTAGACGCAAATAAATGTTTTTACACTTTTATTGATTCGACCTTTTTCTCCTCATCTCTCCTACCACGGTCTCGAAACGCTTTTGGGAACGCCACGTTTCCTTTTTCGAATTTAATGCTGGCTAATAAAGGGTTCCAACAAGGACTGCCGGTCTAATGTCTGTAGTGTTTGCTCTTGCTGACCCAAAGTCTCATTCGTCGAGGTTCTCTATCACCCCGCGACTGACAGATGAAACAAGTTGGTAACTTTACTTCAGTATAGTGCAAAGAAAAAAAATATGTTAACGGAATTCAAGATGTCTCTAAAAAAATGTATCAGGAATCAGCTATGACTTTTGTTACGGTTATATTCGGTTACTTCTAGCAAGTGTCTTTAAATAAGCAGTCAATTCCAACACCGAGATTATAAAATGTGCAGACGTTTTTGTCTGGAGCTTACTATCTTAAATGCTCAATTATTTTTAGTTTTTAGATTTACAATCAATTAAAAATCAAAAGCCTTACTTATGATCTAAGTGAAACACTTGTGTGTACTTCGAAGTCTTCCAAAATGGGTTAATAATTTCTTTTGGTAAACAAGAGAAAAGCACAGTTCCTACCAAAAGCGTGGAGAAGAAACTCCAGCAAAAAAGAGATTGGACCGAAGAAGGGAAGCAAACTGTTCATGGACAAATTTATAGAATATCCTTAAATACTTTACGCTAAGAAAACTTCTAGGGAAAATATATTCAAGCATTGATTTTTTTTTCTACATTCAATTTCAAAACCTTTAATGACTTAAACCCTTCATCAACACTTCTGTATATGTGTATGGGCATTGTCAATTCTTAGAAAATTTAAACATTGTCCTGTTTTTCTGTGATTCATCACTAAAAGTCTTTCTACAAAAGACTTGTTATATATCAAGTGTTTATATATATATATATATATATATATATATATATATATATATATATATATATATATATTTATATATATATTTATATATATATATATAAATAAAAGCTAGTTTGGTTGAAGATATAAAAAAAAGTTTTACGTTGAAAGTAGTAGAGCATGTTGACCAGGGGCGAATCAATATTGCATGGGGCCCCTGCCTGCAATTCCACATCGGGCCTGGTCCAGTCACCTTTATTATACACTATAATAAGTTTAGGACCCTTAAACCATTGGGGGCCCCTGGCTTTAGTCCAATCAGCACCCCCTTAATCCGCCATAGATGTTAACCAACACTTGCATGAATCGCTGTTTTAAGGGAAAACCTAAGGGTAGAACAATCTCATCGACCTATCTCACTTGTCTACCAAACGACCTGGAGTAACTTCACGTGATACCCATGACGTGATTCTTCGAGTTAGGCGGTCAGAAGTTTCTAATATTACACAAGATGAGACGTTTGCACGACAAAGCGCTGTAACCCGATGGTAACATCAAACTAGTGACAAGACTGACGTCAAATGGCCGTGGGGTAGGCTGGGCCGTTTTCAGATTTTTCCTGTGTCTCTTACATTGGTCAGTCTACCCTGTGAGTTAAACAGATTTGTTCTTTTTGATGAATCGGTCATTTTAAAACAAAAATGAGTTTTTGTATTTTTTCCTTCGTTTTTGTATTGTCAAAACAGATAGGAAAAGTTTTGCACTCGCCCTACCTTCCACCAAAACTCCCACGGGGTTGGAAGGTTCAAAACTCCCACGGGGTTGGAAGGTTTTGAAATCTACACTAATACTGTTATATGCAATAAAATCATAATAAATGAATATAACTCAAGTGAACGCCCTTTATGTCATGGCATTGATTACAAAAAATTTTTATTAGCAAATATATATTCTTTCAAGATATTTAGCTCATGACCCTTACACCAAGGGAAGCAACCCAAAGGTTTCTCACAATAACTTGATATCAGGTAAACCGTTTGTGGGAAGCATTTAATTAAATCCGATATCTAAGCAGTAAAATGAAACCCAAACATTGTTTATGTAAATTAGAACATTATTAAATTATGATCGACTTTTAAATGTAAAATGTGTGTTTAATCAATATACATAAATTGCCATGTATGTCCGTCCGGGGCGTCCATTCGTAACGCTACTAATTTTAGAAAGCAGCGCAGGGCTAGAAATTTTGTGTTAAAGTTGATGAAATTGTATATCTCACATTATATCCCACAATCAATCAAAATAAATATCAATAAAACTTAGAGTTCTGAGTCCACCCTGTGTGACTACTTAGTTTGTGACTAAAAAATTATTTTCTGCTTTTTCGTGCGAGATTCTACATTTCTCATTTTTGTTCCTTTTATTTTCTACTTTTACGAGTTAACAAAAGATTTCTAACACTTAAATTCATTCATGAAAATTTAAACTCTTTAACTTTAACATTAAAATTTTATTAAAATTTTATTATTAGTTTTTCAATTTCATAAGGATTCTGAAACAATTTTTGAAGTATTTATAATTTTAAACGATAAATTGCACTATCTACACTTTTTTACTTCTTGTTCATCGTTATCGAAAATCAAGCCGATGATGATCTGTAAATTGAAAATTTGTGTTTATGGTAAATTGTTTGCCATTTTATTTCTGCTTAGACATCGTCATGGGGTGGAACTGTTGATTTGATCACACTTTTCTTGACTTGAAGTCCTGTTAAATGTCCTGTTAGCTAAGTTCATCTAGATCGACATTTGTGAGAAAAATTTGAAAGATATTCTTAACTCACTTCCTTTCCTTATTTATTTATTTCTCTTCTTGCCTGATGAAAATCAAGAAACTACTAAACTTTCAAAATAATATCATTTGGCAATGTTCCTTTTGTTTTAGATTTCCGTCAGATTTAACTGAAATTAATATTCTTTAGATTTGTTGAAAATTTGATTAGATAGTTAAACTCACCTTATGTTTATTAGATTTGGGAAGGAATCGATAAGGGAGTTTTAAAAAAGACCTGAAAGAAAATCCCCATCTACACGTTCCATGCACAAAGTATTTTTCGTGAACCTGCTACAGTTACGCTGTAGAGCAGGTTCTTAAGAATGTAATTTATTCGTTACGGCGTTGAGTTGTTTTTATGGTAATGAATTAAGCCCGGGCTGTGCCGTCAGGTGGCGCTTGAGCTGAAAAATTCGCCAAATAATTCGTTCAATTATTATTAAAATAATTTAATTGTATTGGTCTATAAGCTTAAGTCAGAAATTGGTCAAAACTGATGGATTGACCCCAGTTAAGTCGGCTAAAACATTAATAGCTTAATCCTCCCCACAAGCCATACCTACTGTGAACATTTCAGCACTCTAGCAAGTCAGAAAACCTGTTCACGAGCATTTTGAAAAAGTTGACGACATATACAGATCCGGAAGCGTGCACGAGTTAATAGGATAGGGGCCTTAAAAAAAGTACCAATAATCATTTAAAAAATACCAATCTTCTCTTGTTTAAACGGTTCAAACTCGAACGTTAGCTGATACATTTACAATTTACGGGAACTTATTACGGGAACGAATTTTTTATTCTGTGTATTTCTTAAATTTCAAAATGTCAAGAGATTTTTTAAAAAAATAAATAAACATTAATAAGAAATCTGTAGCTAATTTTCAAATCAAATAAAGAATTTAAAAAATTGATTTTAAAACGTCTAAAAATAAAAGAAAGCAACGTTTTTATTGTTTCTTTAGCTGACAACGACCCAACGGCACCCATCCTGGGATCAGTGGTCTGTCCTGGTCAAGTTAAGATGTTTAATAGCTAATCACATACTGGATTGTACACTTAATTTAGCTATGACGTTGGCCAAACTAATGCAATACTCCTAATAGTGTTACACATTTCCGTGAACCTCTCATTTCCAATATATCCTGAGCTGTTAAACATAAAATAAAGTGAAAAATACCTCGAATAAAATGATATTTTCCTAAAAAAAGATATAAAATAAATATCCATAAGAGATCAGAAATGTGTAGGTCATGGTTGAAAATGTCAAACATGATTTTAAAATTTAACGTAATGATGATAAAATTGTGAAATTTAATATATAGAACGTGTAAAAAGTGATTGACATTAGTTCTCAATATGTTTGACCGTTTTAAGAATAAAGACAGGTATTGTCTATTTAAAAAAGTTCTGATGTCAAAATGTTATTCAAATGTAAAAACCTCCAGCTAAAAATGAACGGATACATAACAATGACAATAAAATATTAGCACGTTCAAAACTGTTACATGAAATGTGTAGTATACAATGTCTACCAAGATCAGCTGGTACATAGTATAAACATTGACAAGAAAATCTAGAAGACTGGGCTCTTGAAAGGCACTATTTACTGAAAATCCACACCAAAAGAATAAGACTAACTACAGATAGGATGCAGTCCTCAGCGCTGTTTGTGATCGGCAGATACCTGCATATAACCAATGGCTCGGCTCGTCATTCAAATTACAGATTTATGCTGTTTTCTTCAAAAGAAGAAGTAAATATGTAATGTGGATGACTAAGTTTTAGTTTTATAGAGTTTCGTGTTTTTGCTTATGTAATATTTTGATGTTCCTCTGTTTTGTTTTTAAATATAGGGACCTAGGACGTTTACATCCAAGCTCTCGAGAAATGACCGCGAAGAACTAAAGACTGATCTAATTTTAAATGTAATACATAGTTAAGGTCAATGACCTTAAACGTTATATATTTTTTGACAGAGTTCTCCGATGCACTTCGTTTTCTGTTATTTAATTGGACAAAGAAAGATGGAAAAAGAAATGTCTCTTATAAAAGACCACACAACTCTTAGAAGTATCCATTAAAGTAATTTGAACATATTTCAACAAACGCAGTTATTAACAATTTAAAGCAATCACTTAAATAGAGTGTCTATTAAATTCAGTGCGCTAGGGGAAACCATTGAAGGATAATTAGTTATATTCTACGAATGTGAAAAAAAAACTTTATCAAAGTCTATACAGAACACAAAGGAAGCAATCTAAACAATTTCTTGACGCGTTGTAAACAATGGCTTAGAGGGGTTGTGGTGAGGGGGTTGTGGTGAGGGGGTTGTGGTGAGGGGGTTGTAGTGAGGGGGTTGTGGTGAGGGGGTTGATTTGGCGATTTCGGCGCAACTTTTCTTGTTTATCTACTTTTTCGGCAAACAGCAGATTTTTTTTTAAGTGTAAGAAGGGCAAAAAACTCTTATGTAACTAAGCGTTTTCTTATCGTAGCTTTACCACCAACTATTACTCAGCTTTAAATCCATATAGTTCATCATCGAATATGTCCGGAAACGCTTAAAAATCTTTACATGTGATTACAATTTTTTTAGGCTGGATCAAAGCAATACCAAACAGCCGTCAAGAATTAGCATCAAATGGTCGCAAACAGTGTTTACCTGGTTCGTAGACAACCACGAAATGGGAACAACGAATCCTGTAAACCATTCGCCAAGAACTCTCGAGGGAGTCGACTACAGACACGACCTATTTGTCAATGCGAGAATCAAGCTTTGGGATCTTCAATTATTTCCCCTCTAACTCAGCTCCACTTAAGAAACTTATTCTTCTCAGGAATCGTAGACTACCAAGTTAATGGAAGACCAAAATGGAATCGACGCGAATGGAGTTGGTTGTCAACAGCCACAGGAAGAGAAACCCCTCCACCAAAGATTAAAACGAAATTTAAACTTTTTTTTTGGAACAAAAAAACTTATATTTTTTTTCTCGAGCTTTTCGTAGTGATTACCCCTTGCCCTTACACCCAAGACTCTTGACGCTAAGTGCTTTTTGCTTGAATGTAATGCAAATCAGGTTTTTTTCCCCTTGTCCCCTTGACATCGTTAGCTTGATGAGATAGTTTGGATATAGCACAGCGAGATATTGCAATAAAATAACATGTTTTAGAAGTTATGGTTGGTTAGTGCTAAACGCATCAAATATTCATTTTTGAGAATCTGTTACTGTTATAATTAAAATTTAAAATAAACACCGTAAAAACGACGTTTTTGGCTATAAATCCCTTATATACGAGACATAACTAAAACAATGTTCCTTATAATACGCATCGCACGACAATCCAAAAATCCAAAATTTTAGCTGTGTCTCAAATATATAAAGGATTTATAGTAAAAAAAACTTCTACAGTCTGCTTGCTAAATTTCAGCTTGATTTGATCGCGGGATAAAGAGTTATAATAACATGTTTAATATAGTGCGCATCGCGAGACATTAAAAAGACAGATCGGGAATATATTTTTAAAAAGTATCGTCAATATAATACGCACTGCACCAGTGGCGTATCTAGAACATTTGCCACCCGGGGCGGTCTCCAATTTGCCGCCCTTTTTAGCGGCCGTACATCAATGACGTCAGGCACCTATCTCATCTTATCTGTTACAGACGCTCCTTATTTACAGAAGATTATTGCGTCCTACGCTTATCTATGGTTTGTGCTTAGTCCTGCATTCTTATTAGAGTTTTAAATGTTGATAAAAAAATGGGTTCCTGGTTTCTTCAGGCAACCCATTCCACGCCCCAATTCTGGACGGGAAGAACGAAAATAAATTTGAATGTGTTTGTTCTTGCATACGGAATAAGAAAGTTATTTATATCCTTATGTCTATGTACTTCTTGTTCTAAAGATAGAACTACGTCTTCTGAATTTTCCATCCTCATATTTTTTAAAATCATTTTTAAGTCCGGGTTCAGTTGATATCTTCAAGTCTTCACAAATTGTTTGGCAGAAATAACAGCTTTTTCTATTCGCACATTTCTTTGTTCCATGCAATTGATTTGCATTAATTTTTTACAATGATTGGTTTACATAAATTGAGATTTAAAAAATCGATACCTTTTTTGAGCGATTTAAAATTTTGGAACGGTTTTACGTTAGCTACAACATCCACTATGTAATCAAACAAATGTGCAAATCCATTATTAAAGACTCGAAAGTACGAGTATTTTTGTTTCACTCGGGTATTCCCCCTTCAAAAGAAAAAGGACGGTTGGCGGAAATGGTTGTACTTTTCAAATGCGTAAATATGCTGCCCTCAAATGTGCGCCGCCCCTAAATGTGTCCCGCCCCTAAATGTGTGCCACCCGGGGCGGACAGCCTCCTTCGCCCCCCCCCAAGCTACGCCACTGCACCGCACAGCGCCACAGGAAAGTATTTAAAACGTTGTTCAATATAATACGCACTGCGACACTCAAGCACAAAAAGTAACATGCTACATAGAGATAAATAGATATAATCTAAAAATTCATTAATTTAATTACATTCGATCTATCTGAAATTTTGAAAGATCATTTTTATCATCTCCACGAGTCTACCTGCAACATTTCAACTCTTTAGCATACGATGGAGTGGGTTAAAATCGATCCAAAGTTTTTTCGGCAATCAAGGCATCAATCATTCAAGCAACCAGACGCCACGAGTTAATATAAATGTTTTAAAAACTTAGATTTCTAAGCGTGTGACTTTAAATGCCTGAGTCTTAAGATGAAAAAATTGGTGTTTGTAGAATGATCTAGTAGAACAGAATATATAGTTTGAAAAGACATAATTTTTGTGATTGTCGAATACTGAATACGTTTACTGTACAGTTTGCTAATGTTTTATAGCCCTCCTCTTACAACCCATCCGAAACACACGCATATATCAGAAACTATATATCTTCAAATATAGTGATGTGCATCCTGAATTTAAATGTTACCTTAGAAATGTGTTTTCGCGACACAAAAAGTTGATGATAATGTAAATGTATTCCAATGTTTATGTAGGCATTAAATAACCATGTTGAATTTTGGTTTAGAGATGTAAAAAAAATCGATTGAAAATTTAGTTAAAACATTTCATTCACGAAAATAGACTACATATATTGACATCTAGAAAATAGTA
Source organism: Ampullaceana balthica (assembly GCA_944989445.1). Classification (NCBI taxonomy): domain Eukaryota; kingdom Metazoa; phylum Mollusca; class Gastropoda; family Lymnaeidae; genus Ampullaceana; species Ampullaceana balthica. Next base: position 689,748 of record CALYLW010000386.1, on the reverse strand, counting down.
TAAATCCAGTTCAATTATTTTATATTTAACCGAACTATATTTTTCTTTAAGTTTGGCATAATTGTTTTCATGTTGATTCGGTTACGATCACAAAATTTCCGAGAAGGACAGGTTTCTGCGAAAGTCAATGAAAATATTGAAGGATGTCAATAATGTTCATGTCTCTAAAATATATGTAACACATTATGTATACATATTTGTTGAAATAAAAAAACATTCAATGTGTATTTTCAAACATTTTTTTCTAAATGATTTTTGCAATTGAAAAAATAAAACGAATCGAAAGATATAGAGAAAATTGAAGGATGGAATGAGATGCATTTAGGGAGAGCTCTTGGAAATAAATTTCTTTGCCTATGTCTTATTGCTATACTTACTTATAAATGTTTTTAGCAGTAATATGGTTTTTCATTTGTGTGGTTAGAAAACGTCATATCTTATTACTTATTATTATTATTATTATTAATATTATCATTTTAGACAAGTTTTAGGCATACACATAAAGTAAAAACATATTTGAAAAATTGATGATTTAATAAATTTATCTGCGAGCAAGTTATTCTCTCTGTAAAATCCAAAAAGGTGAAGAAAATTAATTTATAATTAATAAAGATCTGTTGAGATGAGCCGCAAGAGAATACGAGGATATTTGTATATTGTCTAATCTTTCCTATTTGAATACCCGGCCGGTTTATTACTAAATAGAATTCCGCCATTATTTGACAAAAGCAAATTTAAAGTAAATACAGACCATGGATTTGAATGTCAACATAATTATTTAGAATTTTAATAAAAAAGATGGCTAAAATTAAAACAGTGATAAAAAAATAGGAACCGATTCTTTAGTTCGTCAGTGCAAGAAGAGGAACTTATCAGAAATGATTTTAAGAATAATTAAGTTAAATCTGTCGAGTCTAGAAGTTTTGCTCCGGCTAATTCTAGGTTATGGGTCAGAGTTCAAAGGTGCGACTAAATTCTATTTTTAAATCCCTTATATTAACTTCACCGCCGTCTCTGTCTCTCTGTCTGTCTGTCGTTCGTCGTCGGGCGGGCGGAAAAACAAAAGTAAATAAAACAAACCCGTAAAAACAAAGTTTTTGACTATAAATCCCTTATATATGAGACATAACTAACAGTATTGATTATTTTCAAACATTTACAGACTGAATCAGTCTTAACTCAAGTTTGCTTCATAACCCTGGGGGGGGGGAGGTGTGGGTGGGAGGGGGGAGGGGTGGGTGGGAGGGGGAGAGGGGAAAAAACATTGACAGACTGACACCGAGTGATGTCCCTTGTCTTTAATAAATGGGGGTGGGACGTGAGGGGGTGTCGGCTCGACGGTCGGCGTCAACTCAAACTCACGTGAAATTGGAAGAAAAAAAACAAACAAAAAAAAACCGTGAATTTAAATTACATACCTCATATAAGGATAAACTAAAAATGCATTAATTTAATTACGGTACGTTCGATCGATCTGAAATTTTGATACGATGCATTGTTAGGTCAGACGGGTCCGTGTGCCAAATTTCAGTTCGATCGGATCATGGGAAAGTGGGTCATTTTTGACTTCTGTTTTTCCGCCCGCCCGCCCGCCGAGCCCAAGACAGAGAGAGAGAGAGAGACGGCGGTGAAGTTAATATAAGGGATTTAATAATACAAACCCGTAAAAAAAAAGTTTTTGACTATAAATCCCTTATATATGAGACATAACTAACAGTAGTGATTATTTTTAAACATTTACAGACTGACACTGAGTGATGTCCCTTGTCTTTAATAAATGGGGGTGGGATGTAGGGGGTGTCGGCACGACGGTCGTCGTCAACACGACGGTCGGCGTCAACTCAAACTCACGTGGAACCTGAATTTAAAAAAAAATAAAAAACAGTGAATTTTGAATTACATACCTCATATAAGGATAAACTAAAAATGCATTAATTTAATTATGGTACGTTCGATAGATCTGAAATTTTGATACGATGCATTGTTAGGTTCGACGGGTCCGTGTGCCAAATTTCAGTTTGATCGGATCATGGGAAATGGGTCATTTTTGACTTCTGTTTTTCCGCCCGCCGAGCCCAAGACAGACAGACAGAGAGAGAGAGAGAGAGAGAGATGAGAGAGAGAGAGAGAGAGAGAGAGAGAGAGAGAGAGAGAGAGAGAGAGAGAGAGAGAGAGAGACAGAGAGACAGAGACGGCGGTGAAGTTAATATAAGGGATTTAAAAATGACCCACTTTTCAGGATGCCATCAAGCTGATATTTGGCACATAGACTCGAACGTACCGTAATTAAATTAATGCATTTTTAGTTTATCTAAATAAAACTATATGTAGAAGTCGCTATTGTTTACATTTTACGGGTCACTTGACTTCACGCCTACCATCGGTGAACACATCTCAAGTTTTTTTAACCAGGTGAACCGGCGTGGTTTTGTTTACAATTTACGTGTCACGCTGAGCTCGGTCCATCGATCGGTGACCAGCCCTTTCCCCTCTCCCAACCCCCCACCCCCACCCAAGGTTATAAAGCAAAAGGGCGTTAAGACAGATTCAGTCTGTAAATGTTTGTCGCGTTTGAACCTAATCAATACTTTTAGTTATGTCTCATATATAAGAGCTTTATAGTCAAAAACTTTGTTTCTACGGGTTTGTTTTATTAAATCACTTATATTAACTTCACCGCCGTCTCTCTCTGTCTCTCTGTCTGTCTTGGGCACCGCGACAAAACAGAAGTCTAAATGACCCACTTCCCGTGAAGCCATCGAGCTGAAATTTAGCACAAGGACCCGTGTCACCTAACAATGCATCGCATCAAAAATTTCAGATCGATCGAACGTACCGTTATTAAATTAATGCATTTTTAGTTTATCTATATAAACTATATGTAGCGGTCGCTATTGTTTACATTTTACGGGTCACTTGACTTCAGGCCAGCCACCGATGAACACATCTCGTGTATAAACTAGGTAAACCAGCTGGAGTTGAGTTAACGCCACCCGTCCATGTCCACTCCCCCTTCCCCCAGTTTTAAAGCCAGGGGAGATATTATCGGTTTCGGTCTGTAAATGTTTGTCGTATTAATAATTAATACGTTTAGTTATGTCTCATATATAAGTGATTTATAGTCAAAAACGTTGTTTTTTTACGTGTTTGTTTTATTACGGGTTTGTTTGATTAAATCCCTTATATTAACTTCACCGCCGTCTCTGTCTTGGGCACCGTGGAAAAACAGAAGTAAAAAATGACCCACTTTCCGTCATGCCAACGAGCTGAAATTTGGCACACGGACCCGTGTTACCTAACAATGCATCGTATCAAAAATTCAGATCAATCGAACGTACAGTTATTAAATTAATGGATTTTTATTTTATCTTTATAAACTATATGTAGCGGTCGCTATTGTTTACATTTTACGGGTCACTTGACTTTACCCCAGCCTTCGGTGAACACAACTCGTGTTTTAATCAGGTAAACCACCTGAAGTTGACTTAACGAGTTGACGCCACCCGTCCATGTCCACACCACGTCCCCCCTTCCCCAAGTTTTAAAGCCAGGGGATATAATTTCGGTTTCAGTCTGTAAAGGTATGTCGCGTTTGCACATAATCAATACTTTTAGTTATGTCTCATATATAAGGGATTTATAGTCAAAAACTTTGTTTTTACGGGGTTGTTTTATTTAAATTTACAAATCAGATTTTCTTGCCGTCAAGGGGCTCCTACGCGGAAAGTTTGACAACAATTGAGTCTTGAGTCCGTATCTGAGTAAAGTGCCATGTTTTAAAGTACACAGTAAAATCATATTTCTCGTGGTATAATTGGAAGCGATGGAAAGTGTTATGATCTTCTGTAATCTTCGCCAATTGTAAAGTAAATCTTGTTTTGAGTTATGTCACTAATAAATCAGTGTCATAATTCTTCCACTACAATCTGTCCTACCTTCTTCTGTATTTGGTGTAAATAAAATGGACATTAAATTCCATTAAAAACATCTAATCGATTACATATGAGACACATTTTTATTTATTTTTGTATTTCCTCAAACTAAAATGCACACAATTTTTAAAGTTTTTGCTAAATATTTTGGATACGTAAGTTTCTTTCAGGAGCGTGGTGATTGGAATAAACAGGTAAAACATAATTAGCAAGATGGTCACATAAAATTTATTGAATACAATCGATCTCTGATCGTCTTCATTGGCCTTAGCTGTTTTCGGTCATATTGAGAGAAGATTTCCAGCTGTCTATGGTAAACGTTAAGTAGCACAAAAGTACACAGGAAGCGAGTTGTTCGACGGATTTTGTGTTCCAGGTTGACAGAGTATCTGCTAGGCAGATGTGAAAAAAGTGGTGGTTGTCGTCAAGATTGGTAAAACTAATTTAATGGTGAGATGATGTCTAGAACAGAAAGTGAGGTGAATATCTTTCCCGTAACTCGTGTGTATACTACAGATGGCGAAATCTGTTTGTACTTAAGCCAAAGGTCAATCTACACTAGGTCAAGAATTTAACACTGCCATATAAATTATATAAGGCCGTTTGAACTTCTTGATAACTTCTTGTTTTTATCTTTCATTTTGACTTACCGTCATACATGTAACACATTTATCAAAATCTGCAAAGTACCATTATACTTTCATAAAAGAACGTATAATTACATTATTTATGCATGTTGAATCCAAATGAACGATACACATACGCAGACTTATTATTGTTGCTCAGATGTTAATGAAAGAAGAAACTACAATGAGAGAGTGAAAGTGATCAATTGGTTAATGTTTTGAATGCATCTACGAACCCTTTTCGAAAAAAAGAGCAAAACAACAAATAAAAAAATATAAATAAATAAATAAAATAATTAATGAAAAAATAAAAAATAATAATTATTAAAAAAATACTGTGACAGGTGGTGCACTGCAGTGCATAACCGGAAATCATATATTTTAAAATGAGTAATTTCAATTATGTACACTATGATATATGATTTTTTTAGCTATAATCTGGCGTGATACATTTTGTTATATATATAACATATATATGTTCAACAACATCGTCCCACCAAGTTCGTAGTTTTTCAGGGCCCTGAAGACAAAGAGGGCACAAGAAGTAGCATGCCAGCTCGAAGACATATTTACTTGCCTGATGCTCCAATTATTCTACAGATCGTTCATGTTAAGGCGCTTCACATACAAAGCCAGGGGAGCGTCAAAAGAGCTAACCAGGACATCGAAAATATGCTGTTTGCTTGGATGCAAGATGAAATAACTGGCCACTTGAGTGAGGGGTTACGGTTCGTCCAACCAAAGAAGAACAGAGCTTTTCATTCTGGGATTAAAAGATCACCATACGAAGGTCTCTTTGGCTGCAGAGCTAAAATTGGCCTAACAACGTCTTCCCTACCTGACGATGATTTACAAGATGTGGAAACAGAGGAAGACCTCAAAAAAATAATACAGAGCGTACATCAAGTGCTTTATTTTGTATCACTTCCACTTTAAAATATGTAATTATCAATAAAGTCTTTTGTTGTGCTTTTTTTACTCTTTGCCTAAACTAAATTCGGCATTCCATAGATTGCCTAGGCAAAGTATGCAAAAGTTTTACAAACTTCACACTTTGCCTGAATCCATCAGGCATTCTATACATTGCCTAGGCATTCTATAGAATGCCTGATTTCACACATTGCCTGTAACACACACACACATAAATATATATATATATATAATATATATATGTATATATATATATAAATATATATATATATATAATATATATATATATATATATATGCATATATATATTATATATTATAAATGTATGTTTGAGTTTGTATATATATGTATATCTATTTATACGTATATATAATATATTTTGTAATTTGATCTCTAAAACACTTACGACGGATACATGATAATAGTGCTGTAAAAAGCTTAGGTCTAAAATAGTATTGGAATTAGGGACGCACGTGGGATTTATCTAAATATTTTTTTGCATAAAAGTCATGCGTTGATGGGTGCAAGTATTGTCTTGTTTCTTATAGTAATAATGAGTTCTTTACTATAATATTTTAAATATAATTTTTGTTTCTTGGAAAGATTAGCAATTTTTTCGTGATTTTAAAATTGAGTTTATAAAAGAAAAATGACAAGGTTCGATATTCCTATTTGAAAATCGTCTCTCATGACGTCATGTTGCCTTGTATTACTTTCTGTTCTATTTAAATTTTGTGTATGTGTGTCGATCCAGGAAACCCAATTAATTTTCTTCTAATTTCTGCTGGAAGAATTGGTTTTATGCCACTTATTTTAAAGTTTTAACCCTTATTGACCTGTCAGAAGGAATACATTTTGTTGAATTAGCAAAAAAGATAAATTGAGGTACGTACATATATTTTCAATTAACTGTTCATTTACATATTATGCAATTTAATGTTCAAATAACCAGCAATAGAGTCTGTAATAGATGAGATAAATCAGATATTCACATGTTTTTGTCTTTTGAGCAAACTAAAAAAACAAACAAACAAACAACAAACATATACAGCAAAAAAGAGAGTTATCACTTTGTATGTAGAAAATAACGCGTTATATATATTTATTTTTACGGCAGCAGTATTTAGTGTGCGTTCGTAGGTTTATCTATGCACAATGCACATATCAATTTGCGCAATAACCCTAATGTCACAATGTTATATTCTTGTTATTACTAGAAACGATTGTGTCCCTTGCAAAAAAAAACAAAAAAACCAAAAAAACAACAAAAAAAAACAAAAAAAACTAATTGAAACACAGAGGATTCAGCTAGCTAAAGGATTGCTAACACAACTTGACGTGTACATAATGTAGTCGAAAAATTAAAACACAGGGGATTCAGCTAGCTAAAAGATTGCTAACACAACTTGACGTGTACATAATGTAGGCGACAAATTAAAACACAGGAAATTCAGCTAGCTAAAAAAACTATTAATACATCTTGACGTACCCATACAGTTAAATTAACGTTATTTTTAAGGCCCATTTGTTTATAGGACTAGGACGATTAAAATTGTGATAAAATTGACCCGAGCGAATTGTCTTCATAGTACCAAATGGACATTTCATCTAATCACCATCGTGGAAAACCGTGCGCTAGGTCGGGCCTCCAGTCAACTGGTTCACACAAGCCGTCCTAGTGGAAGAAATTAAGGATCCTCATTTATCGCTAATCCGGAATTATGGGAATTATTATTTTTACAATTTGTGCTTGTTTTTCGTTTTGGTTAAAGGAAATAGGAATTTTCTGGGCAATTCAGGAAATTAAGTAAATTTTAAAAACACACATATGTATATATATATATATATATATATATATATATATATATATATATATATATATATATATATATATATATATATATATATATATATATATATATATTAGGGATGCGTAAATTAACGATTAATTAATCGATTAATCTTTACATATTTTCATCGATTAAAATTCGACTAAAATTTAAGAAAATATTGCAAATTTTTTTTTACTCCCAATTTATTAATAATTTTTTTTGGTTACTTACATACTATTCCCTCCTAATACTATTATTTATTTAGACGTGCATAGGTAACCAAAAAGGATTTTCCTCCTTATTTCTCACATAGCAGAACGAATTTGCTGTGTTACGTCACAACATTTGGGTGCCATATAATTATCGCGACTTAACCGATTTCGCGAAATAGTAAATCGCAACTTAACGGGATCTATATATGCGTTATGGAAATATAATTAATCGAAAATAATCGATTAATTTGCTCCCCAATTAATCGAAAAAAAACCTTAATATATATAAATATAAACTGAATGTTACTTCAAAATGAATACATAATTTAGATGGGTTATTAATTGTATAAAAATAAGTTTTAGGATTTGGTGACTGGCATTTTCAAAATTGGAAGAGGGGCGTTCTCTCTCAGCTAAAGTTTCAAGTCAATTTTCCGTTTAAAATTATTTTTTTCAGCTACAACTTATCAGAGATGCGTGCGGCAAATTAAAAAGAACTGAGGGAAGGATGGTGAGTCTTAGATCGTATATTTTCTGCTCTGTTATTACCGCAACTTACTGACAAGGGGCAAGAATTTCGTGCACTAAAAGCAATGCTGACAAAAGAGGCGTTACGGAGCGGAATAGGCGAGTTGCTTATAAAGACGGGCTACTTCGCATCTGGTAGTGACGGGCTACACTAGTAGCTAAAAGTTAGCGGTTCCCTAGAAGAAGAAGCGAGTAAAGAGGGACAACCTGCTAGGGTAGAAGAAAGGTGTTACTTAGCAACTAAAAGAGAGAGGCTGCCTAACAACTAGAGAGGGTTATTGAGCAGCCTTAACAGCAGGATAATGTATTAGCTTGAAGAGAATGGTAATTTTTTGTTGTAGTATATTTTCATTTACCTGTCCATCTAGAAATCTGCATCCTGTTTCTTTTTAACTGGGATTTACTTTTGTTTTAAACGTATTAAGTTATTACTTTATTAATAGTTGAATATATATATATATATATATATATTTATATATATATATATATATATATTTATATATATATATATATATATATTTATATATATATAATATATATATATATATATGGTAAAATATCCGATGCATAATACGGATATAAACATAAAACATTTTAAAGTATGTAATGAGCAAATAATTTTTAGTATCGAATTGAAAACATCGGTAAATATTTTTAAAAGTTTAAAATTTATCTTATCTTCTTATCTTATCTATACAGACGCTCCTTCTTGCAGAAGATAGTTGCGTCCACAGACCATGACAGATGATCTGTTGGCAAGTGATGCAGCGTTCACAGGCCGTGGCCTGTTTATAGACGATGCCTAGTCTAGGACTAGGACGATTAAAATTGTGATAAAATTGACCCGAGCGAATTGTCTTCATAGTACCAAATGGACATTTCATCTAATCACCATCGTGGAAAACCGTGCGCTAGGTCGGGCCTCCAGTCAACTGGTTCACACAACCCGTTCTAGTGGAAGCAATTAAGGATCCTCATTTATCGCTAATCCGGAATTATGGGAATTATTATTTTTACAATTTGTTCTTGTTTTTCGTTTTGGTTAAAGGAAATAGGAATTTTCTGGTCAATTCAGGAAATTAAGTAAATTTTAAAAACACACATATGTATATATATATATATTATATATATATATATATATATATATATATATTATATATATATATATATATATATATATATTAGGGATGCGTAAATTAACGATTAATTAATCGATTAATCTTTACATATTTTGATCGATTAAATTCGACTAAAATTTAAGAAAATATTGCAAATGTTTTTTTACTCCCAATTTATTAATATTTTTTTTGTGTTACTTACATACTATTCCCTCCTAATACTATTATTTATTTAGACGTGCATACGTAACCAAAAAGGTTTTTCCTCCTTATTTATCATATAGCAGAACCAATTTGCTGTGTTACGTCACAACATTTGGGTGCCATGTCATTATCGCGACTTAACCGATTTCGCATAATAGTGAATCGCAACTTAACGGGATCTATATATGCGTTTTGGAAAAATAATTAATCGAAAATAATCGATTAATTTGCTCCCCAATTAATCGAAAAAACCCTTAATATATTTAAATATAAACTAAATGTTACTTCAAAATGAATACATAATTTAGTTAGGTTATTAATTGTATAAAAATAAGTTTTAGTTTTAGGATTTGGTGACTGGCATTTGCAAAATTGGAAGAGGGGCGTTCTCTCTCAGCTAAAGTTTCAAGTCAATTTTCCGTTTAAAATTATTTTTTCAGCTACAACTTATCAGAGATGCGTGCGGCAAATTAAAAAGAACTGAGGGAGGGATGGTGAGTCTTAGATCGTATATTTTCTGCTCTGTTATTACCGAAACTTACTGACAAGGGGCAAGAATTTCGTGCACTAAAAGCAATGCTGACAAAGAGGCGTTACGGAGCGGAATAGGCGAGTTGCTTCTAAAGACGGGCTACTTCGCATCTGGTAGTGACGGGCTACACTAGTAGCTAAAAGTTAGCGGATCCCTAGAAGAAGAAGCGAGTAAAGAGGGACTACCTGCTAGGGTAGAAGAAAGGTGTTACTTAGCAACTAAAAGAGAGAGGCTGCCTAACAACTAGAGAGGGTTATTGAGCAGCCTTAACAGCAGGATAATGTATTAGCTTGAAGAGAATGGTAATTTTTTGTTGTAGTATATTTTCATTTACCTGTCCATCTAGAAATCTGCATCCTGTTTCTTTTTAACTGGGATTTACTTTTGTTTTAAACGTATTAAGTTATTACTTTATTAATAGTTGAATATATATATATATATATATTTTATATGATATATATATATTTATATATATAAATATATTTATATATGGTAAAATATCCGATGCATAATACGGATATAAACATAAAACATTTTAAAGTATTTAATGAGCAAATAATTTTTAGTATCGAATTGAAAACATCGGTAAATATTTTTAAAAGTTTAAAATTTATCTTATCTTCTTATCTTATCTATACAGACGCTCCTTCTTGCAGAAGATAGTTGCGTCCACAGACCATGACAGATGATCTGTTGGCAAGTGATGCAGCGTTCACAGGCCGTGGCCTGTTTATAGACGATGCCTAGTCTAGGACTAGGACGATTAAAATTGTGATAAAATTGACCCGAGCGAATTGTCTTCATAGTACCAAATGGACATTTCATCTAATCACCATCGTGGAAAACCGTGCGCTAGGTCGGGCCTCCAGTCTAGTGGAAGCAATTAAGGATCCTCATTTATCGCTAATCCGGAATTATGGGAATTATTATTTTTACAATTTGTTCTTGTTTTTCGTTTTGGTTAAAGGAAATAGGAATTTTCTGGTCAATTCAGGAAATTAAGTAAATTTTAAAAACACACATATGTATATGCTTTGTGGGTTCCACGCATTACTCAGCCGCCTAACTACATGTAGGTTAGGTACCCATTCGGAGCGGGGTGACTCAGGGACGCCCTAGGCCCCGGGAACAAACCCTTGCCTTCACACGGATTCGAACCCGTGACCATCGGTACGACAGTCCAGTGCGCTGACACTCGACCACCACGTCGTTTTAAGAATAATGTGTCTACCTTTAATCGTTGTATTTATTGAAATATAAATGGGTATAGAAGTTATAAACATATATTTTTTTAAAATGCACTCCATTTGTAAAAATAGAAAACAACTCTTGTTTAATCAATAAAGTCTAGAACTCATTAAAACATTTATATAAAAACACAGCCAAAACTTTAAAATGGCGAAAAAACGCATCATTATATATTATTTTACATTTTCATGAAAAAATTGCTTAAGTAAATTTTCGGAGACAGAGCGATAGATAGATGGATAGGGTAAGAAATATAGGGATAGAAAAAGAGATTTAAACTTTACTGTTTCGTGACAAACTATTTATTATATCCGCACCCCCCCCCCACCCCTTAGTGATCCAGCCTTTTTTCACTCTTGTAATCCCTATTTTCTACCTATTATTTTTATCAGTAATGAAAAATAAAAATATTTTTTTCTAAGCAACACATTTTTCCAGAAAACATTGGTTAACTTTTTCCCCCTTAAGATTTGGTTTGATATTAAATTTCGTGTACATTTTCAAAAATCTAACATCGAAAAATAATTAAAATCCTTAATTCCATTTAATTTTGTATGTTGACTTTATATGTATATCGTGAAAAAAGGTATTTTGCTTGTATTAGAAGGTCGTCTAGACTTATGTAAGCTAGTGATACAAATCTGAGCTAATCTCTGAATCCGGGCAGAAAATCCCTATTAACAACTCGGTCAAGTATCTAAAATAGTGTTAGGATTGGAGAGCCTTAGTGACTTTTGTGGGTCATCCGGGGAGACATAAGTCAGCCCTCGAGTGGGCTCAAGTAAGCTCAATTACCCCCCGTTCCTCTTAGGATAGTCTGACTGTTCTATACGTCACAGATACATCAAATTACGCCAAGATCACCTGGCCACCCTAGACCAGCAAAATTCAGAGGCCTTTTGTCATAATGACGTTTGCAATTATTCTAATGATCCCCGGGGGAAAAACAGTAAGCCCGCTGGGGAAACGCCCCGTGTAATATGGACAGGTTTTGTTTTTTTGTTTTTTTTTGGGGGGGGGGTCTTTGCGCACTTAGGTAATATATTTTTTAAATAAGTTAATCATTAAAAAAATAGGTTTTGATACACTGATTAAAAAAAAACCTCAGCGTTAATCACACAGTTCAAGGACGTCTGTAAACCAATATTAAAATTATTATTTTTTTGGAGAAAGAAGAAAATTCCTCGAAGACAACGGCAATAAGAAAAAAGTAGAGTTGAAATCGCTTACTTGGATTTCGGCATCTCAACCAAACATTTGTACGTAGCTTGTAATCTTCACGTTAGCTCGTCTCGCCTAAATTTAAAACACTATAATATATTCAATAATTTTGTGTGTGTGTTGTGTTTTTAACGCAATTTCATTTGGGAAAATTTGCTTTTATGTATTTGAAATGTCTGGCTGGTCTGACTGAGCTTTGAAGAGCACTTCCCTCCCTGAACCATACCAGATAGAGGGTTCGGGTCTTTTGCAAATATGTTAAGGAGGTCCCAAGGATGTGCACGGGCCAAAAAAAAATACAGAAAAGTTTACTGGATTTCCTGTAAAATAAATAAAAACAAAAAATAGCAGTATTTTTTTCACTTTCTCGCCAACAATAACATCTATCGGGTTGAAACAAACGCCAAAAGATAGCTAATAGTATTTAGAACAATGTTGGACAACGAATTTTTGAAAAATCTCTTTCCGTTCAACTCCCGTTTTTTAGCAGCAATTTGTAAAATAGCAATTGTTTTGTTTAGTTTCAGAATTATTGATTTAAAATGACTTTTAATATAGTCTAGAATGATAGTTAATGGGGTTGTCCTTCTTTGTGAATGCTAATGTTAGATTGTTGTGCGGTGCGAATTATATCGGAAATTCTTTCTTTGAAGTTGCGTTTAAATACTCATTCGAGTTTTTATTTCTTGTTTCATCTTGAAGCCAATCGTGGATTTTCATTGATCACAACACTATTGCCTTTTTTAAAAAAATGGCATAAAGAAAATCGTCATTTTAAATGATAAATTAATATATCAATGAAACATTTCTCTCTTCTCTCTCTCTCTCTCTCTCTCTCTCTCTCTCTCTCTCTCTCTCTCTCTCTCTCTCCCTCACTCACTCTCTCTCCCTCACTCTCTGTCTCTCTCCTCTCTCTCTCTCTCTCTATATATATATATATATATATATATATATATATATATATATATATATTATATATATATATTAAGGGCTGTTATCGATTAATTTAATTTAACTTTTGAAAAATCGTTAATTATCGTATTTCGATTAAAGCCAAAAATTGAAATGCATGGTGTCATAAGTAACATATAGTAAACGTACTTGTCGAAAATCGAAATAACACTGGAATGTCTTCTTTATATGACATCTTTTAACAAACAACGCCAACAGACAAGTGTATTGACATTATTTGGTTCAGAGCGGGTCTATTGACAATATAACCAGCTGAGCTGAACAATCGTCTCACAGCTTTAGATTGTCTCAGCTGAAGTTTCTGATACTGTAGTGGATGTTTTGGTTTGTAGGTGATATGTAAGCGAAAGTGCTAGATCCATCGTAGCAATGTTTCCTTTAAGCAGCGCTGCTGCGCTGATATTTGACCGACACCGAGCATGAGTTTAGAATCACTGCACAGCAAATTTTGTAAAATATTGCACAAAAAATGGACGTTGTGACACTTTGCGCACGAGTTCTTTTAAAACTTTTGCACACGGGACCAACGAGCTTAGACTTAGAGGGAACATTGCATGGTAGGCAAACGATTTCTCTCAATGGAAACTACTTTTATCAACATTTGGAACAATCACCTAAGTGAATAGTTTAAACAAAACTGTTCGTGTAATCGTCTGGAAATTAGTTCATATTTATGGGCCGAAATATTTTACTTTTTGACTTCCAATACATTTAATAAGTGGTGGGTTGATTAATCGTTAAAAATAATTTTAATCGTTAAAAATGTTAACGATTAATCGAGAAATTAATCGTTAATTTCCGCAGCCCTAATATATATATATATATATATTATATATATATATATATATATATATATATATATATATATATATATATATATATATATATACATATATTATATATTAGGGCTGCGGAAATTATATATATATATATATATATATATTATATATATATATATATATATATATATATATATAACCAAACTTGATAAATGAAAACTTTAAGGCCCATATTAAAATACTGTAGGGCATTGATCTCCCAATGCCCATACGTTCACTGTCAGAGCCCCAAAATCTTGTTTCTCCTAAAGGTTTAAGACTTTTTAACGATTTTTTTACATTTTACAAGAACTTGACAAATCTTGAGACATATCTCTATCACGATAAACATAGTAATCTTCATGGGTTTTGAATTCACATGTTTCCCCGATTGGGCCCGTCTGATCTTATTGTTTTTAAATCCTTTATATTAACTCGTGGTGTCTGGTTGCTTGATTGCTTGTCGGTCGCCAAAACTTTGGATCGATTTTTAACCCTTTTCTCGTAAGCTAGCGAGCTGACATTTTTCAGGCAGTTTTGTGCTGATGATAAAAACAATATATCAAAATTTCAGATCGATCGCATGTACCGTAATTAAATTATTGATTTTTTAGATTATTTTATTTATTCCTATGTTATTTTTTGAGATAGAGTGTAAGGGTGCGTATTTTATTGACTTTTTATAAACATATTCCTGATCGGTGCGCATTATATTAAATACGTTTTACGAGACATAACTACAATTTTGTATTTTTGGATGGTCTTGCGCTGCGTATTATTATGAACATTCTTTTAGTTACGTCTCATACATAAAGGATTTATAGTGAAAAATTTGGTTGTTTTTTTACGTTTTTTAAATTATTTATTCCCTTTTATAAGCCTCATTTATTTTATTTTATTAATCCGATTGGCATACAACATGTGGAAGTGTTTGTGTTCATCTCCGCAAAGGTTTGTTTGTGGCACTAAATGTTTTTTTAAATTACCACTCATTAAGGGGAGGGGGGGGGGCTGAAAATGTCGATTTTCATTATATGAGCTATATTAAAAATTATTTTAAACATGACTTAATGTTAAATAGACGGCTACATACATTGGTACATAAAAACTTCATGTCCCATATTACAAATACTGTAGTGCATTGAACTCAAAATGGCGAGTCCTTTCGGGGCTAGGGGACCCCCAAATCTTTTTTCTTTAACGTTTAATACTTTATTCCCCAATTTGATTTTACACAATTTTGATAGTTATTGACACATGTATCCATGATTATTTATCCACATTGAAGACCACATGGGTTTTAAAATGTACTTGTTTCGCCGATTGGTTCCAGGGGCACATAATATCATTTTTTCTTATATAAAGTTGATAAATATTATTTTAAAATTGGCTATCGGCACCATTCATCCGATGGACATGAAACTTGCGTATACCACCCGCGAAGATTTCTGGAATAGTAATTTTTTTTAAAAAATTACCACACTTTTGGGGCGGGAGGCCCAAGATGTCATTATTAGATAGCTTTTACATATAAATCATTTTAAACATTGGCTGCTGAGTGAATGTATGGATGTTGACCAAAATTGATACATAAAAAATGGATGGCTCAAATAATTTTGTTCTTAAAACTTTCGATTGAAATCTACAGTGGTTGTGAACTTGACATCCTGCACCGAGGCGGTGTGAAGGGGGTGGCCCTAGATTGTTTTTCCATGTCACGGGTAACAACTAGAGCTTTACGTTTGTTAACGCCACATTGATTCCCTGTTGCAAATAACAAATACGGTGGTGTAAAGTTCTAGTTCTCTTTCTATGCTGCTTTACTTTAACATGGTTTCTTTACTTGTGATTTACATGTTTGTCATAGAGAAAACTTAGATATTGTATGAAAAATCACCAGACGTGATAGCAATTGTTTTCTACATCACGTAAAATTGAAGCTGATGAACATAAAAAAAGTGTTATATAATGATATATTCGTAAAAAAATAAAACTTGCATAAAAGTTATAAGCTAGGAACGATGCTCCATCTAAGTGGCAAAATAACAAATTCTTATGCAAAGCTGCACATCATCCATTTTTGTGTGTGTGCATACAAATTGATATTATATTTTGCTTATAAAAACTCGCTGCCTGGCAGTTCCAAACTGTTGCGCGGCGTCGGCCAGATGTCTGATCAGTGGCGCAGCGGCGGAGCTTAAATGGGAACATCGGCCAGAATTTATTTCAAAAGCATAAAAATTGAGCAATTTGATACTTTTGATCTATACTAATATTAATAATCCATACAATACAGGGAAGCTGAAGTAATTTAAGGAGACGTTTCAAAATCTTTTGACCGACAGAGAGAAAAAAAAACATCAACTTAATGGACGACATGAGTTGGCTACATCAGCCACAGTGTACCGCCAGGGGCGCATCTCAAATCACACGCAAATCAAACGCTAATTCGCCACTAATGACTGGCTCGGCATGTTTTCACGGACCAATCGATAACAGAGGGGGACCAAAGGCATAACATACCCGGTAGTCACTTTCCTTTGTGTCGATCGATTCGACTTTCCTTTGCCGGCAGGGGTCATGGCAACCTTTGTGCTCGCACCATGATGTTGAAATAACATTTTCCTTTCAAATGGTCAAGTGATGCTACATTAGCTCTGAACGTTGTTATAAAGAAAATTGAAGTAAGAATCGACGTTCAAAAAAAAATAAATCAGCACATGTCCTTTAGAAGAAAAACCAGTAATCTCTAATCACGGATTACTGCATGGATGATAAATTAAAAAGATGTTAAGATGATACATACGCAGGCACGCGCACACACACATGCACACACACATAAAGTATATATATATATATATATATACAGTGGTGCCTCAGTATAAGCATGCTTTGGTATAAGTCCAACTTGGTATACGTTCTCTTTGGACGCGAAAAAATGTTGCTTGGTATACGACCTTTGTTTGGAATACGACCCGCGTGCTAGAACTTGTATAAGTAAGGATGACACATCGCGCGTTCGTTAATTGTAAGAATCACAGCACACTGCGAGATACTCAATTGTGTAAGTGTAAGTACGGCAGTTATACCATACGGTGAACGACTCGCACAATAATTGTAAATTGTCGCGCGATTTTGTGTTCTTCTCATAAATTATTAGTAAATTCAGTTACTATGAGTTCTAAGACAGTTCATGAGAGGATCCAAGCAACGTAAAAATGGTTAGGATCATAGTGGAGGTGAAAAAAGATATTGTTGTAAAGGATGAAATTGACATGCGTGTCCGGGACTTAGTTACAGCATACAGAATGCTGAGAACGACGATTTCTATGATTGTGACAAACAAAGACGTTAATAAAGGGGAAAATATTGCGAAGGGGGTGAAATCGATTACAAAAAAAGAAGATCGTAAACATTAAAGAATGTTGAAAAATTGCTTTTGATATGGATAACAGACAACATTAAAAAAGAAATTCGTCAAACTGCTTTTTATTTATGCATTTTAGTATTATGTATTTAAGCAGTGTTTAAATGATTTTACACAATCACGTCAAAAAATGTATAGTCTAAGATGTAGATAACACATTTTTTTGTCATGTATTTTTTTTCTCATGGGAACTTTTATTTGTTTTCCCTCTATTTCTTATGGGAAAAGAGCATTTGGTAAACATCCAATTCGATATACATCCATTGGTCTGTAACGGATTAAGGACGATTACCGAGAACCAAGGTACCACTGTATACATATGTCTTAAAGCTGCGGAAATTAACAATTATTTAATCGATTAATAGTTAAAAATTATAAGCGATTAAAATTTATTTGATCAATTATAATTTGATTAAAATTTTAAAAAAAAATTCACATTTTTTTTCTCTAATTTATTAATAATTTAAAATTTTTGTTACTTACATATTTTCAGTCATATATTAATATTTTTTTGGGCGTGCATACCTAAACAAAAAGGTTTTTCTTCCTTATTTCTTCCATAGCAGAAAGAATTTGCTATAATGCGGAATTACCGCGACTTAACTGATTTTGAGAAATATTTTTTCCCGATTAATCGATTAAAAGTTCTTTAATCAATACCAGCTCTAATATATATGTATACACACACACACATATATATATATATTATATATATATATATACATATATAAAATTAGGGAACAGCCGGATAGGGTCTTTTCTATTTGCCGGATCCGGATAGTTTGGCCCTAATATTTGCCGAATCCGGATTCCGGATCTGGAGATCTCCACATTTAAGTGTAAGAGCTAAGAGGGTGTACTTTACTACTTTATATCTAGTATTTAATACTATTTATTTAAATATTTATTCTGCAACAAATGGAGGGTAGCTGCTATCTAAAATGACGGTTTGTGACACTGTCAACGTCAACGATGAACATTTTACAATGAATTGAATGAACGAACTTGAACGAATTTGAACGAACTTTTGTAGTGTGTACCAAGCTAACAGTGATGTACTGAGTGTGTAGTGTGGTGTACAAGAAGTCGTGATCTAGAGCCACAATAAAAACTGTTCTTTTATTCAGACGATTCATGTTTAATATTTTGTTGGTCAACCTAGTTTGTTATTATGCGTAGCAAAGTAATATCTATACTTGTAACTTTTAACTTAATATTTTTTTCTTGTATTGAAATTGATTGTTTTACTATATTTTGCATGGCTTTGAATGATTTTATAATCAACGCTTGTTAATTTGTTTATTTTGTTATCTATTAATAATTTAATGTATAGCTTAACTTTTTACTTAACTTTTTTTGGGTATAATTATAATATTCACAATAGAATAGAGTTTTAAAATTATATGGCTGAATAAGATATAACACGTGAGACAAGCAACATTTTTATTTTTAAGTTCGCAAATCAAATCACAATTGCAACTGTCATTTAAAGTTCAACTGAATTGTTCGGCGACAAGCGAGAAGGTTATCATTATTTATCTTCCCCGCTGTGCTGAATGCTCTCTCACCATCCATTCTTGTTAAATGTACTGATTTCTGGTTATTGTCTTTTTACTTTTTATATATTTGTTTATAAACTCCTTAATATTAATTTAATTTGGAATTCATACATTCTTTACTACATTTATATCCGGATACTATCCGGATCTGCCATAAGTATTTGCCGAATCCGGATAGTTGCAAAAATCGTGATATCCGATCCGGATATCCGGCATTCCGGATACCCGGCTGTCCCCTATATAAAATAAATTGATGCTTTTAACTTTTACCCCTTGAATAAAGAAAGATAAAAAAATAGGTATGGCGTGTCTTTCCGGCCAATTAGGCAATGCCCACACAGATATCAGCTTAGACCAAATTTCTTATCTTTCTTCTAGCATTCCAGTTATTTCCACATGGCAGGAAACATCAGCAATAAGCAGATATGAAGAACTGGCAGTGATTCGTGTCTTTTTGTTAAATTGATTTTTCTATAAAAGTCCGTCTTGACATTTTTGTAACAGGTCTGGCACGTTAATTAAAAGAACGATAAATAAAAAGTTCCCACAATGGAATTTCGTTTATTACTTTTCATCTTGTTTGACTGAA
>CALYLW010000386.1:575000-665000 GCA_944989445.1 Ampullaceana balthica | reverse complement strand
TGTCGCGCAATAAGGTGCGTATTTTATTGACAACTCTTTTTATAAACATATTCCTGATCGGTGCGCATTATATTAAACATGTTTTACGACACAACTGCAATTTTGTATTTCTGGATGGTCTGGCGCTGCGTATTATAATGAAAGTTCTTGTAGTTACGTCTCGTACATAAAGGATTTATAGTGCAAAACTTGGTTTTTTACGTTTTTTAAAAAATCCTTTATATTAACTCGTGGTGTCTGCATTCTTGATTGCTTGATTGCTTGTCGCCAAAACTTTTGATCGATTTTAACCCAATTGCTCGTAAGCTAGCGAGCTGAAATTTTGCAGGCAGTTTGGTGGCGATAATAAAAACTATGTATCAAAATTTCAGAAGGATCGCATGTACCGTAATTGAATTATTGATTTTTTAGATTTTTTTATTTATTCCTATGTATCATGTTATTTTTTGAGATAGAGTGTAAGGGTGCGCATTATATTGAACAACCTTTCTGTCGCGCAATTAGGTGCGTATTTTATTGACAACACTTTTTATAAACATATTCCTGATCGGTGCGCATTATATTAAACATGTTTTATGACACAACTACAAATTTGTATTTTTGGATGGTCTTGCGCTGCGTATTATAATGAACATTCTTTTAGTTACGTCTCATACATAAAGGATTTATAGTGAAAAACTTGGTTTTTTACGGTTTTTTAAAATTAAAAACTGTGGTTCACGGAGAGAATGAAAAATGAACTGTACTTTTTAAAAATTATTATTCTTTTTAGGTGGGCGTGAGGAGACATGATGACCTAATAAAGACATGTAAATAAAAGGGAGAGGAAATTGGAAGATGGATTTGGAAATGATCTAAGGGCAGACAACTACAAGAGTAGCCGGATGTCATCGCCTAAGCTTCGTCTTCTCAAACTATGTATTTAAGGTTCTAGTAAATGGGTAAACAGAAGAAAACTAAACTATTTGACTTAAAATGTTGTATCCATAGATTGCTTTATTTGCTGGCTGGCGGGATGTCCATATATTGCTTTATTCGTGTGTTGGCTGGATGTCCATATATATTTTTTTCATTATTGAGATCGGGGCGGACAAGAAGTAATGGGAATTTTAAAATGTTATTATCAAGTATTATCCGTACCTTTTAAGTAAAATAACAGTCGTTAGAAAATATATCTTAAAGACAAAAGATCTAGACCTAACATTATTGTCGAAACAAGTTTATCCTTTAAAATAGAAGATGCTTCTAGGATAATAAACTTGTTTAATACAAAGTCTATTCTTAACATACAGCCCATGCGCTTTTCAAAGAACTTGAAGCTCAAACATTTCTCTACATCTCTCAACTGTAATTTTTATGGAGCATGGAGTACTACAGAATGAAAATCTGCGCTATATTTAGACGCCGTAAGTGTATTCCATAAACAAGACAACATGTGGGGCGAATTTTGTTCTTTAAAAGAAAGGCAATCTGCGTCATTGTTATAAAGAGTTGCTTTTTACGGGTTAATAGCGTTTTCAGAACGGATACTTCTCGCAAAGATGCATCGATGCCTGGGCGCGTTTTATTTGATGAGATCCTCTCAAGGTATTCCTGGCTCCGTTTCTTAGAGCTAACCCAACACATTGCATGCATGTGATGAGATACAAACTAGACTCTGATTATATTTGTTTTTAAAATGAAGTATGTGCAAATTTTGTTTTTAAATGATAGACATGCATACCACGGATGTTTAATGTTTAATGATGGCTATGCATGAAATTGAATTTTTTGTGACGCTAAATTTTTTATGTTTTTATGTTTTTATGCAAATACACTGAAGCAATGGTTAGATTCAGATACTTGAATGGTATGATATGCATGTTATAAAAGTTTGATTGGTTACATTTTAAAACCCAAATATTACACAATACATCGGTTTGTTTTAATGTTTTATTTGTTTTTCTCACTGTTTTGTTTTACAACCCATACGATAACCATCACAAACGCACTTTTCTAATTCAAAGCACTTTAAAATTACGTAACACTTATAAGTTTTTAATCTTCAAAATTACAATCACCAAACAACACCGATTCGGTCAGATTTCATTATAAATAAAAGTGCTTCTTTTCATCTTTCTTAGCGTACAAGAAGTAGACACGGAGAAACACACACGTCACGCTGGTGAAGCACTCAAGTAAACTTGTTGCAATGTACACACAGACATGGTCACCATAAGACAAACTTGTTTCGTCATACATTTAGACTTGGTGCAAAGCGAATAGACTTTCGCTTATTTATCAAATACTAATAAACTTTGTGATGCATGCAATTAGATTTGGTGAAAAATTCAAGTAGTTCAACAACGAATGAAAAGAAAAAAACCTCCCAGGAAAAAGATACCACGTTGCCAGAAGCAATCAAATTTGAAATCTTAAAAGTGAGGTAACCTGATTTCACATTTCATATTTAAACAATATAATTTGCAATTGTCATGCAAGTAGTGTCTGTCAGTCCTGACGCTACCACTAAAATTTAGAAAGCAGGGAAAACCAAATTACTGTACCAATGCATCGAAAAGGTGTGCAAATTAAAGATGCGCTGTAAAAGAAATATTATATGACGTCATTGTTTTCGCTCATATTTTAGTTTTGGAAAAGGAATCAATGTAAAAAGAGGATTTGATGATGGTTAATTATAAAATCAAAAAACAAAGGGGGCGCCGTAGGCGCCCTACAACCCCTATAATAAAATACTTTGTGTACATTTCAGAAAGTTTAATATTTCGTATTTATCAAACAAGGACAAGTTAGTTGGGCTTTTGAAAAAGGTCAGCGCCGTAGGCGCCCTAAAAAAAGTGCATTTTTTATAAAATAAATAGATCTCAGCTGAAAACTTCCGTCATTTTTGACGGGTGATACTCTAGTTATTAAATAAAATTGCATAACTAACAGCTTAATAAACAGGGTGAAATGGAAATATAAAGTGAGATAACATAATTTCCAGAATGAAGGAGTAGGAAATCATTTGCATGAAAATATTGATGTATAGGCTCATATATTGTCCGTGATCATACAAAGTTTTATTTTTATGCTTTGAAATATAATTCCCTCTTGTAATCGTCTTTGTTTTTTTTTATGAATCACCTGTATCATTGTCGAATAATTAATTTGATAACAAGTGAAACCATGGAGTCCATGTGGGCTGTATAGTGAACTAACTAATCTTATGAATGTGCCACTGCAGCGTTAACAGTTTGCATAGGATTTCGGCGTAGACTATGACGATACAAATTGTGATGCATACTAAAAACGTAAGAAACCATAAACATATGCCATGATGTATTCTTTCAAAAGAATTAATTGTTAAGCCTACAAGAAATTTTGGTGGTTTATGAGTTAATTGTAAAATTAAATATTTTTTTTTACATTAAATGTAGTAGCTTTTTTGTTGTTATTTATTACTGATGTAATCACAATACGTTTATCATCATTGAAGCTAATTAAAGTTCGGCTCATATTTGTAAAACCAAGGTTGACACATTCACATACAGCATCCCAACATGACTGATGAAATAATTGTTCACTGCCTACAACTTCATTAAATAAACAATGTTAAGAGATTAATGCTTTTAAAGACCCCATTAATGTCTCCATTAAAGACGTCATTAATGTATCCATTAAAGACGCCATTAATCTCTCCATTAAAGACGCCATTAATCTCTCCATTAAAGACGCCATTAATCTCTCCATAAAAGACGCCATTAATCTCTCCATTAAAGACGCCATTAATCTCTCCATTAAAATACAATAGACGGAGATCTCTTACGCTGCTCGGAACTATTACATTTACTAAACTGTTGATTCACTTATGTGAAAGGCTTGTACAGTTAGTATTATTAAATTGCACTCTGACTCAGATTTCAAGGTTCATGGATCATAATAAAGAGAAAAAAATGTGTAGCCCCTAGAACTCTTAAAAACGCAGTCCAGCGATTATTATTATTATTACTTGGCGTTTTCTTAACCCTCTATTACGCACTTTTAGGTTTTCATGGAAAAAAAATATTTGATTGGATATTATATGTCTATTGGACACATTATTATATAAACATAATATGGAAGAAAACTATACTATTTTTATAAAATTTTGATTTTATGGTATGTTACCATATGGTAACAGTGCGTCTAAAGGTAAAAAAAAAGTAAAACAGAATATATAAGAACATGACAACTATAATAATTTTAAAAGATGATGATTTAATTGTGAACACCAATAAGTGTAAACATTAATTTGATTACAAGTACATTTTTATATGTTAAATATACTCCTTTTATAAGTCATGAAAATAATAATTAGGATAATAAAAATCATTATTTTACAACATAAAAAAATAAATAAAGGAAAATCTAATAATATTTTTTAATAAAATACCTACATAAAGGCCAGTAAACATGTATACGCCTACATACAAATCTAGTTTGAGTCTAGTGAAACTGTTTGACTTCTGCGTCTTGAAAAGTTGAATATTACATCAGTACATGCTACTAATTTTTACACATTTAATTCCAAAAAAATCCAATGCAATTTGATCTCTTGCATCTTTCTTTTTTGTAAATTGGCTCAGAAAAAATAATATTTTTAAACATATAAGTAGATAAATTTTATGCACAGTAATTGAAATCTTATATAACATGACCTTGGTGTGTGTGTGGCGGGTGGGGGTGGGCGTAACAAGCATAATATTATGTTTCAATGATTTTTAAAATACACATCAAAATTCTCATTCTCAATTTAAACAAATATATAAATATTTCAATCCAGGTTATGAAACAAAAATGAAGAGTGCAACAGAATAAACAACAAGAACACATATAATCAACGCAATATTGGTCCGCAAATCTCAAGGGAATAAGTTTAATCCATTTCAAAAATATTTTTCAATGATAAAACGACTTATGTATTATATCGAAACACAGCATTAAATTTTTAAAACAAAGTTGGGATTTGGGTGGTGTTAGAGAAATGTTTAGAGTTGTTGTGAAGGGAAAAGGGGACGTAAGTTGACGTAAGTTGACGCAAGCTATTCTTTTTTTCGTTTATGTCTTATCTATACTAATAAAAGGCAAATCTCTCACTCACTGACTAATTTACTCACTCATCCCTAGCTCTGCAACTTTCCTGAAACTTTGGGAAGTTGGTGAGTACACTCTCACAATGGCAATTGGCAACTTTGTTGTTTTTTTTTATTAATTACCACTAATAGGGAGCCAGGGGCCCTCCCAAAAAAGTAGCTATATAAATATTATTTTTTATCTTTTTGTTACTGTTTAAATGGATGGATCTTGACCAAAAACTTGATAACCCGTATTTAAATACTATAGAGCCGAAAACTCCTAAATTCCATTCCGTTGGGGCGGGGGCCTGAAATCATCTTTTTTAGTTAACATTTAATTATTGATTCCCCATTCGATTTTACTCGATTTGTCAAATATATCCACCATGATCTAGATTATAGATTGATATCAATAGTTGTTTTGAACTTTACATTTTACAATAATTTGGTCTGGGGGACACTTAATGGAATTTGTTGTTTTATAAGCGGTAAAAATATTATTGTATTCATCCGACTGCCTTGAAACTTTATGAAATTGTTGAGCACGTTCCCACAAAAGTTGATCGCATAAAAGATTTTTTTAAACAACCACTTATTAGGGTCCAGGGGCCCAAAATGTCATTTCTTAGCATGGGTTAATTAAATAGTACTTTAAGCAGTGGCTACTGGGTAAATGGGTGGATATTCACCAACATTTGTACGTACAAATTTGATGGCCCATATGAAAATTCTATTTGATACTAAAATCCTAATGTCCACTCCTTCGGGGCCAGGGGCCCTTAATCTTTAAAAAAACAACTTATATGGCTTTATTCTCCATTAAATTTTAATAATAATTGACAAATATTGTCACATATCTCAATTAAAATCCAGATTGAATTTTTCGGGCATTTCGAACTGTAACTCTTGCACCGTTTCGACCTGAGGGCCTTAAATGTCATTGTTTCCCTCATTCCATTTTACACGATCTTGACCAAAGTATATCCATCTAGATCCAGATTGGAATCAACGGGTGTTTTTAAATGGACATCTTGAACAGATTGGGCCCGGGGGCCCTTAATATCGTTTTTTTATATCTGTATAGACATTATTTTTGACACTGATTGACATGAAACTTTAACAAGTTCTTGAATACACTCCCGCAAAGGGTTATGGCTACAATTGGTGTTTCTTGATCAAATTTAGTACATAAGATTTTGACAAGGCATATTGAGAGACCATTGGGTAAGAGATGTCAAAAAAGCTCAGCAGGTTAAATTTCAAAATCAAACGCGTAATGGACTTTACGGTCGACGTCGTTCGCCATGTTAAACTTTCTTAATAATGTCCCCATCTTCACGAAATCCGTTAGGCGGCTTCTCTTCTCTAACCGACAGTGGTAGATTTAATTATTTCCTTGGAATGACGCCAATGTCAGTTGCCATATTGAACAATTCTTACGGTCATAATACTTATGGTCTCATCGTCCAAAAAATTGGTACGTGGGTTCTCAACACTAACTTAAAGCTTAGTTTTCCGCCGCGGCGCGCGGGTATTTTGCTAGTAGAGCTATCAATAAAATATCTTGTCAATCGATGCAAGCTTCTTGTTCAAAAGTTTATATATATATATATATATATATATATATATATATATATATATATATATATATATATATATATATCTCGAGCGCCTACCCAACCGGCGGATAGGGGTAAGCCCACCAGATATGGAGGGTACCAGGGAAAAAAAATACCCGGGGCGGACCAAAATCAGAACATGCTGCCTAGCTGGAAGTGGAGGGATCCACATAGGCTAAGGGACCCTACCCGAACAAAGAGTGCTATCCTATAGAGCAACAAGTGGCATCCCCCGAGAAGGTTGTGTACAGGGCTGATGACCCTGTCATGTTAAAAACTACAGTTACGAAAACAAAACCACAAAATTAAATTCGGAACAGGATTTGCAGTAAAAAGAGAGGCAGTGAATGCATTCATTGGGTTTAAACCAGTGAGCGACAGATTAAGCTCCATAAGGATCAGAGGAAAAATGTTCAACATCACAATTATCTGTGCTCCAACGGAAGATACAGATGAAAACATAAGGGAACTTTCTATGAAACACTGGAAAGAGTATTTGATGGGGCACCACGCTACGATACGAAAATAGTCCTTGGTTATTTCAATGCAAAAATTGGGAAAGAACCAGTCTATAGAACAACAATCGGAAAGGAAAGTCTACATGATGAGAGCAATGACAACGGAATGCGACTTATAGACTTTGCCATCAGTAAAGGAATGACAATCAGTAGCACAATTTTCCAACATAAGCAAATACACAAAGCGAGATGGATATCTCCAGATGGATTCACTTGTAATCAAATAGATCATGTACCTATTGACCGTAGGCATGGCTCTGACATATTAGATGTCAAAATCTGTAGAGGGGTGGACATAGACTCAGACCATATTTTGCTTAGGATAAAATTTAAACAAAGAATTAGTAAAATATATGACAAACTAAATAAAGAGAAAAACAATACGATTGTCAGAAATTGTGTAGGGACCCAAAAATTACCGAAGATCGAAACTCAAATAGAATTATACAAAAGAGAAGCAACCAGCAACGTTACTATAAACCAGCAGTGGGAAAATACGAAGCATATAATTAAATTTGTAACTGAAGAAACAATTGGATTTAAACCAATTGTGAAAAGAACAGGATGGTATGACGCAAAAGGCAAAGAACTCATAGAACAAAGTAACAAAGCTCGATTAACGATGCTGCAAAGGGAGACGAGAAGAACACGGCAACTATATAATGAAGCAAGAAGGATTGCCAGTAAAATAATTTGCAGAAGGAAAAAATGAGTCTGGGGGAAAATATAAAAAAATTGAAGAGATAGATAAGTTGGCAAAAGAAAGAGATGTGAAGGGAATGTACTTGAAATAAAACTGAATAAAATATGGCTTACATATAAAAGTGCACTAAAAAGAAAAAAAATATTCAATGATTACATGTGAAATATGTGAACCTATCCAATGACCACAAAAGTGTATGTGCTCATCAAAACTCTCTATCATGTACAAGGCTGCGAAACATAAATACAAATTTGTATGAATATTAATAAACATTAAAAGTTTCACAACTTTGATCATATACATGCTACTATCATATTAATTAGAAATATCTATATGTATGCAAAAGAATAGTTGCAAAGAGTATTGAGTTATGATGTTACTATACGATTTCTCCTGGATAAATGCTATGAATATAACATCGACATACAGCAACTATATGTCGATTACAAAACTGCATATGATTGCGTAAATAGGAATTACCTATACAACGCACTACAGGAACTTGGAATCCCACACAAAATAACTCGGCTCATATGGCCAGCTCCAAAAGTAGAGTGAAGGTACAGGGGGATTGCTCAAGGGAGTTCACAGTTGACCGCGGTCTCAGACAAGGAGACTCACTTTCATGCATGCTATTCAACATCACATAAGAGAGTACCATTAGAAACATACATGTCAGTTCCAGCGGAACCATACCTATCTACTTCCAGAGAGGTATAACAGAACAAAGACCATCAGGAACCTTATATAGCCAACCACTTCAGTACATGGCATACGCGGACGATATAGCGCTGCTGGGTAGAAACCGTAATGACATAGTTACAGCTTTCAAGGAACTTGAAAATGCCTCTGCCAAAGCTGGTCTTGTTATAAGCGAACCGAAAACAAAATATATGATTATGTCACGAAGCACCCATGCTGATAATAACATCACGATAAACAATCACAAATTTGAGAGAGTTGCTGCATTCAAGTATCTAGGCCTCTATGGGCAAATATGAACGAACACAATGAGATAATTTCGGAGGTGAAAGAGAGGTTAACAGCAGCCAACCGCTCCTATTTCAGCTTACAAAAACTTCTAAGAAGCAAAAACCTCTCAAGGGGAACAATGAAAATAATGTAGACCACCCTATTATAAGGCCGGTAGTAACGTACGCTAGTGAGTCTTGGACCCTGACCAGAAATGCAGAGAACCTACTCAACATTTTAGAGAGGAAAATCCTCCGAAAAATATATGGCCCTGTGATAGAAAATGATATCTGGAGAATTCGTACAAACCGAGAGTTAAAGCATCTGTACAAAGAACCCTCCCATTGTCACAAGTATTAAAAAGGGAAGACTACGCTGGGCAGGACTTGTTGAAAGGATGCCAGAGTGTAGAGCAGCAAAAATTATTTACAGGCAGAAACCAGATTGCAGACGACTCACTGGTCGCCCAAGGCTGATGTGGATCGATGATGTTGAAACGGACCTACAACAGCTGGGGCTTACGGGCATGGAGCAGACCAATGGTGGAAAATTAAGCCGTAAACACCAAAGTTTAATGACTCAAATGAAACAGAGCATTGCCCAACCAACTCATACTTCAACAGGTTAGATCACAACAATGACTAAAAAATAATGTTGTTGCAAAATGAATCCTCCCCAATACAGAGCCTAACCCCGGCGGATTTATTTTTAAAAATATTTTCCTGGAGGTAAAAATAAATAATCCCCTACCTGTAAAAAATGTCTCCCCTAAAATAAATCCGCCCCCCCCCCAAATCACACTTTCAATACAACACACGATAATCACTAGAAAGACACAAGAACGTTAGGAGTCGCACATGTTTCATTTTATCTTCATATTCTTTATTGTAGTGGCGTCGCTAGAGAGATATGAGTGTGAAGACTACACCGTTTAACACCATCTCAGGGGCGTGTCAAAAGTTAAAAAAAAACAAAAAAAAACTGCATATTTACTTGATTTTGCTTTAATTTTTAGCAGCGTTTTTACCCCAAATTAAAGTGCAACACTGTGTTGTGTTTCACATCACTTGTGGAGAAAGACAGTTGTTCGGTGTATAAAGGCAGATGTTTTTTTTGTTAAAAAAGCGTGAGTTCCTGGTGCTACCCTTAGACACGGTAAAGCTACACAATCTCAATGTATTCAGCAGAAATGCTCAGTGACAGTCGGAAATTGGGGGTGAGGGTGGGGGAATGGGGCTATACCATGAACTTAACGCAGTGGGTGACAACGTCCCTGATTGTTTAAAGGTGTGACTTGATTTTTTTTAAAGTCTAAGTTTTCTCCCGTGTTGATATGTTTCGAAACGGCTAAATTAAAAGTCACCCGATTTAAAGGCTCTTTCTATCAATACTTTACTGTATTTTAAAACTCAACTTTAAATTGTTATAATTTTTATTGTACAAAGCTTGGCTACTTGGTTATCTTAAATTTTCTGCTGTAACATGTGTAAACGCTACCGGTAAAAGACGGTAATGGTGTGTTTTTCAATATTTCTATGCGCACATAAAAATTGAAAAGTTCGTTTAAGTTCAAGTCGTAACCACAGGTGCTACTCACAAACGTCAAGAGTGAATTACATGATCCAATACATCGGTGTCACTATCTTGTTTGACATCTTCATCTTTGTTTTTCAGTGCAGTTGTCTGTTATTTGTTAAATGCCTCTGGGGCAATTAGCCACGAGGGGCCTACCGATATATCGGTCAGCCGATATATCGGCACCATTATCAGGGTATCGGAAATATCGGTATCGGTAGCATGTATAGGTCCCGATATTGACGTCACCGATATTTCATAATGCGTTATATTTTGAAGAACACAATTAGGAAAAAAATTAAGCATTTAGATTTGCAAACATCGGTATTGAAAGAACCAAAAGAGTCCTAGTATTAGAATATACAGCCACGATACAGCATGCCATGTGATATGATATTGCTTGAATTAAAGTAGTTTGTAAAAACAATAAATTAATCTAAATCTATCTTTAAGATTGTTTTTGTTACTATTAATAAAAAATGTTTTGATGTGTTATTTCATCCCGATTATCATGGTATTACATTATTTTATCTAAAAAATCCATATCTGTGATTCATATTCCTGCATCGTTTACGAGGAAAAGACAGAAGCAGGAACTGAAGTGACGTAGAAGAATGAACACGACTTGGTCAGTACCACTGTGTCTGGAATTTTGTTCTGCCACTTTATGCCGAGAATCTTCCTGAGGCTTGTTATATGAAAGTGGTTCAGCTTTCTTGCATGGCGCTGATAAACAGTCCAAGTTTCACAAGCATAAAGCAGTGTGGGGAGCACCACTGCCCTGTACACTTTCAGCTTGGTCTGGATGGTAATGCCTCTTCTGTTCCAGACATTAGGGTACAACCTGCCAAAAGTGGAGCTGGCTCTGGCAATTCTGACGTTCACTTCGTCATCGATGGTGACATTTTGAGACAGTGTGCTGCCTAGGTATGTGAACCGGTGCACTGTATTGAGTCTCTGGCCGTTGACAGTGATGTTGGGCTCTACGTAGGGTCTTCCAGGCGCAGGCTGATGGAGGACCTCAGTCTTCTTGGTGTTGATTGACAGACCAAAGTTTGTGCAGGCAC
Organism: Ampullaceana balthica; assembly: GCA_944989445.1. Taxonomy (NCBI): domain Eukaryota; kingdom Metazoa; phylum Mollusca; class Gastropoda; family Lymnaeidae; genus Ampullaceana; species Ampullaceana balthica. The sequence continues at coordinate 653,450 of CALYLW010000386.1, read as the reverse complement.
TGGAGAACAGGTTTACACTGCGTTGCATGTCGGCTTCTGAGACAGCGTTGAGGGCACAGTCATCAGAATACCGAAGAACACAATCGACACTCACTTATAATTCAAATGAAGTTGTACGATTTGTTTCTTAAATTACGTTTGTCTTCATTAAACCAGTAGCCTAAGATATCCTAAGGCAAGTTTCTGACCATTCTGTCCGGTCATCTATAGCGATTTGTCCCTCAAACACATATGACTCCTACAGACAATCATAGTGAACACGTTTACGCCGTTTACGCGGACGTTCAAAACGAGTCATTTTTGGTGCAGTATATCTTCCAAGACTTTATTTTGAGTTATGCGCGTTGTGATTTATAGCAAAAAGCTCTGTTTTTACGAGTTATTTATTTTAACTATAATGAATAGTATTTTTGACGCGATGCACATGTAATGCCGGTCGAGACGGCTGTTGGAGGGGAGTTACAACATGCCACTGAACGGTGGCGTGACGTCCTTGGATGGGCTTTGTTGCTCGCATAATATAAATAGTTACGAGTTGTAAATTTAAGAATGACATCAACCCCATTGAAGATGCTAAGTGCAATTTGGAGATTTTTCGCTCATATCGGAAAAAATCGGTAATATCGCACTCATATCGGCAAAAAAAATATCGGTAAAATTGGTATCAGCATTTTCGGTAAAAATGCATATCGATAGACCCCTACTAGCCACCCCTAAAATGTGTCACTCACCTTTGCCCTCAACTTGTTACACCCCTGACTAAGCTTAAGTTTTTTTTAAATTTCGAATAATCATACACAAATGCATGGAGCAGAAATACACAATATATTGTGTGTCATAAACGTTAATAAAACACAAATTTATAATTTTTCTATAACTAAGAGGAGGTTTTATTTTAACCCCGGAGACTTGATTTTGGGGCGAATCTATTACGTGACACTCGCGTTGCAGCCTAGCCTCTGATACAGTGGTGCACATGTGGTTCTTCGTGCCCCGCGCTAGACATAGCCGTGTAGGTTACTGGGGCGAGTGAGTCCTACGCTCTGACAATGTTTTATTGCACTGCTCAGCAGATGGACCAGGTTGCCCAGGTGTTAGTAAAGGCTTTAAGAGAATAATATCAAGCTTCCAAAATATGTGTTTAGTTTATTTAAATAAGAGCAACTTACTCATTAATAATTATTACTTTAAATACACTGAATTTAAAATCCCTTCGTTCGGAAGACAGAACCAATACATTCTCAAATTAAACTTTGGAAATTAATGGAAATAATTAATAAATAATTATTTTAAATAATTTCAAACAAAAATGCTAATTATTAGTTCACGTGTATGTGTGTGTGTTGGTAAGAAATTCTTTTTCTTCTTTCCCTTAAAATGTCATCGTTGTATCACAAGAAAAATGCGCTACAAGGAAAATGTCAACAACCATTCCTGGTTGAGTTAGTGGTCCTGATTTAAGTGGATATAGAGGCGGTTCAAGTGAAAAATTCAAACATTTTCATTTTTGATACTTCAGATTTAATTAAATAAACAATTTCTTTGTTGAACTGAATTCAATAAAAAAACCAAAAAAATGTTTCAATTTAATTATAAAGACGCCCCAGTGCCGGTCTTAGACAACTGAAACCTGTGCGGCCGCAGTTTGCCCCGCACTTTCTTAGGCCCCGCTTATCTTAATTTTCTCTTATTAATTCCTTATCCCTACCCAGACTGGGCCCCGCGCAATCCGTTTCGCATGCCAAGCCGCATAGGGCCCCGCACCCCGCATACCAAGCCGCATAGGGCCCCGCATGCCAAGCCGCATAGGGCCCCGCACACCAAGCCGCATAGGGCCCCGCAATTGCTAAGACCGGCCCTAATGACGCCAAACGCTGTCTTCAAATTTAATGTTTCTAATTATAGTTTTCGGGAAGAAGACATCTTTCACATTAAAAGTTATTTTTTAAAACTTATATTATACTAATTCAATGGCTGTAATAAATACATTGGGGTAATTAAATAGGGTCTTAACAATGCGGACTATTCGAATAGCTTACTAATAAAACATAAAATGCTGATCATTTATGCGTTAACCTCCTGGCAGGATTCATCCGTTTCCAAAATAATGTTATGACTAGGAACAATTACGTTTCTTATGGTAGAAGAAAAAAAGAAAATTTACCAACAACTTGTTAATTCATAGTGCAATAGAATTTAACTGTTCTTAGATTAATGCATACAACAACAATGATTAAGATGACAAGAAACGCAGGGCAGGTGAGCTTTGAATGATGTCGGTCTCTAGGGCAAACAAAGTAATTTAAATGATAATACATAAGGGTGCCGTCCATAAAGTACGTCACGCTCCAGAGGGGGGAGGAGGTGTAAGAAAGTGTGACAGTGTGTGACAGGGGGAGGGGGGGGGGTCCAGCCATGTGGGACATCACTGTGCTTTATATTAAATTTTAATTATTTTGTAAGCAAAAAAAAAGTTTGTTCGAAAGTGTGACGTACTTTAGAAGGGGGGGGCGAGATTTGTGACAGTTTGTGAAGGGGGAGGGAGGGGGAGTTTAAAATGGTCAAATATAGCGTGACGTACTTTATGGACTACCCCTAGCGACAGGCAGTTCCCCAGCAGAACAAGAGTACGATGAATGGCGAATAGCCCCCTGAAGTACTGGACAGAGTGCAAAATCAAGCTCTTTGCTTTTTTTTTATATTTGGCACGTTACGTATAAATAAAACCACCGCTGTAGAAGTTAAAGGTAGACTTTATGACAACAAGGCCAGTAAAACTCAATGCAAATAGTGAGGAACGATACCGTTGCTTCGAAGAAAAGAATCCTTTTTTCCAAATGCAAGAGGATGCGGTCTTACGAGGATGAGACTGTAAAGACCTTCCTCTATGGATGCGGTCGACAATGTGGAGAACACAATACCGATACCCAGGAACATGGAAAAAAAGAATACACGCTTATTACGGCAAATTGAAGCTGCGAACAAAGTTAGCCCAGTCGAGCTCCAGGAATGACAGACTCATAAGCTTTTGGAAACTTCATCGTAAATGTCTTTACACATTGTAAAAATGTAATGAAAAACTACAGACAGTTCAAATATTCAGCTGCCAGACTAGTTCTTAAGGCAAAATAAACAACAAAAAACATGACCATGTCACTCCGCTACTTTAGTCACTTCATTGGCTACCTATACAAGCCTGAATTCATTACAAACTGGCCGTTCTCTGTCACAGCTTCTTTTCCGACTCATGCCCTTCCTATCTTACTGAAATTTTGTCGGTCTACTCACCCACTTGCCAGCTACGCTCTTCTGTGGACACACGCATTCTCTCTGTCCCTAAGACACTCACAAAAACATTTGGCGAAAGGTTGTTCTCTTTTTGTGCAGCCAAACAATGGAATACTCTACCATTACACATCCGTAGTACTCAAACAACCAAGTCCTTCAAGACTGCACTTAAGACACATCTTTTCAACATTTATTTTTCCAAATTAATGAAACAACAATTATTTTAATGATGAACGTTGCTTTTTGTGTTATGTACTGAAATTAATGTTGTTGTTATGGTATGAATGCTATTTTATGTTAATACCTTCATGTAAAGCGCTGTGAGCCCAGTTCCTTACTGGGATACAGCGCTATATAAATTATCAATTTATTATTATTATTATTATTATTTTCCAGGAATTAAACTGTGGATATGGCGCGGTGATTTATAACCCCCACTTCCTGACGTATAACAGAAAGCAGCAGCCACGTTAATGAAAGGATATTCAAGTGATTTCAAAGTCTGCTTTCCTTCAGAATTAGTCCAATTTATTTTCATAACTCTCAATAAAAAAACTTATTTTCCAGCCCCGATTCATGGCCAGGAACAGGAAGTAGCATGATGCGAGACTCAAAACACATGCACAGAGCTAAAAATTATGCTGTTTTTTGAATGAGCAAAATTTTTACACAGCCCTTTCCAAATGTACACATCGCACTTCACATCTATCTCTCAATGATGACATCAAACTGCAGCGGAGACTGCTCATTTTCAAAGTTGAAAAGAATTTTAAAAAATGAAGTTATCAGTTGCATGGGACAAAAAAAGACTGAGTTTGCTCTCTCTAACGGGCATTGAAAGGGATTGTGTAAGCTCACTTAGCTTTACTGACTTGATTGATAACTTCGCCATGAGATAATTTCGAAAACGAAAATTCTGGGTTGAAATAAATAATAATAAATAGTTTAATGAATTTTGGATTCATGTAACTTTGTAATAATTAAATTGACTTATATTTAAGTTTGTGTCTTATTACAGTCTGCCTTACAAATTTAAGTCTTATATTAGCTGTCAGGAATCATTATATATAATTTGACACTGGCTGTACCGGGCCGCAGTTTGAATTGCAGCCAGGGGCCGTGCAGTCTTAATCTGCCCCCTGTGTAGCCCTTAATCGGTTATACAATAACACATTAATATATATATATGTATCCTAGAATATTTCCAGCAAGGTATTCGAATAAGATTTTTTCAAAAAGAATCTTGACGAGGAAGTAATATTAGTTCAATTACTTTGGTCTCAATACGAAGCCATTCAGGAGAAGAAAATAAATCATAGCGAATTATTTTATCTGAGCCGGCTTGAAGGCCTCCTGATGTTTTCCAAATAAAGTCGTCCTTCAGAGTAAAATGACAAGTAAGCCAACCTCCTAGTGACGCTGTCAAAAATTTAAACTCATCCAATCCAGCTGCGTTGGGTTTTTTTTTACATCCACGGAAATCGTACCCGGGATATTAGAAGTATCCCGCAATCTCTGCAAGGGGCACACGACTCTTACATCATTACAGAGTGGTCATGATGAAAGTCTCGGTTGATCCTCCAGAAGTGTGGCAATTTTCATCACAGATTAATGTGTGCAGTTCAAGACTGTTGAGTATCAAAATTTAAAAACTCTTTCGGTAGGAGTAAGGGTCACAATGTCAGGTTCCATTGTTAGTGGCCAGTTATGTTATTGATCGGTTTTTTCTTCTCATCGCGTTCACTGAACAAAACTTTTAGCCACCGAATTCATTGTTTTATCTTTTTCGAATATAGGCGCTCCTCCGGTATTGTCTATCTAAAAGAGAAATCTCTTTTACCCATATTACTTCACTATTTTTTTTTAAAAAGCAAACACAATACCGACCTTTTATTAAATAAAGCTTTTAAAAACATTGTCCTAGAATTCATAATTTATGATAAGTTAATTGAATACAAAATTGTTACTGTAACTCACATTTACACAGCACGTAATGATTTAATCGTGTTTATGGCTATTACCTGCCCGGACATTGGGAAAATAGATGTGAGTTATGCATACGATAAATAAACCTAGATAGTTATGTAAATAATACAAGAATTACAATTAATAAAAATATTGATTATTTCTTGGTGACTGCATTAATTCCAACCATTTTTATGGCTGCATAAATTTATCACCATACGTATTTATTCTTGATTCCTGCATAAATTCGAAACATTTATCTTTAATCGTTTTATCATAATAACGTTAACTCGCACCAGCTTCATAAACAGATAACTACGGCCTGTCAAGTATGGCGATACATTTGTATTTTCTGTGAAATAGAAAATCATGTCTGAGAATTTCAACAATGATTAAAGCAGATGCGATTTGATACAGACGACAGCTAGCCTTGTTTGTTTTACACATAAATATAAGCTCGCCTCTGCCACACACCTTTACAGAATTTTGGGAAATGTTCATATCTGTATAGCAGTGGCGTCACTAGGGGGTGCGGTGGGGGCGGACCGCCCCTGGGTGAAACCATCAGGGGGGTGACACCAAAATGTAAAATTATGTATGTTCCCATTATTATGCACTGGGAAAACTCGGATGATTTCTATGGGTTAAGTCATGAGGGGGTGACACCATGGGCTACCGCCCCGGGTGACACCAATCCCTAGTGACGCCTCTGCTGTATAATGATATATACAAGTGAGAGGTGTTTTATTATTGATAAGATGGTTAATGTCTTCTTAGTGCTACATACTGTAAGAGGCGAGGAGGGGGTATTTTTTTAGACGTATTTTAGTTATACGTCTTACGAATGACTTAACCGTTGGCCTTTTAAATAATTTTGATGTTATCGTTAGGTCACACGTTGGTAAATGTAAGCTTTGAAACAGGTGGTGTGAATCTCGCCATCTTCTAGGAATAAATAATTATTTCTAGTCGACAACGCCATACGAAATAAAATGGCGTCCAGAAACACGTAAAGCTATTCACTGGAGATATCTTGCTATAATAAAAGCGGTTTTATCGGTTGCGAGGCCCTGGCTTATTGGATTTAATTCATCATTACTGGAATGTCAAGTCTGGCCTCCAAACCTAATCATGTGGTCGGCATGTTTGATCAGTTCACGTGACGACCAGCTATGAAACAAAGAGAAACAAAAAATTGTTTTGACATACACTCTAACCGTACATTTGTTTCCAAAGCCACGTTTTGTTGTTATCGTAGCCGTATTCGCTGCCTCAGCATCGCGGTTTACTTTCATCATATCATTCCTCAAAATAAGAAAATTTTAGTTTACAGAAACATCACTGGGGGGAGGGTTTTTGAAGGCTGTATCATATCCCCCCCCCCTTTTTTCCCCTTTAAATGAAACTGATTACCCCAACTGTCGTCTCTGAGCCTCGCTTACTTCATATTTTTAAATCCTTTATATTAACTCGTGGTGTCTGCGGCCGACCGACCGACCGACCGACCGACCGACCGACCGACGTTGTCGCCAAAACTTTTGATCGATTTTTAACCCACTTGCTCGCAAGATAGCGAGCTGAAATTTTGCAGGCAGTTTCGTACCAATGATAAAAACAATGTATCAAAATTTCTGATCGATCGCATGTACCGTAATTAAATTATTGATTTTTTAGATTATTTTATTTATTCCTATGTATCATGCTATTTTTTGAGATAGAGCGTCGCGGTGCGTATTATATTGAACAACCTTTCTGTCGCGCAATAAGGTGCGTATTTTATTGACAGCTCTTTTTATAAACATATTCCTGATCGGTGCGCATTATATTAAACATGTTTTACGACACAACTGCAATTTTGTATTTCTGGATGGTCTGGCGCTGCGTATTATAATGAACATTCTTTTAGTTACTTCTCGTACATAAAGGATTTATAGTCAAAAACTTGGTTTTTTATGGGTTTTTCTTATTAAATCCTTTATATTAACTCGTGGTGTCTGCGGCGGACCTTGCTTGCTTGCTTGCTTGTCGCCAAAACTTTTGATCGATTTTTAACCCACTTGCTCGCAAGATAGCAAGGTGAAATTTTGCAGGCAGTTTCGTACCGATGATAAAAACAATGTATCAAAATTTCAGATCGATCGCATGTACCGTAATTAAATTATTGATTTTTTAGATTATTTTTTTTATTCCTATGTATCATGCTATTTTTTGAGATAGAGCGTCGCGGTGCGTATTATATTGAACAACCTTTCTGTCGCGCAATAAGGTGCGTATTTTATTGACAACACTTTTTATAAACATATTCCTGATCGGTGCGTATTATATTAAACATGTTTTACGACACAACTTCAATTTTGTATTTCTGGATGGTCTGGCGCTGCGTATTATAATGAACATTATTTTAGTTACTTCTCGTACATAAAGGATTTATAGTCAAAAACTTGGTTTTTTTACGGGTTTTTCTTATTAAATCCCTTATATTAACTTCGCGACCGTCTCTGTCTTGGGCTCGGCGGGCGGGCGGGCGGAAAAAACAGAAGTAACAAATGACCCACTTCCCATGATCCGATCGAACTGAAATTTGGCACACGGACCCGTCTGACCTAACAATGCATCGTATCAAAATTTCAGATCGATCGAACGTACCGTAATTAAATTAATGCATTTTTAGTTTATCCTTATATGAGGTATGTAATTCAAAATTCACTGTTTGTTATTGTTTTTTTTCTTATCTTATCTTATCTGTTTACAGACGCTCCTTCTATACAGAAGATTATTGCGTCCTACGCTTATCTATGGTTTGTGTTTAGTCCTGCATTTTTATTAGAGATTTAAATGTTGATAAAGTGTTGGTTTTCCTGGATTCTTCAGGCAACCCATTCCACGCCCGAATTCCGGACGGGAAGAAGGAAAACTTGTATGTGTTTGTTCTTGCATACGGAATAAGAAAGGTGTTTTTATCCTTATGTCTATCTGAGGGTTGTATTAAGTTATCTTTGTGTTGTATTTCTAAATTAGAATTAATTGCTTTATGTATGATTACTACTTTGCTCTTGGTTATTCTATCCTCTAGTGTTTCAAGGTTTAATGATTTAACTAATTTTTTCTGCCAGTTTCACGTGAGTTTGAGTTGACGCCGACCGTCGTATTGACGCCGACCGTCGTGCCGACACCCCCTCACATCCCACCCCCATTTATTAAAGACAAGGGACATCACTCGGTGTCAGTCTGTAAATGTTTGAAAATAATCAATACTGTTAGTTATGTCTCATATATAAGGGATTTATAGTCAAAAACTTTGTTTTTACGGGTTTGTTTTATTAAATCCTTTATATTAGCTCGTGGTGTCTGCGGCCGCCCGCCCTTGCGGCCTCCCGCCCTTGCTTGTCGCCAAAACTTTTGATCGATTTTTAACCCACTTGCTCGTAAGCTAGCGAGCTGAAATTTTGCAGGCAGTTTCGTACCGATGATAAAAACAATGTATCAAAATTTTCAGATCGATCGCATGTACCGTAATTAAATTATTGATTTTTTAGATTATTTTATTTATTCCTATGTATCATGCTATTTTTTGAGATAGAGCTTCGCGGTGCGTATTATATTGAACAACCTTTCTGTCGCGCAATAAGGTGCGTATTTTATTGACAGCACTTTTTATAAACATATTCCTGATCGGTGCGCATTATATTAAACACGTTTTACGACACAACTGCAATTTTGTATTTTTGGATGGTCTGGCGCTGCGTATTATAATGAACATTCTTTTAGTTACGTCTCGTACATAAAGGATTTATAGTCAAAAAATGGTTTTTTACGTTGTTTTTATATTTCATTCCTGACATTGTGAAAGTAATTTTAGAACAAAGGAACAACCAGAACTCCATACGGCTTATGTCCTCCATATGGCACAGTAAAATTGAGCGGAAAGGCCAATTCACAAAAAGGCTGACAAAAACATAATACAATAACAAGGCGACAATGGACCACTGAATTAGTTAGACCTCCAGTAATAGTAGGACGACTCCGCTTGACAAGAAAAATGTTCAACATTATTGAAACGCCACTGAATATTTAATTTTTGTTATTTTAGAACTTGGACTGTTCAAGCACGTGTTCTTAGATGTGATGTTTCCAACATCGAATCGAATCTTATTAAGCGCAAGTGTCTGACGAGTGATAATTATAATTAAAAACATTCACGAAGGAGAACAAAACAAAAGGAACTGACGATTTTTTAAATTGAAAAAAAACATTACATAGCATCGATAAGTTAAAATCTTTCAATTGTTTAATACACGAAAAAAAAAGAAAAAAACAACCATAGAAGTAAAAAGAATGTAAAAAAGTAGCGCTCTAAATTTACTGGTGAATCCAAAGAAGAAAGCTCATTCCCACACTTAGAGAAAATGTATATTAGGCTACTTGCTTGTATAATAGTTGTTGATAAAAGAAATACCTTGGCCCATCCAAATCTATCCCAATCTCTTCTATGTAAATAATTTTCGTTGGATAATTTTAATTCTTTCCGGAAAGGCGGGAAAACGGACCTTTCTTCACCTTTACATTCTGTGTTTAAAATGTAATCATGTCTACATGTAGCTAATGCGCTTGCAAGTACAAGTGCCATTTGTTTATATATTTGAAATTTGACAGGTGCAAATGTCTCTCTCAATGAGTACTGCTACAAACAAAGCAAATAAATAGAGAGTAAAAAAGGATTTTTAAAACACCACGTTTTTATAAGTGGACTAAAAAGAAGAAAATAATTTAAAACTTATAAGTTCAAGTACTTTCATTTAATATGACTAAAAACGTGGGGCGGGTGTTTGGTATAAAAATTTAATGATTTATAATTTAGAAGGCAAAAGAGAGATCTATAAGTGAGAGAATTAGTGAACTGCATATGTAAAACCTCATAAGCACCCGTCCCATCTGTCGTAGCTAGGGATTTGGTGACCCGGGGGGGGGGCTTGGCCTCTTTGGTGGGGCTGCATACATGGCGGTGGCGTAATATTTAATTTAAAAATATTTTCGACACTCCTTTGGCCCTCCCCCCCTTAAGTGAGGGCCTAGGGGGAGTTTCGAATTTGGACCCCCTCCCCGTCCCCTAGCTACGCCCCTGGTATGGGCGTAAGGAAAAGTGCGAGGTATAGTTTTGTTTTATTTCTCTATTTTTTTGTTGGGGATAGTTATCCCCATGTAAATGAAGCTATTAAAAAATCAAAACGAAAACCTTAGGCTTTATAAAAAGAAACGTTTACAAATGTAATAGAGACATAAAACTAAAATGCTACCTCACTTTGGTGAGACATGTACTAGAATATGCATCTTCTGTATGGGACCCATCCAACAAAGAAAAACATTGATAAACTAGAATAAATTCAAAAAAAATGAGCTGCAAGATTCATTACTGGAGAATATTCAAAACTGACAAGAATAACACCATTACTTAAATCATTAAAACCTTGTAAACACTAGAGGATAGAAAATAACCAAGAGTAAAGTAGTAATTATACATAAAGCAATTAATTCTAATTTAGAATACAACACAAAGATAACTTAATACAACCATCAGATAGACATAAGGATAAAAAAAACCTTTCTTATTCCGTATGCAAGAACAAACACATTCAAATTTTCCTTCTTCCCGTCCGGAATTCGGGCGTGGAATTGCTTGCCTGAAGAAACCAGGAAAACTAACACCTTATCAACATTTAAATCTCTAATGAAAATGCAGGACTAAACACAAACCATAGATAAGCGTAAGACGCAATAATCTTCTGTGTAGAAGGAGCGTCTGTAACAGATAAGATAAGATAAGATAATATAGGATAGTAGGTGGTTGGGGATTATGATCAGGGGAATAAACTTTACACACAAGAGAGGAGTAGGCTCCACTGTGTAGCACGTGTTTACCATGAGCGGTGCTGGTAGCAGAGTTTAAAGCGGCAGCGCTTCAACAGAGTCTTATATATATATCTGAATGAAAGATGGAGTAACTCTTGATATCGAGTATATAAATCAGCGAACACTCTTGATACTTATAGACGATCTTCACATCTCAAAAAAAAACAAAAAAGACAAACCCAGTCAACACAAAGAAGTGAAATCGATACGTTTGATGTTTGTTTATTAAAACGCTGTAAGGAATATTTGGCTGCAAAAGTAGAGATCGTTTATATTTATGTAAACCTATGCCGACCCACGAGGTTAAAACTAAAGTATATTTTAAAATGTGGTCGCTATGATGCAAACATTTCTTAGACTTTGAGTGATAAATTATCATAATATAAAAAATGTATCCGATGGTTATTACAAAGAGAGCACAATATTTACGACTAAAAAGAAAATTATTCTCATCCTTAATTCCTTATTTTATGCCAAAACCAAAATGTTATTTTGATATTAAATAAATATGTATTCCTTTTTTCTTTGCATGTCAGTTTTAATAGTTGTATCTATCAACTGTCGTTTTCTATTAGAGAAATTTCGTAGACTGACCTGGGTAGAAGTGGTCTAAATTGATAAACACCCGAAGCATGAAATAATATTTTACATGCAGTTCCCCAATAACTTAAATTTAGTTTCGCTACAGAATCCAGTAAGAAAGACAAGGCCCTCCCCAGGGAACATCACTCTAGATGCGTCATGATACAAGCGACGGAAATTGACAAATTCGACCGGAAGCCTCCACACGCTGCAGGGCTCATGCGCAGTACATTCATCTGTGGTTACAAGGAAGCGTAAACAATAACCTACCTCTAGATCTCAGGCTTAGGGTTTATATGAAACGTCTATGTCATGTAGTACGCGGAATTTAATTTCATTGCGTAAACCAACTAATTTTGATTGTGTGTGTGTGTGTATTTTTATGTGGCTTATTAGTTGAAAATGCAACGCAACAATCTAATACAAAATGAAATATGACGTAAAAAAAGTTCTTGTTCTGTATTATGCAAGAGCAAAAAAATACAAACTGTGCTAATTCTGGTTTGGCATTGGGACGTGGAATGAGTTGCCTGAATGTCCCAGAAAAACAAACATACTTTTATCAATTTAAAGGCTATTCTTATAAAATGCAAGACTAGACATGAGTCATGTTTAAGCGTAGGACACATTAATCTTGTGTATAGAAGGAACTTCTTAAATATATGAGATCTGAAGATATAAACTTCAAGAATTTTGACTTTCTATTTTCCAGCAAATCTAATCTGTCAGTTGATTAGTATCAGCGATAAATCACAGTGTTCTAGATTAATTTACTAGCGTCTGTGATTTTTTAAAATAAGTGCTAGAAACTTTATTTCAAGACAGATTCATTTCAACTTAACCATGTCACACACACAAAAAAAAAGAAAAAAAAAGAAAAGAAAGTTGTCGACAACACAAAAACCACAGGCTTCAGAAATTGCTATAACAAAAATAAACCCTTTCCAGTCCATGACGGACTATCGGGCAAGTAAAGTAGCGTTCACAAGTTCATTTAGCCACCACTAACGAGCAAGTGATTGTGTGGCCAAAACAATGCCCCGGGGGCCATGCCAGCACCGAGAATAGAACCAGCGACTGTCTTCTACCTCGGTTCGGCAGTCCAGCGCGCTACGCTAGACCACAGCGGCTCTTTAACATTAGTAACAATAATTGCATATATTGATTAAAAATTGAGATTGGCATTAACCACACCTTCTTCAAACCAGCCTCTTTGGAAATCAAATTTTCACAACAGGGGATTTAGAGTAAAAAATGGAGTTAGTTACAAAAATTGTTTGATTTTGAAGGAAATTAAGATAAAAATTCTGTATGTCATACCCACATTTTCTTGAACACATTTTCACTCAAGAAGTGTGTAATTTTAACCTCCTTTCATCGCTGCTGTCATCAAATGGGACAATCTTTCAAAAGCTTCATTTGTGGGCCCCTACATAGAAAACAGAATTTCCATCCTGCGATATTTGCTTTGAATCCCTTTTGCCTTCCATAAATTGCATGTTTCTCGAGATGTTCAAAAAGGCTATTCATACTATACATTACGTTGATTACACGAACTTTCGAGAACATTTTAAATTTCAAAATGCGGATAATTTGTGGTTTGGCCCTGCAAAGACAGAAGGCGTCATTTAGGCATTGACCTACATGATCATGATTCGTGTTTGTGGTGGAGGGAGGTCCCCAGCATTTTTCTTTACAAACTCACAAACGTATCATTTGGTAAAATGTTCAAAGATTCGGGATTTGTTTGAGTTTAACAATGTGCCAAAATTGGGACTCACCAAACGTTTACATTTTGTTGATTGGTATTTTACACTAAGACACCGTCACAGCACAATACGTGAAATTTCCACCAAATATATTTATTGTAAATTTGTTTTTCAAATAAAGCTATCCCTTAACGGTCCCCAAATCCTGGCCGCGAACCGTAGAGCAAATGTTACCGGGCCGCACAAAAAAATTAAATTATTTTCTTTATTTTTACTGAGGTGTATTTTTCGCTGGATTGTACGACTTTCTAAATAAAAATCCTTGGAGTATATAAAAAAATAAAAAATAAATACTGTAACACAAAGGACAGTAAAAGATGACGGTATTTGTTGGCTAACCGTATTGCTGAGACCAAACAGGCAGAGATCTCGTTGATTTAACTTTCTACTGGTTTTAAATGTCAAATCACGTTATATTCATTTTATGGTTTAACTGCATTTTATGAAGGCATGTAAAAATACAATTAAATTAAAGTTATTAAATCCAAACAATATAAAATACAAACAATCAACGACCACCCCTAGCCCGCACGCCCCCAAACTCAGTGGGCCGCGGTAAACTTTTGAAACGGTGATAACCACTGTGGAACCACTGCCTTAAGGCCTTAAGGGACCTCACATGTGGAACTATTTTTCATGACAATGAGACATTTTATATTAATTTTTTCCAATAAATTATTCAATTGAACTCGGTGTTCAACGTTTCTCATGCGATTCACACCGAGAGAAAAATTCGTTGGGTTAATGTTTTAATTTTTAAAAAAGGCTTGTTAGTTCTGTTGCTAATTTTAAATTTTTTTCGACTGTTAATGTTTGAGTTCAAACATTTCGGTTTCATTTGTAATTGTATAATTATAATCATTTTGATTTTCATTACGTTTGTATGCAATCCTTTTTTTAAAATAAAAAATGTGTTCATTAATAAAGACGCAAATGTTAATGAATAATTGCTTTTATAGATATGATAAAAATCCAGTTTGTCAAATCCAATGTTAATCTACTTGCAAAGTTTAAAAAACACAGTTTAAAAAAATATCTTTTTCAATAAGGCTTAAAAATAAATTATTTTAAACAATTGTACACTGTTTTTCATGAGTATTGTTCTGATCGATCCAGATTTGTAATTAATTACATTAATTTTTTATATTTTTTTTGAAAGGCAACTTTTAAAAAATAATAACGCCTTTTAAAATAAGGGTAAAAACGGCTGATCCTTATTACTAACCACTTAGCTGATAATGGGAACTGTGGAACAGGTTCGGAGTGGGGTAAACTGCACAGGGGACCGCACAAATCACTTGACTATATCTCCAATAATCCCCTCTCGAGAATAAATCATGAGAGGGAAAACTGGGTAGAAATTGTGCTATAAGTCGTTTAGCCATAAATCTCTGGGGAAGTGAATACAGACATGTGCTTCTTGTACCACGTCTGCACGGCACACGAACAGGGTTTTACAGCAGATGTTACTGGCACATTTCAGTTAGAGATTTCCGTACTGTCTGAGTTCAAGGCCACGTATCACTGACGTATGGACAGGGGTAACTTGTGAAACATTTCTCATTTGTCTCATGTCAGTGGTAAGAATGCGATCAGCGGCTTAGCAAGGGGGAGAGAGGGGTGTCGTCCAAGCCGGTGGAGGGGGGACTCTGTAATGTATATATCGAGCAAATATTTTGACAACTACTTGGGATTTTTTTTTCGTATAAAAAATCTTGACGAACCATGGGGAGATTTACACGTTTCGATGAAATACGCTCACAAATAATATACATGTACGGCTCTCAGAGTGAAATACGTTAGGATAATAGTTCAAATTTAGTAGGTCAACGTTTTTATTTTGTGTGTGTTAAGATCTGATATGCTTATGTTTTGTTTTCTTTATTTGAGGTATTTTTTTTTAGTCTTCTTGAGTCCTTAACATTTTTTTTAAAATTCAGAACAAAAATAAAAAGACATATTTAAGGACGACATTTGCTTTGCGAAAATCAGGGCCATGTTTAATATTTCTTAAGGATACATTTTTCCCCACATGTGACAATGGATATGGTGTCCGTTAGTTAGGCTTGACAGCCGTGGCACTGCTGCGATTCATTAGAAAACATATAACTTTTGCTCGACGTGTTTTTTTATGTCCAAAAACTAAACAAACAAACTGCTTGATCCCAAATCACAAGATACAATAACGACCATTTAAGGCAATGGAAATACGTTAGGTTTTTGAGTAACACTAAAACTAAAACACTAGAGTGTACAACATTAAACATAATGGATGGTAAAACATTCAATAGTCTAGAGCAGGGTTCTCATAACTTTTCTGCCGGAGGGCCGTATTAACTGTCAAACAGCAGTTTGGGGGCCGACTACACACAGTTTTGTGGTAAACTACATGTAAAAATAGTACCTTTTTCAGATTAAAAGGTCTCCAGGGGCCGGATGAATTTGCCTCGCGGGCCGCATCTGGGCCGCGGGCCGTAGTTTGGAGACCGCTGGTCTAGAGGATTCAGCAAATCAATATACTAAAGCAGTGGTCATCAACTTGTATCAAAGTGGGCCGGAAAACTGACGAAATTACGAGCGCCGGCAAAAAAATATTTCATGTTACTTTATGCCAGAAACAAAAAGCGCTCTGAAAAAAATTGAACAATTTATATTCACATTCCGTGTGTTGTCATAGGTGAATAGCGTGCAGCGAGTAACAAGTAAAGACATCCGAAGTGTTTTTGACTATAAATCCTTTATTTACCAGACATAACTAAAAGTATGTTCATTATATTACGCTTTGCATGACAATCCAAAAATCCAAAATTTAGTTATGTCTCATATATAAGGGATTTATAGTAAAAAAAACTTCTACAGTCTGCCTGCTAAATTTCAGCTAGATTTGATCACGGGAAAAGGGTTATATAAACATGTTTAAAATAATGCGCACCGAGCGACAGATTAGCATATCATTTACAGCTAGGGAATATATTTTAAAAACGTATCGACAATATAATACGCACCGCACCGCGCCACAGGAAAGTATTACATAGGTTGTTCAATATAATAAGCACCGCGACACTATAGCACAAAAATTAACATGCTACATAAAGATAAATAGAGATAATCTAAATATTCATTAATTTAATTAATTACCGTACTTTTGATCAATCTGAATTTTTGAAAGATCATTTTAATCATCGGCACGAGTCTGCCTGCAAAATTTCAGCTCGCTAGCATACGAGGAAGTGGGTTAAATATCGATCCAAAGTTTTTTCGGAAAACAATCAAACAACAAAGGCATCAAGCAGACGCCGCGAGTTAATATAAAGGAGTTTAAAAACGTTAGTTACAATGTATGAAACTTTCTTGTGTATTTTAAGGCATCATCGTTGTTTGATTTTAAATCTACGCTTTCAGTCTAGAGACTTGATTAGGATTGTTATTAGTCAATTTCTTGTTAATATTTGCTTTCAGACATACTTTGTTCAAATTTCTGATGGAAGTCCCGTTTTCTTCTTCTAGTTGTTCTTCAAACAATGACATCTCTCACCAAAAAATCTTTTAATTATTCTGACGAGATCATAATCAAAGTTTTCAAATTCAGTTTAATTTTGTGGGATTTGTTCTTGATCGAAAATGAAAACTTTGACAGCCCGGTAGGATATGGCAAATATGTGTTAGCTCTATATTTATCAAGAAATTTAAAAAAATAATGAAATATCAACTTTGTGTCGGCGCTTGTAAAAATAAAAGAGGACTTTACGACAACTGAGCAAGATAAATTCTATATAATAAGTCAAGTTACAGAATTCAGAATTTAATTTCTTCAAATAAGGTCTACGACTGGGAAATGACAGTGATTAATTAAGTGAATGTGTCCGGGTGGAGTTCAAAGCAGTTTCGATTGGTTTCAGGATACAAGAAATTTCTTTCCGATAGAGTGCTGAGTGATGTAAGATTCAGTGTTTGAACTTAGCTCACGAAATTAGCATATGTTTCAAATAAGTCGTGACCTTACTCACAGGACTCTTTCTCGCTCAAGCCCTCACGACCATGACAACTCACAGCTCACTCTCTGAATGTTTAAAGTCTTTCAAAATATATTAATTTTCAGGAAAATATCGTTCCCAGGTTTGTTAGATGTATACTGCACACGGATATCAATCCTCCAGAAAGTTAGTATTGAAACCAGGAAGAAATCCTCGCTGCTCGTGGGATCAATATAGTCGTTAAGCCCAAAGGAATATCACAAACGTCTCGCATATCTAAAGAAATGCCTCTCAAATTTAATGTGTTCTCTGAACAACTGAACACGCCGAAAGACTTTAAAATAACTCAAGTCTTTTTCTTCTAAAATAATTAAAGTTTGATGAAGTTTTCTTCAGTAAATTGTTTTCGTATTCTGCCATCCTAAGCCTTAATTTGAACTTGATGTGCTCTCAAGCTAAAAATAGGACCTTAAATTTTTCCAGAAATGTCTCCATACTGTTTATCAAGAAAACACAAGTACATTCATCCGGGATTGATCGAGCCTAGCGAGGGTCATTCGTCATGCTTATTTGCTCGCGTCTTGTGCTTGTAATAATTTCTGTTGAATTTTATATTACTAGTGTGCTACCCTTCAAAAATTACGGAAGTTTTCAGCTGAAATCTATTTACTGAAAAAATGCATTTTGCGCCTACGGCGCCCACCTTTTTTCAAAAGTCTAAAATAACTTATCCTTGTTTGATAAATACTACGAAATATTAAACTTTCTGAAATGTACACAAATATTTTATAATAGGGGTTGTAGGGAGGCCCCTTTGTTTTTTGATTTGATAATTAACCATCATCAAATCCTCTTTTTACATTGTTCCCTTTTCCAAAATTAAAATATGAGCTTAAACAATGACGTCAAATAATATTTTTTACAGCGCATCTTTAATTTGCACACCTTTTAATGCACACCTTGTATTAAATATAAGATCAAACAATGACGTCATATAATACATTACATCCATACATACATACTATTGATCCTACATGTGGAAGAAAATCAGAAGCCCCGAGCCTAGTGCTCTTCATGGGTCTTCCTGGAAGACCCTCCCAGCTATCTGGCCCCCTCCCCCAGAAAAGGACGTGACAGCTGGGAAACCCCCCCCCGGAGCGGTCGCTTCTGAAGCGGCCACCTGGGCATCTAAGACAGAAAGTCGAGGATGCCTCCCACTAAGTTGACCTCACAAGGAGGGGTGGAATTTCCTTACTACGACCCGCTACCACTTCGGCGCCACCCCGGCAAAGCATACGAGTCTCAATGGTTAGGATCGCCGCAATGCGGGCGATCATCAATGACCTACCTAGGGCGCAACCCCCACTGGAAGGTTTCCTCAGAGCTGGCGTCCGCTGCGTTCTTCGCGGTACCTTTTGCTAATCCGTGCTGGCGCTCCTGGCCCTAAACCGGCACCGCTCAATAGCGTTGCTAGTAAAATTGAGGGGGACGAAACGGTCGCTTCGGATTTACCCGACCCTCAACGGGTACTTTGGTTTTCATCATCGACAATGCATTTAAGATGCTTTGTCTAAGATATGTACAGCGACTGTAATCATATGTGACTAGCACCTAACACCTAACATATCGGACTTTGGCATTGCCTGCCGGGAGTTGTTGGTTTCAGGCCGCCGAGTCGCGGTCAGGTCCGTGCCCCACGACCTTACTCATCCGCCGAGCCCCGTAGAGGCCACCCCCTTTCGACAGCCATACATACATACAGACGACGGGAATTATGTGTATTGATATATAGATACTTCGTTAGGATTTTCACCTCTTAAACTTGAATAGTATTAGCAACTGGTTTAAGACAAATGTACATTTGTTTCAAGACTTTTACTCTGACGAGGTTAAGATCTTTGCTTGGGTAGTTTTAACTTATAGTCTATTTCACCAACTGGTTACATAACATATTGTGCACATTGACAACAATGTAAAGAAAAACAGAGGAATGACAGAATAAAGATTAACAGAGCATTGACCAACAATTAAAAAAATACAACCTGTAAAATCAAAGTTTTTTTACTATAAATCCTTATATATGAGACATTAATAAAAGTATTGATTATGTTCAATATAAAACGCACGGTGCGACAGACCCTTGTGACATCTCGAGTGCTGGATTGAAACTCCAGTGACCCATGGAGGTAAACTATAGCAAACATGCTGAATAGAGCTACATAGAGATAAACTAAAAATTCATTAATCTAATTACGGTACATTCGATCGATCTGAAATTTTGATACAATGCATTTTTAGTTGACAAAAGTGTATTTGCAAAATTTCAGCTCAATATGATCGCGGAAAGTGGATCATTTTTTACTTTTATTTTTCGCGGGTGGGCGAGACCACGACAGCGAGAGAGAGAGAGAGAAACGGTGAAGTTAATATGAGGGATTTAAAAAAAAGAACAATTACCAACAGAGTAAAACACCAACAGATTTAAGACCAACAGAGTAATGGCCAACAGAATAATGACCAGCAGATTAATCACCAACAGAGCAATGAACAACAGGGAAATGACTATAATCAATTGATCATTGTTAAAATATTGTTTTTACGCATAACAATAAATACAAATAGGTCTCATTATATATGTTTTTGAAAAGGATCCTTAAAAAAAATTTGTAAATATCTATACCCGTAAATAATGAGATTTGCAAGGAAATATTTGAAATCATCTAACTTGACATGTTAAAGAGTTGCTGGATTAAAGTAGATTACAGAAGTTTACAATTTACCTAAACAAGTAGAATTTAAACCAAAAAAAAACAACTGTTTGAGTGTATTCCAAGCATACAAGGGCGAATGACAATACTCGTTATTTAATAAAAATGTATGTTAATTGACCCAAGACTACTTGATAAAGCCACATTTTAGCCTAATTTAAAAAGAAAAAAATAATCTCAAAGCTGTTGACGCACTTACCTATAATACACATGGATAGGATGACCACGTAGATGACAATAAACATGTACCGATAGAACAGGACCGAGAAGGGCTCCTGAAAGCCGAGGTTAAAGGTCATGTTGGAGACGTTGGCGCCATGACTATCGCCACCGTTACCATCGTCTGACGCCAGGCTATCCATGATACTTAGGATCGAGCGATACATCAGCACCCTGGGGGGGGGGAGGGCGGGCGGTTGCGTGAGAAGGGTCTTGTATCCCCCAGGAAGCCTTGCATGCGTTGGTTTAAAAAAAGCACGTGTCAGGCCTTGATCTCGAAGTCTGTTTGCCCCGAAATTTAGAATGGCTTGTCTTTCACGTGCAATAAACTGTACTGCATATGTGTGAAAAATGTTTTTTCCACAACCGTCGAAAGTTTTGAAACTATCTCCGACTAAATCAGCCGATTGTGTCATTCAAATTCATGCTGTTACCTCAGAAAAAAGTTTGAGCTTTGAACACTTGTCTATAAGCCATTAACTTTTCAAAAAATTTGAATTTTAATTCCGGTAAGAAAGTCTATTAGCCATCACGAAACATATTTGAAAAAAGACAAACCGATGAAAAGTCTTTGAAAGTTAAAGGAATATTGCTAAACATTAATTTATATATCCATTGGTCCACTGCTGAATATTTGATGCAATTATTTGTTCCTGGTGATGACAGTTCAGCTTGGCAGTGAATTCAATAAACTGAAAAAGACTTTAAGACTAGGAAACAATTTGAGCTATAATTTTTTTAAGGTAAGCTGGTCTCGACGCATGAAGCATCTCTTCGTTATTGCTCATTGTTCACGACACCCAAAGAGGGAGCGCTGAGGCTTATAACCAGAACAGACGCGGCGTGATATCGTATGGGCGATAGCAATAGATATGTCTGGAATATTCATAGCGGAGTAGTCCGGATGTGTCCCTGACGTCATCCGTTGATATAATTCATTTGGAGCGAAATGGTTGTAATGAATGTGTTTGCGACTCGGGTTTGAACTTGGCCTGTTGAGAGTAAAAAAAAAGTCGATTAAGAAATTGACAGGAAGAGTTAATATTATTATGTTTATGATGTTTGAGTATTGTCTGAAATTGAGTTATGGGCTTTAGCTAATGACGTGTTTGTGTGCCTAACACAAAATGTTCGAAATGTTTAAATTAAAATAAACGACCTGTTTTTTTTTATTTTTATAGATCACAATGTTAATGAAATTCAGGATCTAAAATATTATTTCCCGATGTAGCTCCATATTCTCCCAACGCCACATATCCTACGCAGTCCTTTTCCATCCGATCACAATAAATATGTTATTGAACATTCTTTTTTTTACACTGGTCTTGTTATTTAAGATTTACTAAATGCCCATTATTAATATTTATTCAGTAAAACACACAAATGGGGGCGTGGTGGTCGAGCGGCAGCGCGCTCGGCTGGCGTACAGAGACTCGGGTTTGAATCCCGGTGAAGGTAGGGGGCTGTCCCGTGGCTAAAGGGCGTCCCTGAATCCACTCAGCTCCGAATACGTAGCTAACATAAGTTGGGGTAAAAAGTAAAGGTGGTTGGGCATTGTGCTAGCCACACAATACTCCCGTAAGACGAGGCTCAAGAAAACTAGTGAACGCTGCTTCACATGCCCCCTGGGCCATCATGGTTGTAAAAGGGAACTTTAGTTTTACTTGAAAACACGCAACTGGTCAAGATTTTAATTAAACCTTCGAGAAATACGCGAACACAATTTGTGAAACTTAAAAAATCATCACATCGGTTGTTGCTACGAACGTTCTGAAATTGTTTTATGTGATTTGGACTAAAAACGAATTAAAGTTTTGCTCAATATTACATTTATTGCTTAATAATTTTTATGATTTGATCACATGAATTATACATATCTATTGCCTTGTAAATAATTGTTATACTATCTTTAAAAACATAACTATTTCAAAGGCGTCAAATTTTCATTTCCTTCCAAACGTTAAATTTGGTGACAAGAAAACGATAAGCAAAATAACTTTGAAAAAAAATGAACTTCCATTTCAGGACGCATATAAAAAGAGTGACGAGAGAGTGTCAAGTCCTCTCTCCACCAAACAAGATTAAACAGCTGTGATGTCAATTACTGTTTCAAATAGTTTCGGTACAGCAGAATCATAGCCACACTAACCGTTCCGTCCGAATCCACAAATTAAACATCTAGATTTTTAAATTGTTTTGTTTATTGTTAGATCAGGGCGTACACTTTGTCTCTTAAGGAAAACATGCGCGAAATTTCTGGAGTGTTAAGTAATAAAGAGTTTGTCATTAGTACAATGATCAGATTTTACTCTCAATTATATTCATGCCACCCCCCACCCCCATTTTACCCACGAGAGTTCTCTAGTAGTTAATAAAACCATTCATTGACAAGCAATTGAGATTGTCTGTAAGAGCAGCACGAAAGAGCTTTTATGAGTCTACTGTACAGACGATAATACTCAAACGATGTCCTTTAAAGTAGTGAAGCAAATACAATTAATTAACAATTTTTGCATGTTTGAGGTACGCGGCTAACACTAACTTGTTTTCCGTGCAGGCCGGGGAATAAGAAGTTCTTAATTTTCTGTGCCCGGTGCGCTGCTAGAGTTCATCACTTTGACATAATGTGTTAGAAATGAAGATTGAGCTGAGGGAGAGAGAGACGGTTGTTATGCGGCTTTATTACAAGCATTCGTCTCATTGATTATAAAAAATAAGAAAAGATAAGGTGGGTTTAAAATTAATAACGATATTTGCAACGGGAGTGAGAAATGTCTTCAGTGTAAAGGTCTCAGTTGCATGCATGGGAAATAATCACCTGATGTTCGGTTAGGGTGGATGTACAGTTGAGGGAGGAGCTAATTCGGCGTTAATATTGTGTTCTTTCGATTTGAATTTGAAGTAAATTAAAGAGGATATCGAATTCAACAATAATCTTTGTAAAAGATATTAAAGCCTTAAAAATTTATTTTAAAAAAAAACCCCAAAAAACCCCGCAGTTAATCATGAGGGCAATTGAAAATGTCTGATGTGCGTATAATTCTTAACAAACACCCGTTGTCAGGTTCATGGTGCAGGTGACAGATATGTTTTTATAATATTTGAATTAATCATCACACAAGAAAAGTGAAATCGACTAAAAGACAAAAGAGCTTTTCAAGCACTAACGACTGCAACTCATTCTTATTTCAAAAGAACAGTTTTGTTGGAAAACTAATTAGAACTGTCAATACGAGGAGGAAATTGTCTTGAAAATCAGTGTTTCAATGATGAATGCCTGAGGCTATATTCATGGTTCAGGGGAAATCACACAATTTTTAAATCATTAGCAGACCCGTCCTTTTGTGTCTTCTTTACTTTAGTTTTAAGTTTATCTGGACAAATTGACCGCAATATATCTATTTACATATATAATTCGCAGGAAACTAGAGCAAACAACAAGACGCAGTCTATAATATAATAATATATGTAATAGTGTGCACACCCGCACCCCGCTGCACTATGAGCACAGCACTAAGACGCACTATATAGAAGGAAAGGAAGTGAAGAAATAATAAGAAGAAGCGTGTTTCATTGTTGATTAAATTAAATCTGTTCTGCTATAATCCCCACCTTGTTTGTTTAGTGTGTACATGTTCAAATTAAAGCCACAACTCGGTGACACATCGAACATCTATCTTTCTATACTAATAAAAGCCAAAGCCCTCACTGACTGACTCAATGACTCATCACTAATTTTCCAACTTCCCGTGTAGGTAGAAGCATGAAACTTTGGGAAGTAGTTAAGTAGACTCTCGCGACGATAATTGGCGTAAAAGAATTTTTAAATTCACACTCAAGGTGGCCGGGGGACAAAAACGTTTTTTTTCCTTATATGGGCTATATAAAAACTAAAATTCACTAATTCTCCTATTTCCCGAGTAGGAAGAGGCATGAAACGTTGGGTAGTTGTTGAGTACACCTATAAAAATATTTATATTATCACTTACAGTAGGCCGGGGGCCTATAAGTAGTTTTTTCCTAATATGAACTATGTAAAAACTGAAAATCACTAATTCTCCAATTTTCCCTGTAGGTAATAGCATGAAACTTTCGGAATTTATTGAGCACACTCTCCCGACGATAATTGGCGAAAAAGAATGTTAAAATTCCCACTCATGGGGTGCCGGGGGCCCAAATGTAGTTTTTTCCTTCAATGAGCTATACTAGCATTGAAAATCACCAATTCTCCGAATCCGTGTAGTTAGAATCATGGAACTTTGGGGAGTTGTTGATTAAACTCTCACGCCAATAATTGGCGAATATTTTTTAAAAATTCCCACACAAAGAGGGCCTGGGGCCCAAATGTAGTTTTTTCCTAATATGAGCTATATAAAAATTGAAAATCACGAATTCTCCTATTTCCCGTGTATGTAGAAGCACGTAACTTTTGGAAGTTGTTGAGCATACTTCAGCGATGGTAACAGGCGAAAGAATATTTAAATTATTACTCCCTGGGGGCCAGGTTCAAGCCTCAGCGGAAACATTTAAAAAAAATATTTTAAGAATGTTTATGATTGTGCCCGTTCTTTTCCCCCAATTTTGCGAACATGGCTGACCCTCGCCGGGTTCGGCCAATCGCAGTTTATGATTGGCAAGCTAGAGTGGTGCAGGGTGGGGGGAGGTAGCTAACCGCAGTACGCATGTCTCGATACCAACAAGGCGTTGGCGCCCTCCCCCCCCCCGACGTTCATTCGCGTTGTTCTGATTACTTCGGGATGTAGTTTGTGTCCTTCTCCCCCCCCCTTTTTCTTTGCACTATCTATGAGCAATTCTGCGTCGTATGCTACGCCGCGGGTTGGATCTAGTATAAATAATTGAAACAATAGAAAAGCAATCGTAAGACTTCAGATTGCTCTGAGGTCTATAAAAAGTAAATTAATGTAAACTTATTTAGTCTCCACAAGTTCCATTATAAAAGGCTTTAGAAATGCTCGTTAACCATCAAATGTATTTATTTACTTACGGTTCAATCACAGTACATTTCTTAGAAAAATGTGAATAACTTCCAAAGGTCTCTCACTAATACTGTTACACATTTAAATACTAATATGTTGGTGTGGGAGAGCAGAGATGTTCTTAAATTAATGTAAATCAATTAATAGCTATAATTGCTAAGTAGTTAGTAGTTACTATTAATAATTCAAATAAATAGTTTTAATTACCGGTAATAATTAGGAGAATTTCGAAGAAGCTCATTTTCTTCTTTCCTTTGAAATGTCATTTGTATATCCGAGTAATTTTCCCCTAGTCAGCGGCCCGCAATTGCATAGATAATTTGATAAAAAAACAAACCCGTAAAAACAAAGTTTTTGACTATAAATCCCTTATATATGAGACATAACTAACAGTATTGATTATTTTCAAACGCTACAAACATTGACAGACTGACACCGAGTGATGTCCCTTGTCTTTAATAAATGGGGGTGGGACGTGAGGGGGTGTCGGCACGACGGTCGGCGTCAACTCAAACTCACGTGGAAGTGGAAGAAAAAAACAATAACAAACCGTGAATTTGAATTACAAACCTCATATAAGGATAAACTAAAAATGCATTAATTTAATTACGGTACGTTCGATCGATCTGAAATTTTGATACGATGCATTGTTAGGTCAGACGGGTCCGTGTGCCAAATTTCAGCTTGATCGGACACGGGAAGTGGGTTATTTTCGACTTTTGTTTTTCTGCCCGCCCATGAGATGACGACAGACAGACAGAGAGAGAGAGAGAGACAGAGAGACAGAGAGACAGAGACGGCGGTGAAGTTAATATAAGGGATTTAAAATGCAAATCAAAACATTTATAAGTTCCAAAAGTTGCACAAAATAATCGAGGACAAACTAATATTTAATTGTTGAAATTAAACTTTAAAAAATATTTTTTAACTTCTGAAATTGCTTTTGAAGCCACATGGAATTTGTAAACCACAATTTTAAAAAAAAATCATTAATTCATTCCCTAGTGATCAACTATGTGTCAGACACAATAGTTTAGATTTTAGAACAATATGGATAAAATAATTTGATTAATTCTGTAATACTTGATTCTGACATTACCCCGAATTTCATTTCATTTTCTTGTTTACCAACGTTTTTAATAAAGGGTCACATCTTTTCCGTACTACACTATTATATACTAGTTTGTGCGGTGGCGCCGTGGCGCCTGCGGCGCCCCCTTTTTTAAGGGAGCCTACGGCGCCCACCTTTTTCAAAAGCCCCTTAACTTGTCCTTGTTTGATAAATACGTAAAATTAAAATTTCTCAAATGTACACAAAGTATTTTATTTAAAAAATGTTTTGAATTTTTTAAAATAAGTTTTATATGTCTAATGCCCAAGTAACTTATCCTTGTATGATAAATACGAAATATTCCTGAAATGTACACAAAGTATATATATAATATAGGTTGTGCTGCGGTGCCCACTTTTATTTAGGGCACCTACGGCGCCCACTTTTTTCAAAAGCCCAACAAACTGTTCTTGTATGATAGAGACGTAATATTAAACTACCTTAAATGTACACAATGTAATTTAAAGTAGAGGTTGTATTTTTTACAGTGCTAATCACCACACGATTTTTAAACTAATTTTAGAAAGCAGCGCACCAAATTACTGCACCAAAAAATAACTATTTGAGTCAATCAGCACTGCTTACAAAACAAAATTTTTAAAAAGCAGAGTGATGTCCCTTAGCGTTAGGAATCAGCGATAATTGAGCGTAAATATATATATGTGATTAGCACTGTAAAAATTATTATATAAATGCTTTGTTTAATTTTCAGGAATATTTAGTATTTATTATACAAGGATAAGTTACTTGGGCTTTTGACCAAAAAAAAATTACTTTTAGTGGAAAAGCCTGCTAAGGCTCACACGCACGCATAGTTCGTGTGTTGTTTGGGTAATTGACGTTCTGTGCTAAAACAATGACGTCATATAATATGTTTTACGGCGTAAATCTTTAATATATTTATAATAATTTTGCGCGCCCCTCGAGCGCCTTTTTGCGCGCCTTTCGATGGGGAGACACACGCACAGGTAGGGTGATTATGTATTATATATTTAACAACTTTGAATTGCGGGTTACAAGATGCCACCCTAAACAACGCGTCCTATTAATAGAAAAACCGTTAGAAAACGACATGATAAGGCACAGGTTTCTTTGCCTTGATCTAGAGTCTAAAGCAGTGTGCACCGGTTCGCACCCAATCACTTTAAATCTCCAATTTCCCCCAGACTCGTGTAGATTACAGCAGGTGAACATCTATTGAAAGCGCTAGACTTTTGCAAATTCGCCTCAGTTTTATGTATTGATGTTATTATTGGTTTAAAATAAGGTTACTGTATCAGGTGAACACACTCGAAATAGCAGAGTTTTTTTTTCAAAACATCTACAGCAATCTTATGTAGATACGCACAATTTATTTGAGAATTATAATTTAACTTTTCTCTAAAATCGTCCCATTTGAGTAATAATATATGGTACTAAAATAATTAAGAGTAAATAGTTGAAATGAATGAATTTTCGAATGTACAAAATTTTATAGCAATTAAATTTTAAAATCGGTTCCATGGTATAAAATTTGTATTGCTACTTATACACAATTAATGCACACCTTATTTCATTATGTTCAGGGGTGTTCAAAGTCCGGCCCGCGGGCGTTTAATTGTCATCTCTGCATCGTCTTTAAAAAATAACTGACTGGTAGATAAATAAAAAAAATAAAAATTAGAGGACAAAATATGTGCTGGCAAACGATGGCAAACATCAGTGACGTCTTATTTATTTAATAATAATAATAATAAATTGATTATTTATATAGCGCTCTATCTCAGTAAGGAACTGGGCTCACAGCGCTTTACATGAAAGAAATAACATACTTATAAGTATTAAATTAACTTTCATATCACAACAAACACACAAAATTACAATACATTATACATAAGCTACGTTAATCATTTACAAGAAATGTTGTTTCATCAATTTTAAAAATAAATTTTGAAAAGATGTGTCTTAAGTGCAGTCTTGAAGGACTTGGTTGTTTGAATACTACGTATGTGTAATGGTAGAGAATTCCATTGTTTGGCTGCACAAAAAGAGAACGACCTTTCACCAAACGTTTTGGTGCGTGTCGTAGGAACAGAGAGAACGCGTGTGTCTGCAGAAGATCTTAGCTTGCGAGTGGGTGAGTAGACCGACAAAAGTTCAGTAAGATACGATGGGCATGAGTCCGAAAAGAAATTGTGACAGAGAACGGCCAGTTTGTAATCAATACGGGCTTGTATAGGCAGCCAATGAAGTGAGCGAAGAAGTGGAGTAACATGGTCATGTTTTTTTGCCTTGAGCACCAGTCTGGCAGCTGAATTTTGAACTTTCTGTAGTTTTTCAATGCATTGTTTTGGCACACC
Source organism: Ampullaceana balthica (assembly GCA_944989445.1). Classification (NCBI taxonomy): domain Eukaryota; kingdom Metazoa; phylum Mollusca; class Gastropoda; family Lymnaeidae; genus Ampullaceana; species Ampullaceana balthica. The sequence continues at coordinate 624,531 of CALYLW010000386.1, read as the reverse complement.
TGACAGAAGAGAATTGCAGTAATCCATACGAGCCAGTACAAGAGCACAGACTAGTGTTTTTGTGGCACTAACTGTTAAGTAATGACGGATTGAGCTGATCTGACGAATGGCAGTGTAGGCAGAGCGACAGATGTGATTGATGAAGTTGTTAATAGACATGTTGTCAGAAATAATGTAGCCAAGATTCCTAGTCGATGTTGTGCTAAACTTTGTCTTGTCACAACTTTAAAAATCTTTATAAATAGCTAAAAATAAATTATGAGTTCAAAAAATAAAATAGTGCGTGACGCAATTTATGACGCAATTTTCCATGGTTATTTAACAAATTTTTTCGGATAAAAATTTGTACGGAAAATTTTATGTGTCGACTGACCTTTAACAACTGGAGTATTCATTACAAATAGCCGTTGAAGTTCTGAGTGGTGTGATTTGTACACAAATTGTTGTCGGTCAATACAAAAAAATCGATTTCGCAGTACTATTTATTTGTGCCACCGTGGGAAAAGAAATAAAAGGGGCGTCGGTATACATTAAAAAAGTATTAATTATTTATAAATTATAAAATACATTTTGACCCAACTTGTTCAGCACTTATTTTATTTCAACACATTTTATTTATTTTAAGGTAAGACATATAAAATACACATCTCTCTTCAATAACTTGGCCATTATTGTTCTAATACTCATAAAACTTAAATCATGGAATAAGGCGTCAATAAAATCTCGACAATCGGATTGGTATTGTTCCCCCCCCCCTCTTCCAAAAATTAAAATAAAACAAATTTCACAACGAAACTATTTTATAATTTTAAAATTTTGTAACTCTGTTACAGGGTATGTCATTTTTTAATTATCTCAATCCGGCCCGCGCACATGTTTACTTCATGGCATATAGCCCTCTTTGCAAAAAGTTTGTACACCCTTGATTTTGTTAATCCAATGATAAACGATTCAGTGCACGTTGACTTCTGTCTATTTCTTGTTATGCTACTTTAAGATATAGCTTAAAAATAGCCCCTTTATGAAAGTTGATATATCTATATCAAATAAAAAATATTTTATAGCTAATAACTTAATTGGTTGTAGCGGATTAAAGGGAAACAAAATTACACGGTTTTGAATTCGTATCATTTGTATGAGCATGAAACAAATTCTAAGTAACACTAGCGTATCACACGACAAAAATGACGGAAGTTTTAAAAATAAATACACATCAGATTAAAAAATAACGTAATAAGGAACTTTAATTTATTTTTATTTGATTCTTTTTTTTTCATATTGAACAATTTGATGCGGAACGTTCGAAAAGAGTTATATTTGGTGCAGTAATTGTTGGTGCGCACTAGTGAACAAATCAGCATTACATCCAAGAAGCATTACATTCAGTACGGGAATTATGTCTGTTGAATGATAAAATAAAGATACAAATTTCAAAAATTAAATTTATGCTCTTTAGGATGAGTAGAATTTGCTAAATAAAGAGGTATCATAAGTTGAAGAAAACAATAAGCTAAAGAAGTTTCAAGTCAAGCCAAGCAAATAGAATGTTTGTGAACATGAGATTCTTGTGGTAAATTAAAGTGAATAAATACATTTTGACTTTATTTATACCTCAGTTAATCTTTTGTTAGCCTTAGTTCCTGATGATATTCCTGTTTGATCAAACAAAGAAGCTTTCAATAGTGGCATTACAAATGTTATGGCAAAAATTATTTTGAGAAAGAAAAATTACCGAAACAGACAATACGTGATTGTTTCATTACAACTGTACCATATGATAGCAATGTTCGAATGGATAGTCTCATAGTAGAATTCTAAATTCTAAGTAATACGTTATTGGTGTTTCTAAATTATATGGAATAGGTGGATCTAGAGCAGGGGTCGGGAAACCATGGCTCGCGAGCCATATATGGCTCTATTGATGGCTGCATCTGTCTCTCAGACAAATGTTCGATTATTAAACAAAGACTCCTTTGGTCTGCATATAAACAAAACCAGCATAACAATGCTATGAAAAAGAATTCAGAGACATAACTATTGTACTTGTTGTGTTAAAATTACACAAAATGCACACATTTACTTGGATTTTTAGTTTTAAACATAAAGTTTGGCTCTCACAGAGTTACTTTTCAAAATATGTGGTTTTTATGGCTCTCTCGGACAAAAAGTTTCCCGACCCTTGATCTAGAGTAACTCTATTGTATTCGAGTCAATGTGTGATGAGTGAATCTTAAGCATTGCTGCTCTAAGTAATTTGTGATCGGTGAGTCTATAGTTGTTCTATTTTAAGAAATCTATGCGTAGCTGCCACCCCTCACCCCAATTCACTCGCAACTGTGTCATTTTAAGTAGTTTGGAGTTGTACATCTATTATTGTGTCATGCTAAGTTATTATGTGCGATAGTTATATAACTTGCAACAGCTGCAGCAAAAAAAAATCAAAGCTAATAACCTATTGCAAGATACTTTTTTGTAATTCAGGAAAGGGATAACTTTAAGAGTTATTTGCTATTAACAAATAACCGCAAGTGGAACCATAAAAAGGCTTGACGAAAAGAAACAGGTTTCTTTGTGTGTTATGGTTTTCTAGCAATTTGTATTATTTTTATAAAAAAAAAGGTATTTCGACTTGTAATATGTGTGGATAGTGTTGGGACTAAAATAATAGCTTTCTGCCAACACTTGCCAGATGGCGAGTGCTTTTGCTGGTCTTCTTGACATCTGGTTGACGGTCGTGTGAGACAAGCCTGGCCATCTAAAACCCTTTCTGCACCATGTTTTTTAAAAGGTGTTTTTATTTTAAAAAATATTTTGTTTTTTTCTTGTACACTACATCCCACAGCTGTTTGTGTTTTGACGTTTCTGTTAAGCACTTCCTTCCTTTGATTGTTGTCGGAATGAAATCTTAAGGTCTTCCACGGAGTCATTTCCATGAGCTGCCCGCTTAAGTTCTAAGTGCAGTCAGGGAAACAAGTGGCAGTAATCAAACGTTGCCACCTCGCCCCATCTGGCGCTTACGATGTTTTTCAAGTGGTTATGTGGGCTTCAATCTCTCGCTCATATTAAATGAATTGCGGTGTCGTTTTTTTTTACTTGAAGTGGATAGATCACCATTGCGCCTCCCTTTTGTTCATCGACTCCAATCTCGCACCTCGGTTTTCCGCATGCAATTCTTTTCTTATGTGTGTGTGTGTCTCTGTGTGTGTGTGTGTGTGTGTCTGTCTGTCTGTCTGCGTGTGTGTGTTTGTGTGTGTGTGTGTGTGTGTGTGCGCGTGTGCGTGTATGTGAATACATTATTTGAGCTACTTACTTATTGAACATATTGAATAGTTGCCCCTTAGACCGGCTGACAATCACCAGCTCTAATATCACTTCCTCGTTTATAAAATAGAGACTTCATCATATTAGCCACAGGTCAGTTATGAAAATAATTTTTTTTGAATACATTATTAAAATCCAAAGTCATTCCGGTTATAGCAGTTGTTAGGATAGGATTAGAAAGGATTTCGTAGTAAAAATAAATTTAAAATTCAGCAATTGAAGACCCTAGCGCTAAAAGTCAATTTTTTTGTCAAATTTAATCTTAACTGTGAACTGTCCCTAATTAGTGACGTCCATTCTACTGTAGCTACTAATAGCGTCGATAATTATTTTAAAAATCGTGTTTACAATAGAGGACTTATTTAAGGCGTGCTACATTTGATATGTATTTGTTTTCTTCCCCCAAATACAATGTACTTACAACATTGTTTGTTCTTTATTTATACGCGCTCATGACCTGTTTGAATTCTCACCAAAGTCGGAGTGTGGCTAGTCTGAAACGGTTCAGCTTCTTTTGAGATAGGAAGTGGGCAGAGACATGAGAAGCAACTGAAGGTCAGTGAAAAGCCAATTTTTACAAACTTACTTGAAGGATTGGTCATCTCTCAGAACAGAAAACGGCAATTTTTAATCATGTAATGTCATAATTTCAGAGAAAAAAATTCCGTTAAACAATTTGTTTTTTAGCATAAATATTGAAATAAAAATATTTGCGAAAAATTGTTGGTATAATAATAAAGTTGTAGTAAAGTGTGTGGTTTTTTTTTAAATCTCAATGTTATCCGCAAAGATGAAGCGAATTAACTTAGATATTACAAATATTTCTTGAGATAATATTAATATCTGACTGAACTTATTCTAATTGAACATCCTGATTTTCTATGCATAGATTTCCGACATAAAATGACAAGGGCTATAGAATAAAGTAACCATTAAAAGGATGAAGTCATTGGACTAAGGATGCGGTGACGCAACTGTTACCAAAAAAAAACAACCACCAAACACTTGCAAACCAACAAAAGGACGGAGCTGCACGCATGGTAATGGCCTAGACCAGTGCTTCTCAAACTTTTAGTATTGCGGACCGGCTGAAATTTTTTCCATTGCACCAGGGACCGGTGAACTATTTTCCCTGTACTGACGTGTTAGCGAAATGTCCTTTCTTAGTATCTTCTGCGGACCGGCATTGGATGGCCCACGGACCGGCATCGGTCCACGGACCACCACTTTGAGAAGCACTGGCCTAGACAACACAGGTCTATATTTCAGCCAACAGTTAAAACCAAATCAAATCGATTGATATTTTTTAATACAATTTTATTACTCATTATACCAAATATTTTGACCCGGAGCTAGAAGGCACACATATGATAAAAAAAAACAATTTGGTTGTACCTTCAGAATGACTTAGATGCCCGAGACAAAATTTCACCTTGACAGTTCACAGAGAGAAATTCGCTCGCCCCATCAATAAACACAGAAACTTTGTATCTTATCTCTTGCCAAATGTCGGCAACCCATCTAGTACTACAGATAAATCATCAAAGATGTAGTGAACTTTTTCTAACCTTTGGAATGGTGCAGCTATTCAATGACAATGTGTTCGATAAATAATTTGCTGAAATATATCGGTCCGAAAAAAAAGAATTGCACGTGAAAGACCGAATTACGAGCTTGGAGACAAACAAAAAGAAGTCGCAACGGGGATCTATCCACTACAAGTCAAAAACACGACATCGCAATTTGTTTAATTAGAGCGGTAGATTGAAGCCCATATAACCAGAGCCGTCTTTACACAATTTTGGGCCCCCAGGCAGGGAAATAGTGTTGGGCCCCTGGGCAAAGATAGAGTGCTACCCCCCCCCCTCGCAGGTATAAAAAAAATAAATGATTGATAATATAAAAAAAAATAATGCATTATTTATTTTGTTGTCACAACTAATTTCAACAAAATTGTTAAAATACTACAACATATTCGCATAGGGCCCCTATGCTCGTTGGTCCCCGGACGGCCCTGCGTATAACGATTTGGAAACACCGTAAGGGTGAGATGAGGCAAGGTTGATCTCACCCACTGGTTTCCACTGCAGATGCAACGCTTGCGTGTTACTATTTGTACCTTACTGTCACTGAATGTTGTAGTTAGGATATGAATGTTTCAACATTGAATGCGTTGATAATTATGTGTGTGTTATTATTTTTTATGCGGAGTGCTGGGAGCCCAGTTTTTTACTAGGGTACTGCGCTATAAAAATTGTCAATTTATTATTATAATTAAATGGAGGATTCGCTGGCGAGGTTAGCTAAGGAATAAAGGCAAATCACACTAACGTTTTACACCGATTACCTAACAGAAACTGATCTGGCATTCCATTTTTTTAATATATATATATTTTTTTTTGATGTTGGTGTAAGGAGTGCAACCAGTGCTTAATTTCGTTTTAACTCACATGTTGAGGTGTAACGACATCATTTCAAAAATTCGTGGCATTTCAGCTTGTAAATTAGTTGTAATTTATTTCCGACGCAAACAACATTCAGAAGCGAATGAATTCCATTACTTTTTTTACCAACGGGGTTTTTGCTTTTGTTTTAATGTTCAAATTAAAAACAATATAGTAATGAGGTAAAGGAATTCTTTATTATTTATTAGAAAAAAAAAGATAGAGTTTCATATTAATTTACTGGACTGACTTTGTAAAGTGTTAAACTTTACAATGAATAATGTTAAATAATTTCAATCCTATCGTATTTCTCTTTTTAAAAATAACTTATTACAGGTTTAAGAAAAGTTCCACCCTGCATAAAATACTCATAAATTAACATCAGATGTGCAAAATTGTGAATAATTGTTGAACAGAGAGAGAGAGAGAGATAGAGAGAGAGAGAGAGAGAGAGAGAGAGAGAGAGAGAGAGAGAGAGAGAGAGAGGAGAGAGAGAGAGAGAGAGAGAGAGAGAGAGAGAGAGAGAGAGAGAGAGAGAGAATACATTAAACATATCTACCTCACTTCTTTCCCACATAGCGGTCAATTGATTTAAAGACGTGTTTTTCTTTATTTTACTGCTGCACAAAATTTCTACGTTTGTTAAGGCTTTTGAATTAAGCCGTTTATCTAACCTCTTTCACATTGCACATTGCCATTATATGCGGATTTTCATGGGTACAAGTTGTAGTAAGTTGAAAACAAGAAAAAAGAAGCCAAATAGGGCTTGTCATTATTAACCGAAAGTCTATTTATAGAGTCTATTAAGAACTCGGTCACTCACGGAGTTGCCTAGAGCTTCTGAAAGTGGTGGTCCGCGGACCGGTGCCGGTCCGTGGACCATCCACTGGCTGTCCGCGGATGTTCACAAAAAAAAGGAGAGAAAAATTGTCAGTGCAGGGAAAATAGTGCACCGGTCCCTGGTGCAATGGAAAAAATTCCTGCTGGTCCGCAATAATAAAAAGTTTGAGAAGCACTGGCCTAGAGGACACCTAATAAATATTTGTTCATTGTTATTACAGCGAATGGGCTCATTGAAATTGACTGAAACTTGTTGAAAACCTTAATTTATAGAATTTTAAATAAAAATATATACGTCCATGCGAGTATGAATTATGTAAATGTACCAGTATCAAGTATCAGTGACAGACTCTACTCTAGATCATTTGCTCGTTCGTCCTTGCATTCATACGATTTACTACTAATTCTAATGACGTAATTATAATTAAAGTCATATTCTTTTTTATTAGAATTAGTTTATTACTTGTAAATACTAAGTCATATATTTTTTGTAAGGGCCAATAATATTAAATAAATATGACTTGACGACAAATACTATTACGCTAGGCCGCTAGGCCGATTGGAATGGTGTTTACAACTATCTAAGGACCCTTACACTCATCTTTTAAAATGATTAGGCTTCTTTCCATTAGTTTTAAGTCTTCTGCATTTTAACGATTTATTCAGCTGCATGACTAAAGGTAAAGAAATATTTTTTGTCCCCAAAAATTGCCCCAAACAGGTCGTTCTTAGTGATATCAGTGTATCAAAATACACTGTTGTTATGGATGTTTCAGAAAAAGTTTGACCAGAATAAAAAAAAATAGCCCAATGGGTTATGGGGCCGTCCATAAAATGACGTCACGCGATTTTGGCCGATTTTCAACCCCCCTCCCCCATCGTCACGCTTCGTCACAAAAACTCGACCCCCCCCAATATGACGTCACAAAGCTTTGACACACCTCCCCACCTTAAAAGCCGTATTTTCTAGTTGACAATTAGCATGTTTTAAATCATCACTTTTTGTCATTTAAATATGTATTTAGTGTAAGTCGGCAACCCTAATATTATAATACTCGTGAAGCCATTAAAACGTCATTAAATAAATTGAAAGAAATCAAATATTTAAGCCGGGACATTTATTTTAAGTTGAGAGTTTTGATATGACGTCACATTTCTCTACCCCCCCCCCTCGTCACATATCGTCACAAATGAGTGGACCCCCTCCTCCCTAGGTGCGTGACGTCATTTATGGACGACCCCTATGACGTTTTCCGGTCCTAGAAATGACAAGCCCTATACACGCAAGCGGCTTCATAATCCACATCATTTTTGGAGGCTACATCTCTTTACTCCTTAATAAAAAAAACAATAGTTAAAAATTTAATTTAGTTTTTGGTGTAGATATGGAGTCCTTGTATGAACTGGGATAACTAAATAACTTTTATAGAGCAAGTATCAATTTAAAATATCAACCTCATAAGTGGTTAACATAAAAGATTTAACACATTTTTGACCGAATTACTTGAGATAGCCATGTGCTGAATCAAGACATAAAGGATGCCATAAGGTAGGCACGTATACCCCGTATAGCTTCCTTGTGGTTGACATAAGAACTCAGGCAGTAAGCAATGGTCATACCATGTCTTACATGAGGATTTAAGGGTCCGCCCATAAATTACGTCACGCTACTTTTGACCATTTTTAAACCCCCTTCCTCGCCCCTGTCAAAACTGTCACAAATCTCGGACACACACTTAAAGTACGTCACACTTTCGAACTAAAATAATTTTATTATTAACAAAAGCATTAAAATTTAATATAAAACACCGCGACGTCACTCATGGCCGGACCCCGTCTTCCCCCCTGTCAAAAACTGGCGAATTCAATGATAACAACGATAATATCTTCAACTGTTAAGTGCTGGATACTCAGATGTTTTGAATCAACATTTTTTACAAGTAGGCAAGTGGTTGTACAATAAAATTGTTCCGGGTACCGAATAGTGATTTGAAGCGTTATTGACAAAGTAACAATATGAAAATTAAAGAATTAAAGACCTTCAATATTTTTCAAAGGCATTAGACAATGTTAAATCATAAAGCAAAGAGATACACTTTTTTTCCGCATTGCGTTTTATTGATAGTTTTTGTCTACTTAACGACACACAGACGCCGAGGGCAGCAGACGTTGATTATAAAGTGTCGTTCTGGAGTCAGGCCCACCGACCTGCTTAAAAGTCGTGCTACAGTTTAATACTGGGCTTCGATTTGACATGAAATTACAAATAAAATCACTCAAAGTAATTGAAGAAAAATCAACAAGAGATTTTCACCAAAAAAAAATTCAAAGAGAGGCTTTTCAGAGGCCAATCTATAAAGACGTGAAAGACCAGTGAGACGTTTCATGTCGAGGGGTCGCGGCATAAATTTGTTATGCAGTCCCTACGTGGGATCAAAGCGAAGCCCTTCATGCATAGACAGGATTTGTGTTTATTTTATTTTTTTACTTTTAAGGGGGAAAAAAGAAGATGAGGATCGATAGGGAGAGAAGAAAAGATCCCCAAATGATGGGCTGTGACCTAGTCAGAAATTCTAAGACAGGAGTGATATCCCCATACAAACATTTTGCTATTCAAAAATAAAGTTTTCATATAAAGAAGTTGAAAGTTCTGATAATGTTTACTGGTAAAAAAACCGATACTTTTCATGTCTGTTACATGTCAGATACATCTATCTTGCCACATACTGTCTTAATCCAAGCCATCTCTCCACATACAAAAAAGTCTCAGCTTTCTTGCCACATGCGACAATAGGCCAACCCTTCTTGCCACATAAAACCATAGTCCAAGCTTTCTGGCCACATATTAAATTGTACAAGCTTAAATTACTGCATATTCTTTTCAAAAAAGTTTTCTTAACACACCTATAATTAGTTATTGTTATACAACAGGAAGATACAACAATCAGAGACACTTATCATATAAAACGCTATGATTTTATTCATTATTCTTTACGAAGACTTCAAAAAATCATTTTTTTCCATTTTCTAGAAATTGTTTCTTTTACTGTATTTGTTTGATTTAAAAAAAAATTTAAATTATAAAATGACTTCTACTTACCTTAATAACTTCATAATATTATAAAATTTCAATGTGAAACTATCTGTTACTTTTATCAATTTGGTTATGAGGGCTAAGTTCAAAAGAAATTTAAGTTCAAAATATTATCTCATTCTTGAAGAATTTTTTTCTTTGTGCTTAAAATCTTTTTCTATTGCTCGAAGCTAGCAATTAAAACAAAACAACATTTAAGAGGATCCCTTAAAATCCTAGTTTTTGATTGATCTCCTACGTTCCAGCGGAAGCGAGTCATTTCCCCTATCAGTGATAGATTTCAGTGAAAAAAAGTTGTGACATTTCTGTATCGTACCATTTAGAATCGTTCTGTGACTTGTGTACGTACAACCACAACTTTTACTTTTAGTAACAACTTTTTACACGTTTTCATATCTCGCAAAAAATACGAACTTATCACAAATATGTGAGAATAAGTCAGTATAGATTATTGAGTTGTGTTTTTTTATTAATAAAACAATTACAATTACATATGTCAGTGCAATCAAAGAAATTTAGACATTTGAATTTTAAAGATCTGAAAGTAAAGAACCCAGTATTTTAGCTGCTACACACGGAATAAAGAATTTAATTTGTACCGTTTGATGAAACAATTAATCTATAAAAAACAAAACAACCATGAAAAGAAAGTTTTTTTAAATTTAATTATAAATCCCTTATATATGAGACATAACTAAAATTCTTGATTATCATATATATATATATAATATTATATATTTACGCTCAATTATGTTTGACTGACTCACTCACTGTGGAAAACGCTAAGGGACATCACTCTGCCTTTTAAAAAAAATTAAAATATAGATTTAAAAATCATAATCATTTTCGTTTCCAGATTAACATTAACCAAACAACAACGAACCATGACGTCAGCATTTGTGTTGTAAATAGTGCTGACTGACTCAAAGAGTTATTTTTTTGTGCAGTAATTTGGTGCGCTGCTTTCTAAAATTAGTTTAAAAATCGTGTGGTGATTAGCACAGTAAAAATATATTATATAAATACTTTGTGTACATTTCAGGAATATTTCGGTTTTCTCGTACTTAGGCTTTTGACCAACATAAAAAAAAATAAAAAAAAATAAACCTATTATAAAGTACTTTGATTTAATATGACTAAAAACGTGGGGCGGGTGTTTTGTATAAAAATTAAAGATTTCTAATTTAGAAGGCAAAAGAGAGATCTATAAGTGAGAGTATGAGTGAGCTGCATATGTTAAACCTCATTAGCGCCCGCCCCACGTTTTTAGTCATATTAAATGAAAGTACTTGAACTTACAAGTTTTAAATTATTTTCTTCTTTTTAGTCCGCTTGTAAAAACGTGGTTTTTAAAAATCATTTTTTTACCTTTATTTATTTTTATCGAACAACAATCATTTATTAGCGTAGAGTTATGTTAACGCCTCCAACGGCATATGAGCACATGACTATGGCAGCTAATACTTAAATTGTGTTTATATCTGTCATGCCTTTAACGTATGAGATAACACAGAGAAAGAAAAATAATGGATTTATGAAAGAAATAATCGTAGCTTTTTCATCATTAAAAATGTCAATTACTGTATCTAATTTTCCGAGAAAAATTTTGTAAAAAAATCTGATGATAAAAAAGGGACTCATAAAAGTAATAATTTAATGAATTTAATGTTTTTAAAGTCAAAATTTTTTGTATATATATGTTCTCGTCTAAAATTTGTAAAAAAATTTTTAATAAATTTTAACCTCCTGGAAAAAAATTGTTTCTACCAAAAAACCATCTCACATCAAACTTATCGACTTCTATTATGACCCCTATATTTTGTTTTATCTCCAGTTGATCAGCTATTGGTCTGTGAGCAGTGGTAACCGATACACACTTATAAATAAACGATGGTCTATTTTACATCGTTTGAAAGCACACGTGCTGTGACAGTCGTTGAACCATGAACACGACTTGGTGACCGCCGTATTTTTTAAAAGCACACGTCAGGACAGGTGCCCTAAGCATCTATACAAGCCTGATGCAATCTCAACTGTCTTGGACGGGACATGCCGAGCGCATGCCAGACCATTCTTTCTCAAAGAGGCACTCAAACATGGACGGGGAGCCCAAGAAGGTTTTTTTTTAAAAAAGCGTTAAAATCATGCGGTAAATAAACTCAATCAAAGCGTATGGCATTGAAGACGACTAATGGGATGCGATAGCCAAAGATCGAGACTCTTTGCGCAGAACGGTGCAGCATCTAATGAAGCGAAAAAATGGTTGAGTCAAGGAGAAAGGCAAAGAAAGATCGTGCACTCAACACTCCTATTAGCATGCTGACCATCTCTTGCCTGATCAGAGGACGCATCTTTTCAAGTGAGTTTCGTCTCATTGCCCAGAACGAACTCACTTAATTGTTACGGTCCATAACTAGGATAACAAAATAAATTTAATTTTAAGTTTAATTTTGTCTGTGTCTCAAATACGTTGTAGAAATGAAATGAATAATGTAATGTCACCAACATTCAGTTTCTTTAAAGCAGCCTTAAAAATCATTGACATCTGGAAAGATTAGTAGAATCATAAATACTTGTTTAGAAATCAGTAATTCTTTTGAAGTTAAAAAAGATTGCTTTAAAATGTGTTAATATTTTGTAAGATGCAATTTGTCAGTTACAGAAAATGAATAAACTTTATGTTGAATATTCAAACGATTTACGTAATTTTCTTTATAGAGTCGTATTCCTGCAAATGGATCAGCGATAATTTTTATATTGCTGAACTTAATGACGAGTCAACATGTTTTTTTTTCGTAAATCTTTCACTATTAGTGATCAAAAATGTTATTATCCTGCCTAAATTGTGTTTACATTCCAAAAATAAGTATTCGATAATAAACAAAGTCAATGGTCGTAAAAAAATCTGAAGCATTGGTAAAGTTTATACCAACATATTCTCCCTGAGACAATGTATTATCCTCTCAAACGTTCAATAACAACATCATCAGCGGCACTACAGCCCCTTTAGGTCCCTGACCTGTTTCACAACATCCTTCCTTCGGAACGATCCATGTCTTTCGCGAACCCAACCCTCCCCCCCAAATGATGTAAATTCCTTTTACACCGTTCATCCATCTCAGCATTGGCGGCAAACAGGTGAGTTGTCTGCAGGTAGGGTTTTGTTAGTATATTACGTTTACTGCTCTACATTCCAGCATTATTTAAATATGCCTTACCCAGCGCAGTCTGCCTTTTTTGTTATGGCGATTGTTGGTGGGTCTTTGTGAAACAGGTATGGCTTCTGCCTTCTTCAGCTTTAAGTATGATCTATTTTTTGATCCAAGTCAACATTTATAAAGTGAGCCATTTCAGTGAAAAAAATAATGAATAAGATATCCATCCATCCGTCTATCCGTCCATCCATTCATTAGTCCATCCGTCCATCGGTCCATTCGTTTAACCGTCCATCAGACTATCTATCCGTCTGTCTGTCTATTTGTCTGTCTGTCTATTTGTCTGTCTGTCTGTTTTTCTGTCTGTCTTTCGTTCTGCCTGTTTGTCTGTCTATCTATCTATATCTATCTATCTATATCTATCTATCTATATCTATATATCTATATATCTAAATGTATTTTTAATTAACTCGTGGGTCACGATTGTTCTATAACAGAACATGAATGAATATACCAATGTTGTTTGATTTAAGAAATGAAAATGATACAACCAATACAATGTCATTAAAGCCTAAGTAACATCTGATAATGCTTTACGACGTCTCAATGAAAGGTATTGGTTTATCTGAACATCGTCAATCTTAATTCAATGTACATCTGTAACACGTGGTACAAACCACTTCATTCCCCCTATTTAAACATTCATTGACCTAATTACTGTGACCGACTGGCAGCCCAAAAACTGAATGAATAACACCGAGGCCCTAACATTATCTCGCTCGATTTTCCCTCGCCATACAGTTATCGCTATTCACTCAGAAAAAAAACAACTTCGAGTCATCATGCTAATGTCCGAGGTCACTGACCATTCAAATGGGTTAAACGCGTGGCAAACCGAATTAATGCTTGGCACAACCAGCAGCTGCTCCATCAAACCATGTCAGCGTAGGTTGTTGGGGAATGTAAATGTCAGATCGCAGGATACAGTGATTTGGTGGGATATTACGGAGAAAGAAGTGATGGTTGTGAGACTTCACTTTGGATTTGGTGAAAATCAAATGAGAAGTGGAATATGGAGTTTGTGGAGTTTGAGCGGGGGGAGGGGGGCTGGATACTAATCTTGAACACCTTACTTCCCTTTAAATGAAAGGATAAGACTTGAAAGGAAAAAAAGAGAAATCCTCCGGATTAATTATAAGAATAATAACGTTGTTCTTCTTCCTCCTCATTTACAACTCTCCCAATGGCTGGAGTCCTCATTCCAGAAGAGGGCACATTTCACTCCGACCGTGGATTACGTCTAGGATTACTGAATCGATCTGGGAAGTTATTGGGGATCATCCTTCTTAAGACTGAATAATCGTAAAAAAAACGTTAGGCGGTAAATCTCCGGTTACACCCGTGTGAACCTACGTCAGTGTGATGGCCACTCGCGTGGTGGCGGGGCCACCACGTCTATGCTAGAGTGACGCACACGACTATTTTAGTTTTAAGGCTACAGAGACACAGGAATAATAGCATAGTGGAAATCCCAAATTAGGGTAAGATGAAACGCCTGTATCATGGGAGACATTGCTGCCACATCGGCCATTTTTTAGGGGTCTACCGATATATCGGCTGGCCGATATATCGGCACCGATATCTGGATATCGGCAATATCGGTATCGGTAGCATGTAAAGGTACCGATATTGACGTCACCGATATTTCATAATAAGTGCAATTTTGACACACACCGAACACCCCCCCCCCTATCATTTAGATTTACAATATCTCGACAAATTATTATATATCGAAGCCGATACCGGTATTGAAATAGCCAAAAGAGTCCTAGTATTAATATGTACAGCCACGATACAGTGTGTCATGTGCTATGATATTGTTTAGGTATCGGCCGATTTTCGTATACTGGGAAATACGGTGTAAATAGTGCCGATGCCGAGTATACAGTAATTGCTCTAATAAATTGATAACATGTAAACATTATGTTCACGTTATTGCTCTAATTAACTAATAGCAAAGATGCACGCAAATTCACAGATGTCTAAAACATTTCTTTTCGTATGGAACAACAAAATGTACCGTGTGCAGACTTGTTGTCATTGGCAACCATTCATCCTTCAACCTCATTTTCACTCAATTACAATCACTTTGTTATCATTTTTCATTCATAAAAGGTGGCCGTGTGCAAAAGCCATTAATTAAACTATTGGTTAGAATTAATAATTATGAGTCAAAGTAGAAGTTTCAAAAGGAGTTCATAATTTTGCGTGTATATTTTTATAAAGAACGGTTCGTTTTGTCACGAGTCCTATTAGGTCATGATCTGGAACTTGTAAACACATCAGAAACCTCGTTTCGGAAAAAAAGGGGGGAAAAAAAGTTATCATCGGCAAAACTACATATTGGTAGACCCCTAAATTATAAAATATAAATAATTACGAGTGATAAGTTTTAGAATGACGTCATCAAATATGACCGCTGGTTTTTGTCCTTACAAATACACATATCGGCACTCATATGAGAAAAAATATCGGTAATATCGGCAAAAATGCGTATCGGTAGTCCGTCCCCTAATATAAAATATAAATAATTAGAAGTGATAAATTTAAGAATGACGTCATCAAATATGACCGCTGGTTATCGTCCTTACAAATACTCATATCGGCACTCATATCGGCAAAAAAAATATCGGTAATATCGGTATCGGCAATATCGGCAAAAATGCATATCGGTAGACCCCTACCATTTTTAGCTTGGAAAAATACGCCCACGTAAAATGGAGATCACATTTGAACAGGCATGGAGATTAGACCCTAAAACAGGTCAAGAGCAAGCAATTTTATCTGAGTATTTCTCCCCTTAAAATTTTGTTGTTGAAAATAAATAAAAGGATAAAGTACCCATTTCAAATCAAAGATACGTCAAACTAGTGAAGCATCGTTCACAAGCTTTCGAAGCAAAGACATACGAGGGGGCTATGTCCAGACACCTATAATTTAACCCAGCTAATGTTAGCACTATGTCAAGACACCTTTACTTTAACCCAGCTAATGTTAGCACTATGTCCAGACACCTTTAATTTAACCCAGCTAATGTTAGCACTATATCCAGACACCTTTACTTTAAACCAGCTAATGTCAGGCACCAACCAGAGCTGTGTAGACTCAGGGACACCCTTTTTCAACGGGAAAAATTTCATTACAGCCGTTTTGATAACAAGTATAAGTTAATCAATTATTTACTCACACTGACCCAGATCAGCCATCATCGCCCTATTACCATAACTTTGGCACCAAAACGAAATAATCCATTTAAATTGCTTAAAATAATTTTTTAAAAATGACCGTGGAAAAAAAAATACAAACCAGAGTCGTCACTAGGGTTGGTGTCACCTGGGGCGGTAGCTCATAGTGTCACCCCCTCAAGACTTACCCCATAGAACTCCCACGAGCCTGTCAATGCCAAATAATGGGAACATACAGAATTTTACACTTTGGTGTAACCCCTTGTAATGGTGTAACCCAGGGGTGGTCCGCTCCCACCACCCCATAGTGACGCCACTGATACAAACCTACTAACACCTTCACACTGTCATGCCCCCTTCCCTCCTAAGTAATAAAGACTGACTCTGACACTCACAGGGATTCTCAGCTCTTCAACCGAATTTAAAATAAAAATTGTACCACGAGATTGTTTTTTCCACCCTAAAATTTAAATAAATTATTACCGACAACATTTACTTAGACTATAATTTTAAACAAAATATTAAAAATTAATTAAAAAATTTGTTTTTCGAGCTCAGGTTTTGTTTGGTTTTTAGAAGTGTGAACATATAAGTATTTCCATGTGTAACAAGTGGCTTGATTTTAATTGATGTCAAACGTTTCAACATCGGATCATGTATCATTCATTTTAAAAAACATTTCTTTCAATTTTTCCTTAGTTAACTATAGTTAATTTTGAGGCATATATCGTTCAAATTTGGAGTTTTCGAGTGTAAAATCATGTGCCGAATATAAACGTACGGTGTACGATTACGAATGATGAAACTATGGGATTGTTGCTTAATATCATTTCTGGTGTCAGAACATGTGCAGATGTCATGCTTTTAGTGAGTGAACATCGATTGTGTGACGTATCATAAGGTGAAAAAAGGATATTAATCCAACTTAGCGGTAGCAGTTTAATTTTAGAAGCAAAATCTTTGGATTTATTCTAAATACCTCTTTATACCTTTTTAGAGTCATATATATATAGAGTCTCATATATAAGGGATTTATCGTGAAAAAACTTTGTTTTTACGGGTTTGTTTTATTATCGTTTTTTTTACTTCCCCTCGTGCCATTTTGTTTATAATTTGTTTTCTTTGTTCTGCAACATTTTTCAAAGCTGTTGCTATGGATTTTGTCAATCTATTAAAAGAAATATCGCGGGTATTCAGTTGGACGATTTTATTTGTGAAATTAATCACATATTTGGTTATTCTGTTAGGACATATCTAAAAAAATATCTAGGAATTTTAAGTTATTTAGTCATCTTGGTGGACTTGACCGAGACAAATATAAAACATGTTAAAAAAATTACAATAACATTATTTATAAAAATACTGTTATTTATATTGTTACTTCCATTTACCACTTCGGTATTAAGATATTAATAACTAACTTGGAAATACATTACAATAACAATAAATAAACTAAACTCAGATACACATAGGGATAAATAACTTTTCTTCTTCCACTGACAGTAGTGAAATGAAAAATATACAAATCCTCATTTTTCCTCCCCTAACTTTCGGGCGTGGAATAGGCTCCCCGAACTAACCACGAAAATCAACATACTATCAACATTCAAAACTATAATAAAAAAACAACAACTCGTAATTAAACAACCCCGTAAAAACAAAGTTTTTTGCTGTAAATTCCTTATATATGAGACATAACTCATGAATGTTCATTCTCTTTTTGGTCGACCCGTTAGGCTCTTAGGACCCGGTTCATTTTATCGCATGCGAGCCTCATCAAGCGGGCATCGCCATAGAGGTACTTCTCTGAAGGTACCGTGGCTTCTTCTTCCAAATCCCCGCACAGCTCGGGGCACTCTTCGAGTGCGTGGGCCACCGTCTCCTCCGGGTGGCCACACAGCCGACAGGCCAGTTCCTTCTAGTGTTAAACTTGTACAAGTAGCTTCGTATGGGACAATGTTCAGTTCTCATTCTGGTTATGAGCGCCTGATTGCTACGTCCAATTTCCCACCAGGAGTCGCTTTTGCTCGGTCGCGGCATGTACTGGAATACTTTTCTGGCCGTGCTTCCAGACGCCCAGCCCTGAAGCCATTTCTCTCGGAAATGGTCCTTCAGCCACGATCTGACCCCCAGCTGGGTCATCGGGCGATCGGGTTGGGGCTGGGCTGAACCTTCTCTCGCCAACTTATCGAACCTGTCTGAATGAGGCTCGCCACTGTGCCCAGTGATGTACTGAAGGACTACTTTTCCGCCTCGTGCTAGGATTTCACCTACTGTTTCCAAAAGTGACACAGGCCGTTTTCGTCTTCAGAGAGGATCGACCCAAAGTCTCGAGCGAAAACCGTGAGTCGGTGAAGACTACGACGGTCGGGAAAACCTTTCTTCTTGCTAGACGTGGGCGCACTTCCTTCAAACCCCTGCAGATTGCCTCCAGTTCGGCGTCGTGACTACTGTATGCGGCTCCGCACGGCCCTGACAGTTCAATACTGTCAGGTCTAGGTTGGGGGTATTGAATCAGTACTCCGTATCCACTTCTGCCATCCTTGAAGCGTGAGCCGTCCGTGAAGACTTTTACCACGCTGTCGCATTAAGCCTCGATTGTCTTTAGAGTCTCGTCTAGCTGGAGCTCGACTGGACTGGCTTTTGTCACCGCTGTATTTGCCAGTGTCAAACGTAGTTCAGGCAAGTCAAAGCTTTCATGTGGTCCTCGACCAGGGACCAGTCGCATTCGTTCCCTGTGCTTGGGTATGGGGACTGAGTCTTCTAGTTCGTAGACCGTATCCATGAAGGATGGTCTTTTCAGTTGGGTCATCTTTACCCATCGGTCTTGTAGTTGGAAGCAGGGTTCGTCATGCTCCAACCTACGGTATCGCTCTACTTTGGTCATGAGTGCCTTTTCTCGCCTTATCGCCAGGGGTTCTACGTTTGACATAATTTCTACAGCGGCTGTGGGTGTCGTACGCAACGCCCCGCATACAAACCGTAGAGCTTGGTTTTGTATTCGATCCAGTCCCTCTAGAGCCGTACGGCTCGCAAAGGCCTGGACCGGGAGGCTGTAATCAATGGCACCCCTCACACTACCGAGATAGAGATCTCTCAGTAATCTTGCGTCCGCACCCCAACTAGTGCTAGCCAGTTTCTTCACCAGGGACAGTGTAGCTGTGGCTTTGGCGCACAATTCACGTACATTGTTATGTAGTTGAACCTTCTGGTCCAACTTGATTCCCAAGTACGTTGGTGTCCGATCCCAATTCAATCTCTTACCACATATCTGAAGCACCACCTCGTGGTTCAGGGCATTCCGTCCATTTGTAAAAATAGAGTGGACCGTTTTCTCCGTATTGACTATTAGGCGCCATCGGTTGGCATAGTCTTTGATTCGATTCAGATCTTCCTGCAGTCGGTGCTGCAGTGTTGCCACGTCTTTTTCGGAACTCCATATAGCCAGATCGTCAGCAAACATGTCATTCTGCGACCCCAGAATACCTTGTAGGTCGTGTACGTAGGCTAAGAACAATGTACAACTAAGGGCGGACCCCTGTGGGAGTCCGTCCTCCAGGCGCGCTTCGTTGGATAACGACTCCCCCACTCGGTCTTAATCGTTCTGTGCGTAAGGAACGATTTGATCCAACTGTACATGTTCGCAGTGACACCTATCTGCTGCAACTTATAAAGTAGCCCTCCACGCCACACCTTGTCGTATGCCCGCTTCAGATCGAAGAACACCGCAACGGTGTGATTCCTCGACTGGAGTTCATTTGTGATAGTCTGAATTAGCCGGAGAGCCTGGTCCATCGGTTGGCGTCCCTTTCGTAACCCACCCTGAGTCATTGGAATGCATTTGGTCTTTTCGAGGAACCAGTAGAGTCGTGCGTTCACTAACCGTTCAGCTACCTTCCCCACACATGACGTGAGGGAAATTGGCCGGTAACTGGACGGGTGTTCGCCTGGTTTCCCCTCTTTGGGAATTGGGATTATTGTGGCCTTTTTCCATAGCTTCGGCAGCGTAACTAAAAGTATTGATTAAGTTCAATATGATAAGCAACGCGCGACAAACATGTTCAGACTGAAACTGACCGATCTCCCCTGGATTTAAAACCAGGGGAACGGTGGGAGGGGGTGTGGACAACGATGGCTGGCGTGAACTCAAGTTGAACGTGGAAGGTGAACAATGACAAACGGCGACACTGAATTACATAGATTTACATCTCGATAAACTAAAAATGTATTAATTTAATTAAGGTACATTCGATCGATCTGAAATTTTGATACGATGCATTGTTAGGCGACACGAGTCTATGTGCAAAATTTCAGCTCGATGGCATCACCTTACGCGTGTATTACTTTCGTTTTTCAACTCGCCCGACAACGAACGACTGACATAGAGAGAAACAAGATTTCGAAGATAATATAAAGAATTTAAAGACAAAGTTTTTGACTCTAAATCCCTTTTATGAAACATAACAAAAAGTATTGATTATGTTCAATATAACACCAAACGACAGACCCCTGTGACATCTCGAAGACTGGAGAGAAACTCCAGTTAACCGTGGAATTCAACTATAGCAGACGCTACACATGCTACATAGAGATACATAGAGATAAACTAAGTAATTATTAATTTAATTACAGTACATTCGATCAATCTGAAATTTGGATTATGTGCAGTGTTAGGTTAAAAAAAAGTCTATGCGCAAAATTTCAGCTCGATGCGATCACGGAAAGTTGGTCATGTTTAAAAAAATTTTCCCGCGGGCGGCCGAGACCACGAGGGACAGATAGAGAGAGAGAGAGAGAGACAAGACGATAAAGCTAATATAAGTATTTTTTAAAAAAAATTGTTAAAACAAAGTTTTTGACTATAAATACCTTATATTTCCTGAGACATAACTAAAAGTATTGATAATATATATAATTATCTTCGTGGGACCATGCGAGACACCATGCAAGTATGTGCAACCGAGCATGAAGAATGATCCTCGCTGGGGTCGACCAATGTATCGAGACGAACAATCGTCCTTGCGTTTCACTTGCATTGTTCCTTCACAGAAAATGTGAGATTCGTAGTGTACTGGTTATCACACCCGACTCATACGGGGAAGGTCCTGATTTCAAGCCCCAGCGAAAACATTTTAAAAAAAAATTTAAATGTCTGTGCTCGTTCTTTTACCTCATTAATTCCCAACACTAGCTGACCCGCTAATGATTTAGTGACGGGTAAAGACTTCTTGAAAGACACATTTGTCAAATGGGGTGTATTTAGGCAAACGACTGTTAGTGAATGAAAAGAAAGAACTCTGGAGAGACCCACGGCGTAGCATACGCCGCAGACTTGCTCATTATAGACAGTGCAAAGAACGGTTGGGGGGGTGAGAGTACAGACACAAAAAGCAGTACTAGGTAAAAAAAAATAGCGAGTAAACGTGAAGACATACACACTGAGGTTGTTGTTACCCGCCTCCCATTAAATACTACCATCCCTTAAACACAAACTGTAATTGGCCGACCCTAGCGAGGGTTAGTCATATTTAGGGTTGTTAATTGCGTGTTTTTTTGTGTTTTTTTTTGGAAAACCGATTATCGATTATGTAACTCCGATTTTAAACCAATTATCGTTTTATAGCTGACTTTATAGAAGTTTGGGTTGCACCGATTTGCGCCTGCAAATGTCTCGAAACAAACAATGAGTTGGCAGACAAACCAACCGACGTTTACTGGCGTTGTTTTTATTTCTTCGTGCTGTAGTTTGTGTCCGTTCTTTATCCACTTTCTTTGCACTCTCCATGAGCAAGTCTGCGGCGTATGCTACACCGCGGGGCGTCTAGTTGATAATAGTCAATACAATACGAACCACGCGACAGACAGTGACAGACCCCTGTGACATCGAGGGCTGGAGTGAAACTCAACTGACAAGTGGAGGTCAATTATTGCAGACGGCTACACATGTCTCATAGAGATAAACTAAAAAAACAAACCCGTAAAAACAAAGTTTTTGACTATAAATCCCTTATATATGAGACATAACTAAAAGTATTGATTATTTTCAAACGCGACAAACATTTTACAGACTGAATCTGTCTTAACTTTCCTTTGCTTTATAACCCCTGGGGGGCGGGTGGAAGAGGGGAAAGATCTTGTCACCGATCGGTGGACCGAGCTCAGCGTGACACGTAAAATATAAACAAAAGCACGCCGGTTCTTCGATGGGTCGCGTCAACGCGTCAACTCAAACTCTCATGTGGCAGAAAAAACAATAACAAACCGTGAATTTGAATAACAAACGTTATATAGGGATAAACTAAAAATGCATAAATTTGATCGATCTGCAATTTTGATGCGATGCATTGTTAGGTGAGATGGGTCCATGTGCCAAATTTTAGCTCGATAGCATCACGGGAAGTGGGTCATTTTTGACTTATCTTTTTCCGCTAGACAGACGTGCGAAGAGAGAGATGATGACAGACACGATTTCGAAGTTAATATAAGGGATTTAAAAATTCATTAATTTAACTACTTTATATTCGAACGATCTGAAATTTTGATACAATGCATTGTTAGGTAGCACAAGTCTTTGTGCAAAATTGCAGCTCGATTGGATCATGGGAAGTGGGTCATTTTTTTTACTTTTGCTTTTCCGCTTGCGGGTGACCACGAAAAAGAAATAGGCAAGACGGTGAAGTTAATTTTGGTTATTTAATGAAACAACCCCGTAAAAACAAAGTTTTTGACAATAAATCCCTTATATATGAGACATAACTAAAAGTATTGATTATGTTCAAACGCGACAAATATTTACAGACTGAATCTGTCTTAACTCCCGTTTGCTTTTAACTCGGAGAGGGGGGGTGGTAGAGGGGAAAGGTCTTGTCACCGATCGCTGGGCCGAGCTCAGCGTGACGCAAACTGTAAACAAAAGCACGCTGGTACACCTGGTTAAAGCACGAGATGTTTTCACCTCTGGTTGGCGTGAAGTCAAGTGACCCATAAAATGTAAACGATAGCGACCGCTACATATAGTTTATATAGATAAACAAATAAAACAAACCCGTAAAAACAAAGTTTTTAACTATAAATCCCATATATATGAGACATAACTAACAATAACCCTGGGGGGTGGGTGGGGGGAGAGGAGAAAAGTCTGGTCACCGATCGCTTGACCGAGCTCAGCGTGACACGTAAAATGTAAACTAAAGCACGCCGGTACTTCGATGGGTCGCGTCAACTCAAACTCTCACGTGGGAAAAAAACAATAACAAACAGTGAATTTGAATTACATACGTTATATAAGGATAAATTAAAATGCATTAATATAATTACGGTACGTTCAATCGATATGAAATTTTCACACGATGCATTGTTAGGTGAGACGGATCCGTGTGCCAAATTTCAGCTCGATCGGATTACGAGAAGTGGGTCATTTTTTACTTTTGTTTTTCAGCCCGCCCGCCCAAGACAGACAGAGAGAGATGACGAGAAGGCGGTTAAGTTAATATAAGGGATTTAAAAATGCATTAATTTAATTATGGTACGTTCGATCGGTCTGAATGTTTTATACGATGCATTGTTAGGTGAGTCGAGTCTATGTGCCAGATTTCAGCTCGATGGCATGTCATTTTTTACTTTTGTTTTTCCGCCCGCCCATGAGATGACGAACGAACGACAGAGACGGCGGTGAAGTTAATAAAAGGGATTTAATAAAAAAGACCCGTAAAAACAAAGTTTTTGACTATAAATCCCTTATATATGAGACAGAACTAAAAGTATTGATTATGTTCAAACGTGACAAACATTTACAGACTGACACCGAGTGATGTCCCCTGTCTTTAATAACGGGGGATGGGACGTGAGGGGGTGTCGGCACGACGGTCGACGTCAATGCATCAACTCAAACTCTCATGTGGAAAAAAAACAATAACAAACCGTGAATTTGAAATACATACGTGATATAAGGATAAACTAAAAATGCATTATTTTAATTACGGTACGTTCGATCGATCTCAAATTTTGATACAATGCATTGTTTAGTGACACGGGTACATGTGCCAAATTGCAGCTCGATCGAATCACGGGAAATTGGTCATATTTCACTTTTGTTTTTCCGCCCTCCCAACCGACAGACCGCGAACCCAAGACAGAGAGACAGAGAGAGAGAGACGGTGGTGAAGCTAATATAAGGGATTTAATAAAACAAACCCGTAAAAACAAAGTTTTTGACTATAAATCCCTTATATATGAGACATAACTAAAAGTATTGATTATTTTCAAACACGACAAACATTTACAGACTGAATCTGTATTAACTCAACTTTGCTTCATAACCCTGGGGGGGATGGGGGGGAGAGGGGAAAAGTCTGGTCACCGATTCGCTTGACCGAGCTCAGCGTGACACGGAAAATGTAAACAAAAGCACCCCGGTACTTCGATGGGTCGCCTCAACGCGTCAACTCAAACTTTCACGTGGGAAAAAAAAACAATAACAAACAGTGAATTTGAATTACATACCTCATATAAGGATAAACTAAAAATGCATTAATTTAATTACGGTACGTTCGATCGATCTGAAATTTTGATACGATGCATTGTGAGGTGACACGGGTACCTGTGCTAAATTTCAGCTCGATCGAATCACGGGAAGTGGGTCATTTTTTTACTTTTGTTTTTCCGCCCGCCCAAGACAGAGAGAGATGATGACAGACAGACAGAGAGAGAGAGAGACGCCGGTGAAGTTAATATAAGGGATTTAAAAATGGAAGGCTAGACAAAAACCATGGACTGATTTATGGCGGATTAATCTTCTGTATAGAATGAGTGCCTCTAATGTATGCGATAATGATATGATATAAGCTTTAACCATCTCTACGCAAAGTGACAGCCGCGACACAATGTTTTCTTGTTACGGGCCTATAGAGTGCCTTAAGTTGTCTGACAACTTCTCCCATGTGGCATACCACGTCTCCATTAACGCTCATCCCAAAACTACTGCAACAGACATCAAGATGATGAAGTTGTAGATAACCAAAGAAAACCCCGTGTCACCTGGCAATAAATTGTGTTTCGTCAGAGGCCCTCGTGTGTCAAGCGGTTGTAAAATCACGTGAGACGGCGTCATCTGGGCCGTGAGTTCAACGACCCTCAACAACTGCATCGAGTGCAGCTGGAATACATCATGCAGGCTCTTAGATGTCCGTGTTTATTTATTGAGGAATGCGTTAATTTTCAATGCTATAATTTCGCTTTGGTTTATTCAATACACAAATTTAAATATTGAGATTCAAAGCTGGTAAAATATAGTGGGTTTCCCTTGCGAAGTGAAACAAAATTAGTTCAATGATTGAAAACAGCATAGGGTTTAATTGAATTGTTAAAAGATGACCTCGTCGTGTTGATTATTCTTTTATAAAAAATAAACACAAAATTTTGTTGATACATTTATTTACACTTTAGCTGGAAAAGCTATCAGACATGTCAAAAGAGTTACACCAGGGTAAGTAATGTTCTCACATGAGCTCCGTATTACCACGGAAGAAAATATCTTAAAGAGTAATAAAAGTACATCAAACAAAGAAATTGCATATTGGTAAAATAAATTTTAAAATGTGGACCCGAATTCATGACATCAGTAACATTAAAAAATTGTACCATCTCCTTGTTCAATCTCTATCCCCCCTCCCCGTATCCCTAACCCAACACCCTTGTGTTCAGGGAGAGAAATTGTTTTTCGCCCATTTATGGGGTTAAAAGTCATTTATTTAGTCTGACTTAATATAGGTTTGCCTGTAACCTGTCCATTAGAACATACTGAACGTTCTTGTACCCCATGTACGGATTGTTGACCAGCGGAATCTAAATCCGTTATATGACGATTGCTATGAGTTCCAAGTAGTCCGACATGTCATAATATAAACGTTACGCTGAACTCCGTATTAAAACCTCCATAAAAGTAGATAATTTATCTCTTCTTGGAACTCGTTCTGACTTTTTGTCTTGAGTGGAAAACAAACGTCCAACAACAGGACAAGAGACGCCCGTAAGAGACTATTCATTAGATTATCGGCACTTAACCAATTTAGCGGATCAATTAGTATTTGGCTCTGTGGACTGATAATCCCGTAATTTCCCTAATAAACGTACTCTCTGTATACAATATTTATACCCAGATAATTGCAACAACATTACAGAGTTTTTGTACCAATTTAGTTTGTGGTGACATTGCTTGAGCATGCGACTTGACTGAGTTTGGAGACTACGAGATTGTCTTGTCACGTGAGCTCGTGCGTGTGTTGTCATGTCAACTCAGAGTGGCTGTATATGTAAGGCGAATGCAATTAAAGTCGGCTTTTAAACAGACTTGATGTCTTGATATGCAGTGTCGGTTCACATTTAGACTATTACATGGTGTTAGATGTATCGACTCTACCCGCCACAAACCCTCGAGCCAAATATAAATATTGCTGAACACTGGAACAGATTTAAGCAGTCCTTCCAGATAACAAGATAGCCAGCGGACTCGACACAAAAAGCAAAGAGTTGCACAGCATGACACTGCAGCATGTAATAGGCTTGAAGATGTTGAAATTTTCCATACCTTCCAGTGGACAGGAGAAGAATGCCAGGAATGTGACACAGATTTTCATTCAGTGAAGTGTATATTGAGGAACGTGTCCAAAAAAGCATTACAAACATACATCCGCATCAACGCTTCCACATACCTCAGTTGCATGGTGCATTTATCACCATCATGAATTCGCATTTAATGTTGACTGGTTGTCAGTGTATATACTTTTTTCAATCGTCCTATCATAAATTAAACGCTAAAGATAACTCTTCCAGACTGTTATTAATTTTTAATAGATAATAATATTCAACTATATTTTTATAACAAAATAAATAAAATATATAAAAGATAAATACATTTAAAAGAATAGATAAAACAATTTTTACGGTTTATAAAAGAATGATAAATTACATATGAAAATGTATCAAAAATTTATCATTAATAACAGCACCTTTACTAGACCTGTTAAAACAAGAAAAAGAGTGTTTGTGGTTTGACCAACACCAGAAAGCAGTGAATCATTTGGAAAATTTAATTTCACCAACAACAGTGCTAGATTTCTATGATGTCACAAAACCAGTCAAGGTTTCAGTGGATGCTTCACAAGATGGCCTGGGGGCTATACTAATGTAAGGTGAAAGACCGGTGGCTTATGCCTTTAGATCCTTGACAGATTGTGAAAAATATATGCACAAATAGAAAAAGGAGTAATGGCTGTAGTCTTTGGAATTGAACATTTACATTACTATGTCTATGGTCGCAAAGTACAGTAGAGACGGATCATAAGCCATTGGAAACAATCATCAAAAATCTTTTGTCATCTGCACCACCTAGGCTTCAAAGAATTCTTCTGAGAATCATGAAAACGATAGTATGCATGAATACAAGCCTGACAAATGTTTTTTTTATTCTGGAACTCTCTCACGAGCATCCCTACCAAGACAGCAGCCATCGAGTGATGACTGGGACGCTAAGATTAATCTAATTGTCAACAGTCTACCTATTGCGGATGAAAAAAATGAAAGAATTTCTACAAGTCACATCAGACGCTGCCGATCTCAGACTTTTGAAGCAATACACTTTATCAGGATGGCCTGATAAAAGATATAGAGATTCCCAGTGAAATTAAAATGTTTACTAGATTCAAAGAGGAATTAATTGAACGCCATGGCATACTTTTCAAATGAGAGAGAATCCTTGTTCCAAAAATACTGCCGAGAGAAATGCTTAAGAGACTTCATCAAGGAAAGTTTGGGCGTGATAAGTGTTTGGCAACAGCAATAGAAGTGATATTCTGGCCGGGAATGTCCTCACAGATCAAAGACATGGTGTCTAGCTGTGCAGTATGCAATAAGTATCAGAGGTCCTAGCAAAAGGAGCCCATGCTAGCTGCCCATGCTAGCTGACTACATTCCAACGATTCCTTGGGGAAAAATTGGAGCTGACTTTTTTCATGTTGATGGAAAACATTATTTACCTTTAGCAGATTACTACAGCAGATTTTTAGATCTCATTCCATCTCCCAAGTCATCGGATCTAATCATCCACCCGAAGTCACCATTTGCTCGGCATGGGATCCCACGAGAGGTAATAAGTGACAACGGGCCCAGTTTTACTGTCAAGATTTCTTAAAATTGTGAAAGCAGTGGGGTTTTAGCCACATAACGTCTAGAGCGTTATTACCAAAGCTCAATGGTATGGCTGAAAGGGCGTGTGAGATTGCTATATGTAAAGGGCCTGTGAGGTTGCTATATGTAAAGGGCCTGTGAGGTTGCTATATGTAAAGGGCCTGTGAGGTTGCTATATATGTAAAGGGGCGTGAGGTTGCTATATGTAAAGGGCATGTGAGGTTGCGATATGTAAAGGGCCTGTGAGGTTGCTATATGTAAAGAACCTGTGAGGTTGCGATATGTAAAAGGCCTGTGAGGTTGCTATATGTAAAAGACATGTGAGGTTGCTATATGTAAAGGGCCTAGGTAGCCTTGGCGGAGCCCATCTGCGGAGGACTTTCTTTTAGCGATAGTTATTCATCAACATTTTCACTGTGGCTTTAACGTGGGCTAGATCCCACGCCCCTCAGCCTGTGAGGCGATCGCAGTATTGACTTCGCTACCCAGCCGCCAGTTTTATAATTATTTCTTTGCAATTAAAAATTTAACGAGGGTGAAAGCCGACAAGTTACTTTTTAACACGAGGCAAGCAAGATTTGTATTGACATTTTTTTGTTGTTCTGGTGTCGGAGGGAGGACGAGAGACGTGGGACAAAATTTCTTTTGTAGAAAAAAGTAGTTAGAGGGTTGTCACTTTATGGATTCCTTTAATGGGAGTCTATTTTAGAGGGTGCCATTTGTCGAGGTCTTAAGGGAGTATATGTGTTTGGTTTAAAATTACGAGAGCCATTTTCTCGTTGCAGTTTTACCTGGCCACTTTGTAGGTTGATTTTTTTTGACTGGCCACTTTGCAAGGGGCGTCCATAACTCTATGCTGATTGGTCTCTATATAAAACCTGCACCGAGTATTCGAGTCCTTAACCGAATAGATGGAGCGAAGAATTCAGATAATAAATAGGAACACTTTGATACATGCTGTCGTCTGTATTAGGGGGATACAATCTATATTACTATCTACCTGACCCATTAAGAATAGTTAACCACCTCATAAGATTAAATTTGAATAGCTGAGATGACAATGTGTCTTTATAAGATGACTACCTGACCATCAGAGATAACAAGTAGACTTTATAAGATTGTCTGGTTTTCTTAGATGACAATGTGTCTTTATAAGATGACTACCTGACCTTCTGAGATAACCAGTAGACTTTATAAGATTGTCTGGTTTTCTTAGATGACAATGTGTCTTTATAAGATGACTACCTGACCATCTGAGATAACCAGTAGACTTTATACGTTTATCTGGTTTTCTTAGATGACAATGTGTCTTTATAAGATGACTACCTGACCATCTGAGATAACCAGTAGACTTTATAAGATTATCTGGTTTTCTTAGATGACAATGTGTCTTTATAAGATGACTACCTGACCATCTGAGATAACCAGTAGACTTTATAAGATTATCTGGTTTTCTTGGATGACAATGTGTCTTTATAAGATGACTACCTGACCTTCTGAGATAACAAGTAGACTTTGTAAGATTGTCTGGTTTTCTTAGATGACAATGTGTCTTTATAAGATGACTACCTGACCATCTGAGATAACAAGTAGACTTTGTAAGATTGTCTGGTTTTCTCAGATGACAAGTTGATTTTATAGAATGACTACCTGACTTTTTGCGATGACAAGGTGACTACCTCAGTTGACTAGGTGACTAGCTAATATGACTAAGACACAGCCGAGTTTACTAGGTGCTTAGCTTAGTGCCTACGATAACAATTTCATTTTAACAACTGTTAGTCGGCAGCAGTTTATTTTTGCAAAAAATATACTTTAAAAACATAATATTACCTAAAATTGATCATAAAGGGTAATTTGGATTTCATAATCCCCATTCCAACGGCTTAGAAAGAGCTTTACACTCTACACAGTCCCTCGCTTGTCGTCAAGTGATTTCTCTTTAAAAATTGAAGAAAAAAAAATTGAAAAAAAAATAAAAAAAATTCCGTTATTTTTTTTTAAATTGCTAAAGTTGCGTGCGACATTTTGTTGTTTATGTCCTTTCTCTGTAATTTAATGCTGATAATTATGCGCCCTGGGGGGGAGTTTTAAGTGCAGATAATCCAAGAATGCATTTATAAGGTTTCTATTTCCGTTCAAACCAGGAGCCTTTTGCTGCTAATTTGATAATTTTGGCATTTCACTATGTTTACTATTGAGTTCCATATCCAGACAGTAAAATGTGTTACAAGGACAGCTTTTATTCGTTTCTTTAAAGGGAAAACTATTTTTGTTAAAATTTGAGTATTCAATATTGACAATTTGGAACCTCTAAATTCTGCATCATAAGAGTTGTAACGCAGTGGCTCAAAATTGTGACTCTAATAGACTCTTTTTCTTCTTTTTATTTTCAAAGTAGATATTTAATAAACACAACTGAATATATCCATCATTTTGCTATAAAATGAATAGAGTTTAATTGTGCGCTTGTTACGTATAAACAGCCTTATCTATGAAAAATATTTAAATCTTTTAGTCTATTCGCTTCGAGAATAATATATTTAATTTTATAAATGACTAGCAGACCCGTCGTGCGTTGCAACGATCTCAGTAAAAAGGAATATATATATAGATAAAAATAAATTACATTAAGGGTCACCAGGCCCATCAGTTTGAAATATGAAGTTCGAAAATCTGTTCATTTCAATCAATTTCATAACAAAAATATAAATATATGTATCTATATTTCTCAATATCGTGTAAAATTGAATGGGGAATACAAAATTAAAAATTTAGTAAAAACACATTTAGGGCCCCTAGCCCCGATGAAATGGACATTATGAGATCAGTGCCCTATCGAAATTTAATATAGGCTTTTAAGTTTTTATATACCGCGTTTGGTCAAAATCCATTTATTTTCTCATTATCTAACACCTAAACTAATTTTTATATATATGTAGATATAAGGAAAACTACATTAAGGGGCTCCCAGGCCCGTTCAATTCAAGATGTACATTTTGAAAACATGTTCATTTAAATTCATTTTAATCATGGATATATTTCTCAAGATCGTTAAAAACTGAGTGGGAAATAATATCTTAGAGTATACACAAAAAAAAGACATTTGGGGCCCCCGGGCCCATTCGATGTAAGATGTAAATTTCAAAATGCTGTTCATTTTAATTCAGTCTCATCATTGATATATTTCTTAAGATCGTTAAAATAGAATGGGAAATAATATCTCAAACACATACGAAAAAATACATTTGGGGTGGGGCCCCCGGCTCTGAACAATTAAAAATTAGAAGTGCAGTGCCCTTTGTTATTTTAATATGGGCTACCAAGTTTTTATATACCAAGTTTGGTTAAGATCCATTCATTTACTCAGTAGTTAACGCATAAACTCATTTTTATATAGCTCATAAAAGCAAAAAACGACATTAAGGGCCCCAGGGCCCATTTAGTGCAAGATGTCAAGTTCAAAACGCCTGTTTATTTCAATCAATTTCATTGTGGATATATTTATCTATATTTTTCAAGATCTTTAATAATTGAATGGGGAATAAAATATTAAACGTTTATGAAATAAGACATTTTGGGCGAGCAGTCCCGAAGAAATGGACATTAGGAAATTAGTCCCTTTAGTATTTCTATATTGCCTATCAAGTTGTTATATAAAAAGTTTGGTTAAGATCCATCAATTTACCTAATAGCTAACGCTTAAACTAATTTTTATATAGCTCATATATAAGAAAATAAATCATTTTATGGGCCCCCGGCGCCCCATGAGGGTTAAATTTTGAAAAAAAAGTAGCCAGTGACCATCCCAGGAGCGTACTCAAAAGTCTCCAAAAGTTTCATGGCGATCGGATGAATGGTTTAGTCAGCTATACAAAGACATGCATACATACATACATACATACTTTGATTTTTATATATATAGATATAAGATTAGAAAAAACAACATTAAGGGCCCCCGGGCCCAATCGGTGAAAGAAATTAACTTTAAAATACCTGTTCATTTCAATCTGGATCATGATAGATATATTAATCAATGCTTTTCAAGATCGTGTAAATCATACCGGGAATAAAGTATTTAACGCTTACAAAAATAAAGATTTTGGGCCCCCGGCCCCGAAGGAACGGACATTAGGAGTTCAATGCCATATGATACTTTAATATAGGCTTTCAAGTTGTTATGTACCAAGTTTGGTCAAGATCCATTCATTTTCCAAGCAGCTAAGCCCTAAACTAATTTTTATATAGCTCATATAAGAAAACATTCTCATTATGGGCCCCCGGCGCCCCATGAGTGTTAAATTTTGAAAAAAAGTAGCCTATTTCCATCCCTGGAGCGTACTCAAAAGTCTCCAAAAGTTTCATGGCGACCGAATGAATGGTATAGTCAGCTAACGGGAATAAAGTATTTAACGCTTACAAAAATAAAGATTTTGGGCCCCCGGCCCCGAATGAACGGACATTAGGAGTTCAATGCCATATGATACTTTAATATAGGCTTTCAAGTTGTTATGTACCAAGTTTGGTCAAGATCCATTCATTTTCCAAGCAGCTAAGCCCTAAACTAATTTTTATATAGCTCATATAAGAAAAAATTCTCATTATGGGCCCCCGGCGCCCCATGAGTGTTAAATTTTGAAAAAAAGTAGCCTATTTCCATCCCTGGAGCGTACTCAAAAGTCTCCAAAAGTTTCATGGCGATCGGATGAATGGTTTAGTCAGCTATAACAGACATGCATACATACATACATACATACATACTTTGATTTTTATATATATAGATTATTATTTTCTTAAAGAATAAAATGCTTTTTAATGCCTTATTTGGCTATTAACATGACTTCTTAACTTCTGGGTGCTGTGGGGCACTTTAAAAAAATTTAAATATCGTTCTAATTGCAAATGGAATACTGAATTATTATTGTATATTTACTGAAGAGGGCTAACAAAAAACTAGCTTACCCAAGCGGCTATCTAGCCCTACCTGGCATTCTCTTTGAAAGCTATCTTACCACACGGCTACCTAGTCCTACCTGGCACCCTCTGCAAAAGCTATCTTACCCCACGGCTATCTAGTCCCACCTGGAACCCTCTGCAAAAGCTATCTTAGCCCACGGCTATCTAGTCCTACCTTGCGCCCTCTGCAAAAGCTATTTTACCACACGGCTTTATAGCCCTAAATGGCAACTTTCGCGAAAGCTATCTTACCCCACGGCTACCTGTCCCTTGTACCGACAGTTAACGTTAAGGACCTCGTTACAACAAAGTCCAGTATTTACTGACGTTACCGTTGCACTACTAGCCCTAAAACAAATTTTAACGATGGGTAATTCAGTAGGATTCAAGAATTACACTAGACCACGTTCGTAGAATTATATGTCAGTCTTCATGTATCTTCATTTAAGAAAATAAGTCTCCGTCGTTCGTGACTTTTTGTTAGTCATTGTCAAAAAAAACAACAACTAAAATTAAATTCTTAAAATATTGTTTAGGTTGCCTGGATAAAATTAAAAACAACTTTACCTGTTGATTTATTTGCTTGATTCTTGTCAATGAAACGTCTCGTCCTACGAGATTATTCTTATAAATATTATAATCGATAATTTAAAAAATACGATTGAGTATTGGGGTGGGGTGGCGGGTACTTCAGAAAGTGAGCCCGTTTAAGTTCCGACGTCTAGCTTACGTTCATAACTTCTCTGATCATCACACGTACAATTAGTTCCTGGGCTACAAGTAAGATAGAGCCTCTTGGACTTGTCCGAATTTTCATTAAAACACTGAACGCTAAACGTCTCCGGTAATTTGGATGGCATAGAATGACCAGGGAGTTTAAGCTAATGGAGCTCAATTCGCTGGTACTCAAGCTTCGACTCAGTTTAGAAGCGTCACATAGTGACGTGGTGTAATTATTTAACAAAGTATTTAGTTTAAAGATTTCTCATGGAATCCCCAATGTATTGAATGGTCTTAAATTTACCGAAGTGTTAAGCTAGAAAATTTAGTTTTAGAGTCAATCAGTGTCGTAACAATCATAATTTTTTCATCAGATGCCGTCGCAACGAAAGTCGTATTGCAAATCCCTTTGGCTAAAATAATCTTCACTAGATTCGGCCCGTTGCGTAGCATACGTCGCAGACTTTCTCATAGATCGTGCAAAGAAAAGAAGGAAAGAACGGACGCATACAGCAGCACGAAGAAATGACAACAATGTGAGTGAACGCAAGACGCCTTGTTGGTCTCGAGACATTCGCACTGGGGTTGGGCTACCGCCCCCTCTGCACCATCCTAGTGAGGGTCATTTGTCATTCTTGCTTGCTCGCGTCGTCTTGTGCTTGTCCTAATATCTGGCGAATTTTATATATAGATAGATAGATACGCCCAGTAATCCCCAGCATTTTATAATTTATACATATGTGTTTGACCAGACATCCATGCTAACGTAAATCCTAGTGAAAAGTTTAATTTAACTTTCTCATTAATACTATATAAAAAAAAGATTATAGCACATTTCAAAATATTTGGGTTAGTATGACAGACCAACGAAATCTCAAAGTGAAGATTGAAATGTATTAGTTATTTTAATAGCTAATTATCAATAATCTAAAATTATAGTTATAATTCATCGGTAGAAAAACGTCAAAACATGTATTCGTTTATCTCCTTTAAATGTCAACATGTGTTCGTTTATCTCTTTTAAATGTCATTTTGTTATAGCCTCTTCTGTGAGACATGCTGGAACATAAATCATCAGCCCGTTGCTGCAGACACCGCTCACTGACTAGAAGAGTAAAAATAGCGCTGCGTGCTACAATATTGCGCTGCGCGCCTTAGCTGATAATGAGAAATTTGCGTGAAAATTAGTTTCGTCACGTATATTTTTTTAAACCAGTGTGTGAGCACCACATAGCGTTCTTACCGAAATCAAGGGCAAACAACTGGTACACTTCCTAAACACACTTATAGAGCAACGACGGAAACAATGCGAGCTCAAGGGAAGTTATGCTATTTAAAAAAAAAGAAGATATATTTACTCAATAAATGCATGAAGATAATGTTTGAAATGGTTTATATATTGTAACAAGATCTACCTGAGCCATACCCCACACAAGCTTGTTCGTATTCTAAACCCCCACCATATTCCACACACAGAAATTGTTTATATAACATAAATAAATATGCCTACTTACTTGTCAAAATTGTAGATAACGCTGCTATAGATGTAAACTATCTTTCTGTCTCGCCAACTTCATTTTATGTTGACAATCACACAGTTTTCATAAAATATTACAAGCCGTTCGTTGGGGAATATTTCGTATCCCAGAATTTTATAGAAAATACAGGCAAAGTATGAAGTAAAGTATTTTCACTTCGTTTGAAATAAAATAAAATAGTTTTTAGTGCATCTTTGATTTAAGAGGAGGTAAGATATATAGAAATAGAAATTAATTTTTTTTCCAAGCCTGTCCGCTATCATTTTACAGTTCAAAAAGTCTCGTGTTGTTTTAACGAACACACGTTTAAGAATAGGCTGCCACGGGTGGCAAAAGGTAAAAGTATAACCATCAAGTGCGCAATCGTATTTTATCTCTAGAGCGAGTTACACTTCGCGTATATATTTAGTACGAAGTCGTAAATTTGGTAAACTAATTACCGTGGTCTCCGTGGTGTTTTAAGCTAAAGAAGGCGGCGAATTATCTGGTCGTAACTATATTAAGATAACACTCAAATTGTTCAATGTTTCATGTTGTTATATATCAGTAAAGCGTTTTATAGTATAGTATCCGAATAAATAAAATGGAATAAAAATAACCGTTAATCTTGAATATCACCCGCTATATATTTTATATTTATCGCCACATATACGATCAACATACGGGCCATAAGAGTTTCAATGCAAATCACGACCTCATTTAATGTTATAAGTTTTAAAATACATCACCTTTAAAGTGTGAGCATTATTTATTGTAAAAAAAGTATTTATCGTGTCAACAACAAAAATTTTACGAAATGTAATTTGATAAATGATTTAAAGAACATTGCTCCTTAACTGCAGTAATTAAAAAAAAATCTTGGCAACGTAACGAAAATTGAAAGGATAATGCATCAAAAAAAAATTTGAAGAGTTATACATTTAGAACACAAACACTATTTTAAAAAAAATTACACAGCAAACCGTTTGTTCAAACCAGAAAAGGAAGTAGAGCGTCCCAAACTAAACGCGCGTGCCAGAAGGTTCCATAGTAATTGAAGTGTAACCTCCCCTGTTCGCTAGCGACACGCTGGAATCGTCAGCTCATCCCCGGTGTTCCCAGCCCATTCACTGGCTCACACGGCGCGGGCGTCAGTTTACGAGAGCAGGCCAACGGATACGGACGGGCTCATTGTGGGATAGTACACCGGGGGAAGGGATGATTAGGGGGGAGAGTAGATGGGCATAGGATGTGGGGACTGCGAGATTAGGGCCAGTGGTTCAATGGGTTAGGACACTTAGCATTTTTTTTTGGGGGGGGAGTGGTAAATATGGTTGACGAAGT
Source organism: Ampullaceana balthica (assembly GCA_944989445.1). Taxonomy (NCBI): domain Eukaryota; kingdom Metazoa; phylum Mollusca; class Gastropoda; family Lymnaeidae; genus Ampullaceana; species Ampullaceana balthica. The sequence continues at coordinate 587,712 of CALYLW010000386.1, read as the reverse complement.
GAAAGATTTGGGGGTAATGGTACATTTGTAAAGAGGAAGTGGAAGATTAGGGACGGTGGTGAAATAAGTGAAAGATTAGTGGCAGTGGTACAGTTGTTAGGGGTAGCGGAAGACAAGGGGCAGTGATACATTGGATAACGGAATAGGAAGATTTAAGGGCAGTGGTACATTTGTTAGGGGAAGTGGAATATTATGGGCATTGGGTCATAGACTAAAGGAAATGAAAGATTAGGGGCATTGGTACATAGGGTAATGGAAGTGAACGATTAGGGGCATTGGTACATAGGGTAAAGGAAGTGAAAGATCATGAGCAGTGGTACATTGCGCACGGGAAGTGGAAGATCAGGGGCAATGGTACATGTGGTAGTGACGTGGTGAGTGATAGGGACATGCTGTGTAGGGGAAGTCAAAGAATAGGAGCAGCGGTACATTTTGTCAAGGAAGTGAAAGATGACAGGTAGTATATGAATGGATAGGTGAAGTTTGAGATAAGAGGATTATCAATTAACTTATTATTACTATTTTTCATAGGAATAGATGATTGGGGATGGGGCTAGTGCAAAGAACATAATAAAATATTGTTTTTGAAAAGCATATTATTTAAGCTTGGTTCCCGAACCGTACGCTTGTTACATTTGATACACATCAAAATACTTTCATACATTTAATTCACAAGAGGAACATTTAAATAAAAATTAAAAATTTTAAAACTTGTAAAAATGTCCTGTCAACGCACCCAACAATGGACAGCACACATCAGCTTCGTTTATCGGTCAAAGAGAGATACAATTGTCAGTAGGAAATACCTCCTTTATTAAAATTAACTTGAAATTTAACAACAAAAAGTAATTAAACAATTATTTTTTTTTAAAACCTACTCCATAAGTATGTACAACATCATATTTCATCTATTGGCTCAATTACAGCATTTGGTTCCTATTTAATGACGATCTCATTTTTCAGAGGGAGGCAATTCTTTGTATTATGTTTCCAGTGATATCTATGTATATAATTCACCAGAAATTGAGACAAGCACAGGACGCGAGCAAATAACCATGACGAATAACCCACGCTAGGGTCAACCAATCACAGTTTATGGTTGGCAAGCGAGGGGTGTGCAGGGGGGGACCTCAACCGCAGTGCGTATGTTTTCAGACCAATAAATGAGTCGGCGGTTCCCCCCCCTCCCCCCCACACGTTCACTAGCGTAGTTCCCATTTCTTCGTGCTGCTGTTTGTGCCCGTTCTTTCCCATCTTTCCTTGCACTATCTAAGAGCAATTCTGCGGCGTATGCTACTCCGCGGGTCGTATTTAGTTGTAATTATTTTTTTAACCATAGTAAGCAAAATACTGTCTCAACAGAACTTTTAAATCGCTTACACTGTTAAAACTTTTGCACTGCTACATCATTTTTACTTTTACATTTTGTATATTTTTTGCACTGATAAATCATTTTTGAAAGTTACCTAAGAGAAATGAATGTTTGCTTTCAAACTTTCAATTCTACGAGGGCCCCGGAGCTAAGGCTCTTAACAGATTTGGCTCCTAATGCCAATGGCAATTTAATACAGTTAGTTATATATTGGTAGAAACAAATACATGACAAAGATTTATTGAATTCGTGTAAATTTTTTATCCGCTCTTACATTGAAATAATAGTCAACGAGAAAGTCAATACAATAAACTAATTTCATAACTTTGACTCTGCAGATTTATAAGTTTTCATTTCAATGACACATCATATATATATTTACGCTCAATTATCGCTGATACCTAACGCTGAGGGACATCACTCTGCTTTTTTAAAATTTTGCGCTGTAAGCAGTGCTGATTGACTCAAATAGTTATTTTTTGGTGCAGTAATTTGGTGCGCTGCTTTCTAAAATTAGTTTAAAAATCGTGTGGTGATTAGCACTGTAAAAATTATTATATAAATGCTTTGTTTAATTTTCAGGAATATTTCGTATTTATCATACAAGGATAATTTACTTGGGCTTTTGACCAAAAAAAAAGTGGGCGCCACAGCACCACCTATATTATATACATACTTTGTGTACATTTCAGGAATATTTCGTATTTATCATACAAGGATAAGTTACTTGGGCTTTTGACATAAAAAAATAAAATTAAAAAAAACTATTATAAAATATTTTGTGTACATTTAAGAAATTTTAATATTACGTATTGATCATACAAGGACAAGTTAGTTGGGCTTTTGAAAAAGGTGGGCGCCGTATGAGCCCTTAAAAAAGGGGGCGCCGCAGGCGCCACGACGCCGCGGCAAAAACTAGTCATATATATATTTACGCTCAATTATCGCTGACTGTGGCCTAACGCTAAATCATAATACTTTTGGTTTCCAGATTAACATTAACCAAACAACGCACGAACCTATGACGTCAGCATTTGTGTTGTAAACAGTGCTGACTGACTCAAAGAGTTATTTTTTGGTGCAGTAATTTGGTGCGCTGCTTTCTAAATCTAATATATAAAGTTCAGTTGTTTGTATCTTTGTATGTTTCACTTTTCAACTTTCTCTTACACAGCCACGGAAAAACCAAATGACGGACGGGGACCAAATTTGGCAGGACGGTTCCTTTTACCCTAAAGATGGTTTTAAGATAGTTTTTGTAATTGTCCCTTTTGACCGAATGCCTTAAATTAAATAATCAGAAAATGCAGAGACAAAGAATGAAAAATTAACCTCATTTCTATATTGAACAACTTTACGCGGACGTTCAACTTTCGTTCAAAGCGAGTTATTTTTGGTGACGTATTTTTCCCCAATACTTTTTTTTCAGCGGTACGCATTCAAAAAATATTATATAGTCTAATTACGGTGCGCATATTTTCGTGTAGGTTTCTTTTCAAAAATTAAAATATAAGCATTAAACAATGACGTCATTAAATATTTTAATACAATCCATACAGACAACGGGAATCAATATACATAATTATTATAAGTAACTTATCCGTGTTAATTACAACTGCCACACGATACATTAGGTTTAATTGCTTAAACTTATAAATTTAATTGCGAATTTGTTTTAATTATTTTATGTTCCATAACTCGACATTTAATAAAAACCTATTTCTGTAATAATTGTGTCAGTATTTTTGTCAAGTCTTCATTTTTAGCGGTGCGCGTTCTAAAATCTTTTATCGCCTGATTACTGTGCACACATTTTCGTGTACGCATCTTAAATTTAGCTGTGTCCCATTATTATAACATTTATATTTTGTTTGTCTTTTACATAAGCTATACACTTATACTTATAAGGTTATGACAGACATCATAAGAGTCCTGCTGTTTGCTGATGACTGTGCCCTCAACGCTGTCTCAGAAGCCGACATGCAACGCAGTGTAAACCTGTTCTCTAGCGCCTGCACAAACTTTGGTCTTACAATCAACACTAAGAAGACCGAGGTCCTCCATCAGCCCGCGCCTGGAAGGCCCTACGTAGAGCCCAACATCACTGTCAACGGCCAGAGACTCAACACAGTGCACCGGTTCACATACCTAGGCAGCACACTGTCTCAAAATGTCACCATCGATGACGAAGTGAACGTCAGAATTGCTAGAGCCAGCTCCACTTTCGGCAGGTTATACCCTAATGTCTGGAACAGAAGAGGCATTACCATACAGACCAAGCTGAAAGTGTACAGGGCAGTGGTGCTCCCCACACTGCTATATGCTTGTGAAACTTGGACTGTTTATCAGCGCCATACAAGAAAGCTTAACCACTTTCATATAACCAGCCTCAGGAAGATTCTCGGCATAAAGTGGCAGAACAAAATTCCAGACACAGTGGTACTGACCAGGGCAGGTATCCCCAGCATCTTCACCCTCCTGATGCAGACCCAGCTTCGCTGGGCAGGGCACTTTGTCCGAATGCCAGACGAGAGAATGCCAAAGAGAATCTTCTATGGTGAGCTCCAGTATGGCCAGCGGTCCCACCGTGGGCAAAAAAAACGCTTCAAAGACACACTGAAAGCCTCAATGAAAGCGTTTGCCATCAATCCAGACACGTGGGAACGAGCTGCAATGGACCGATCCACCTGGCGCTCTTCCACCCACGAAGGTGCCAGGTCCTGCGAGGCAAACCGGATCACCGCCGCAGAAAAGAAGAGGCAAGCCCGAAAGGCCCGTGCTGTCAACCCTCCAGGAGATGTCGCACTCGTCCCTTGTCCCTTCTGTTCCCGAACCTTCCGTGCAAGGATCGGCCTAATCAGCCATCTGCGCACGCACAGACAATTTCTATGAACTCAAGTTCTAGAACAACCGGTAAACTGCGCTAGTAATTCCCCATGCTTGTTCCTTACATCTTCACATTTTAGATACAATAATTCACTATGTAACACAATTTTTGTTCCTGGCTTATAAGTGTTATATTTCAATTGCTTATGTCTAAAGTATGCGAAAAAATGACTTCATTAAGCAAAAACTTTGCTGACACACCAACAGCTTATAGAAAACTCGTTTTTTTGTGAAAATAGAACTTTTTTTTCATTTTCGTCACTATGATCATTAAAAAACATAAAAATGCACAAGGAATAGACAAACACAGTCGGAAACCACTCAACAAGGTTCAGAAATGTGTATATTTTTTAGATTTACGATTGTACTGTGAATCACTCTCTCGAAGTATCCCCCAATCATGTTTTCGTTATACTGTCCTTAGTAATGACGTTCAAAGTCCAATATATCTTGATGAAAGCGCTCGCCTTGCTCCTCGGAGTAAGCGCCCATGTTCACCATGAATTTGTCGAGATGCGAATCAAGGATATGGACTTTCAGAGACATTCTGCATCCCATTTTGGCATAATTCTTTATGAGAGTCTGCACCAACTTCACATGTTTTAAGCTTTGTAATTACCTAGGAAGCCCTGAACAACTGCAACAAAACTGCTCCAAGCTGCTCTCTCCCTCCTGTTCAACAGCTTTGCGAAATCCTCACATTCTATGATCTTCTTGATCTGTGGTCTGACAAATATACCAGCCCTGACCTTAGCCGCCTCGGACAGCTTTGGAAAAAGATCTTGGAGGTATTGAAATGCTGCTGACTCCTTGTCAAGAGCAGTGACTGATTGCTTAATGAGGCCTAACTTGATGTGCAGCGGTTGCATAAGCACTTTATGAGGTTCCCTTGTGGTCAGTCCCCTTGTACGATAATGCGCTTAAGTGTCACGGCTGTCCCAGAGAGAGAGGAAACAAGGAAATTTTGTGAAACCTCCTTGAAGACCCATGAGGAATTTTACTATTTTGAAGTCACCGATGACCTCCCATCCCGTAGTCGTCATACTTTAATGCACTCAGCAACATTTTGAAACTGGTTTCGTCCTCTTTGAGATGCACAGAGTGCGCCATCGGGAGAGACGGGTAGTTGTTTACATTCTGAAGCAACACGGCTTTGAGGCTCCGTGATGAATAGGCGCCCTTCAATAGGATTACATGCAATAGCTATAGCCTGGAATAGACCGGCAACATCGTTGCAGAAGCACAGCCCATCACGCTGACTGAAGAAGTTGGAGAATCTTTGATGCCGCTTCCTCTGAGCCGTGACTAGTACGCTATCATCAACCAAGTTACACTGTTTGAGCCTGGATATCAGAAGCTCAGCATTCAACTTCGTAAGCCCGAGGTCCCTAATTACATCGTTCACGTCTTTCTGGTTAGGGAAGTACGGCTTTCCATCCCCAGCTTCATCTGCGGAATCGTAGTCTATATCTCCAGTATCTGCCTCGCTATCTGACTTGCTGCTGTTTCCTGAATATGGCCAATGCCGCATAGGAGTCGGAACTGGCATATCTAAAGTATTAAAATGTTATAAAAATAAATTAAAACACATCTAAGCGAGAATCAACTGTTCAGTTTATCTTCAAGTGTTTTCTTGCAATATTTGCATGTGAAATTTAGTGCCCAAGATTTGTCTTGGTCCCCGACCGGCATGCCGAAGTATGCCTTGTAGGCCTCGCACATTATAATACTTGCTTCCACGGAATTCTTTTTTGCTCTTGTCTTTATGAATTGTCCACACACGTAGCAGAATGAATCAGCTATATGCAAACAACCTCTTCATGCCATATAAAAAAAATAACTTCTTTTCAAGTACGAATGGTTATCCATTCAGTCTGCAATAACAAAAATTGGAATCTTGGTTCGAGACACCTGTGCTTTTATACTTGCACAGCTACTTTTGGAACCTTCAAGAACGTTCTAGAAAGTTCTGAGTTTCTCGAAAGTTCTGGAAGTTTCTTGAACGTTCTAGAGTGTTCAGGAGAATTGTAGAAACATCTGGACAAATCTAGCAGTTCATGGAGTAAGCTCGGCATTGAAAGCAAATCGAGAATTTTCTCGAAAACACGCGATTTTCCAAATTTCATTGTCCCGGTCACAGAAACAAAGTTTTTCTGGAACAACAGCAATTTCCTTTCTGTTCTAGACCTAACGGAATAGGAAAACCCACCTTCAACACAGGAATAGAAAAAAAAATTGAAAATTTGCTACATAGTGTATAATTTGTCATAAAAATCTATTGTTTACCTTTAATAGCGTCTTTCTTCTCACTCCCACTCCCAAAGAAGCAATTACAAATTTAAACCACATCGTTTTATTTCTTAAAACGTATCATGCAAACTATAAAACTATTTAAAACACCGTTATGTCTTGGTCTCTATAGAATAATATAATTATACGTTTGTCGCCTGCTGGCATTCTCGTGTTTCGAGATATCAATAATCTCAGGGGAATAATTTTCATCCCTATTCGTACAGCTTGAGGATGAATTTACAAACATAAAAAATTTTAAAATTAACATTTCCAAAGAGTGTAGTTGGGGGGGGGAGTCAGTCAGGGAATTATCCTGTAATTTATTACTCAATATTCAGAATGGACTATTTACCATTTTAATATTAGATTGTATTGAAGTTAACGCGTCTGTAAAACCGTGGAAGTTATTTTGCACGAGGCTTATACGAGTTTTTACGCCTAATCTTAACAAATGAAACTTTAAAACATGTTTAGCTTTTGTATAGGTTATAAATTGCAAGCATAACAAACATCTTTTAAAAAGCAAAATCCTCAACTTTTTCTGTGACCTTGCACTATAACTATTTTTCTTATTATGTTTAAACATTTCTTGAAATGAAACACAGACATTTTTTAAAGTTTTCGCTGCAAAATCTTCCAATTTCAAAATTAAACAAATGCCAAAAGACAGCTGGTTTAAACTTTAAAAAACATCATTAAAGAAAATCAAATCAATATGTTCTAAGAACTGATTTAAATAAAATTGAACGACAGATATTTAAATAATTTTTTTTTCTATTTTAATTAAAAATGATTTTTAAACAAAAGAATCACAAACATCTGTGGACATCTTTGGGCAGTTCCGTGTCAAATGAAATTTATATTGATATTTGCAAATGTGTATTGAGATATCAAGCTCACCTAAAATCATTCTAATTTTGTTCTCGATCAATTTTGAGATCGGTAAATTATTGTTGCAACTGTTAGTCTCTCTGCACTAGGACTCGACGGACTAGGTAACATAAAAAGCTTATTGTTATGAGTGATATTTAAATGGTATAACCATGATAGGTCATTCATAAAAAAAAATATTAGCCATTGTAACTAAGTTTAATCAAATATTACATTTCAGAACAAAAAAGATTTATATTTGCATTTTAAAACTAGAAATTAAATTACAACAAAAATGAGGTAATATGTCTATTTATCAACATTTCATTTTTTTCTTTAGAATTTATATTATAACCATGACTTTCAAAGTTTTAAAAGCTGGGTTTTTTTTTAAAACCAAAAATAAATTTTAGTTTTTCTCACGCTAGACATTAGCAGCATGGATTTCAAATAATAAATGGCTTTTGAAAAGTGATAGAGAATTCTTTCTTTTCGTTTCATATTTCTGTTATTTTTCTATATGATGATTATGGGACTATACATTTAGCTATGGCTTATGTTTAATGCGAATCTCGACATTCTTTTATTTTTCGTGAATGCCGGGTACTTAAGTAAGAAGCTCCTGATGCCAGTGCTATTCCTAATTCACTGCGTTCTATAATTACTGTTGAGCTCTAACAGACTTCTGTTTCGCTTATCTATCTATCTATATTTATATATATATATAAACATGAAAGTAAGTATATGTGTAAGTATGTATGTTTGTACTTTATGGCTGACTAAATCATTCATTGCATAATCATGAAACTTTAGGTGAATGTTGACGACACGCTTCTGGGATGGTAACTTGAAAAAACCAATTGTAATATTTACATTCATGGGGGGCCATAGGGCCCAAAATATATTGTTCTTCTTATAAGAGCCAGAAAAAAAATAGTTTAAGAGTTAGATACTGGTAAAATGAAAGGATCTTTACAAAAATTGGTACATATAAACTTGATAGTCCATATTACAATACAAAGGGTATTGATCTCCTAATGTCCATTACCTCCGTCTTATGGCACAAAACCTCTTTTTTCATAAACTTTTCAGACTTTATTCCCATTAAGATTTGACGATCTTGAAAAAAATTGACAAATATATTTTTATGATCCAGATTGAAATGAACAGGTATATCAAAACTAATATCTTGCACCTATTGGGGCCCGGCTGCCCTTACTGTCGTGTTTTGCTTATATAAGCGATATAAAATTGTTTAAGCGTTAGCTAATGGGGAAAATGGATGGATCTTGAGTAATCTTGACCACATTTGGTGTATAATAACTTGATAGCCCATATTAAAGTATTATAGGGTATTGAACTCCAACTGTCCCTCACCCTCGGGGCGGGGGGGCCAAAATATTTTTTTCGTAAGCGTTTAAGATTGTATGCCCAAGTGTTTAATTTGGTAAATAAAAATCTTTGTGGCCCATATTAAAATAGTAAAGGGAGTTGGAATCAAATTGTATATTTTTTCGTGGCCGGGGCCACTCTCTAAATTTTTGTGTGGGTAAACTTTTAAGTTTTTATGTTCCATTCAATTATACAGGACGCTGACAAATATTGTTTAAAATATCCATTACGATCCAGATTGAAATAAACAGGTGTTTGGAACTTAACATCTTGCACCGATTCGGCCCGGGGTCCCTTAATTTCTTTTTTTTTCTTATATGAGCTTTACAAATATTAACACACATATCAATCATTATCCAGATTTCAATATATAGGGATTTTGACATTTACATCTTGCACTATTTGGGGCGCGGGGCTTTTATGTTTTTTTAAAAATGTTCCTAAGTGATATAAGCGTTAGTGATATAAGCTTTAGTGATATAAGCTTTAGTGATATAAGCTTTAGTGATATAAGCTTTAGTGATATAAGCTTTAGTGATATAAGCTTTAGTGATATAAGCTTTAAAGATATAAGTTTTAGTGATATAAGCTTTAGTGATATAAGCTTTAGTCATATAAGCTTTAGTGATATAAGCTTTAGCGATATAAGCTTATTATAAGCTTAACTGATATAAGCTTTAGTGATATAATCTTTAGCGATATACTTTAGTGATATAAGCTTTAGTGATATAAGCTTTAGTGATATAAGCTTTTAGTGATATAAGCTTTAGCGATATAATCTTTAGCGATATAAGCTTTAGTGATATAAGCTTTAGTGATATAAGCTTTAGTGATATAAGCTTTAGTGATATAAGCTTTAGTGATATAAGCTTTAGTGATATAAGCTTTAGTGATATAAGCTTTAGTGATATAAGCTTTAGTGATATAAGCTTAAGTGATATAAGCTAAAGTGATATAAGCTTTAGGAATATAAGCTTTAGTGGTATAAGCTTTAGTGATATAAGCTTTAGTGATCTAAGCTTTAGGGATATAAGCTTTAGTGATATAAGCTTTAGTGATATAAGCCTTAAAGATATAAGTTTTAGTGATATAAGCTTTAGTGATATAAGCTTTAGTCATATAAGCTTTAGTGATATAAGCTTTAGTGATATAAGCTTTAGTGATATAAGCTTTACTGATTTAAGCTTCAGTGATATAAGCTTTAATGATATAAGCTTTGGCGATATAATCTTTAGCGATATAAGCTTTAGTGATATAAGCTTTAGTGATATAAGCTTTAGTGATATAAGCTTTAGCGATATAATCTTTAGCGATATAAGCTTCAGTTATATAAGCTTTAGTGATATAAGCTTTAGTGATATAAGCTTTAGTGATTTAAGCTTAAGTGATATAAGCTTAAGTGATATAAGCTTTAGGAATATAAGCTTTAGTGGTATAAGCTTTAGTGATATAAGCTTTAGTGATATAAGCTTTAGTGATATAAGCTTAACTGATATAAGCTTTAGTGATATAAGCTTTAGTGATATAAGCTTTAGTGATTTAAGCTTCAGTGATATAAGCTTTAATGATATAAGCTTTAGCGATATAATCTTTAGCGATATAAGCTTTAGTGATATAAGCTTTAGTGATATAAGCTTTAGTGATATAATCTTTAGCGATATAATCTTTAGCGATATAAGCTTTAGAGATATAATCTTTAGTGATATAAGCTTTAGTGATATAAGCTTTAGTGATATAAGCTTAAGTGATATAAGCTAAAGTGATATAAGCTTTAGGAATATAAGCTTTAGTGGTATAAGCTTTAGTGATATAAGCTTTAGTGATCTAAGCTTTAGGGATATAAGCTTTAGTGATATAAGCTTTAGTGATATAAGCCTTAAAGATATAAGTTTTAGTGATATAAGCTTTAGTGATATAAGCTTTAGTCATATAAGCTTTAGTGATATAAGCTTTAGTGATATAAGCTTTAGTGATATAAGCTTTACTGATTTAAGCTTCAGTGATATAAGCTTTAATGATATAAGCTTTGGCGATATAATCTTTAGCGATATAAGCTTTAGTGATATAAGCTTTAGTGATATAAGCTTTAGTGATATAAGCTTTAGAGATATAAGTCTTTAGTGATATAAGCTTTAGTTATATAAGCTTTTAGTCATATAAGCTTTAGTGATATAAGCTTTAGCGATATAAGCTTATTGATATAAGCTTAGTGATATAAGCTTTAGTGATATAAGCTTTAGTGATATAATCTTTAGTGATATAAGCTTTAGTGATATAAGCTTTAGTGATATAAGCTTTAGTGATATAAGCTTTAGTGATATAAGCTTTTATAATCTTTAGCGATATAAGCTTTAGTGATATAAGCTTAAGTGATATACGCTTAAGTGATATAAGCCTTAGTGATATAAGCTTTAGTGATATAAGCTTTAGTGATATAAGCTTTAGTGATCTAAGCTTTAGGTATATAAGCTTTAGTGATATAAGCTTTAGTGATATAAGCTTTATAATTATCATTTTATTCAACCAATAAAACTGATGATTTGATAAGTTGTGAAGTAAATTAGAAATATTTAAAAATAAAAATGTTTGACTCATTTTGGGGCCGGTACCCTTACTATCGTTTTTTTCTAAGTAAGCTTTTTAATTATTATTTAATTTATTATTTCGAATTTTAAAGTTTAACTAATATTTTTTGTTTAGCACACTTTCGCAAAGATTTCTGGCATACTTGATTTTAAAAAGTACCATTCATTGGTTTCTTTGAATTTTTTCCTTTCTACTGAGACCGTTGCAACGCCGACGGGTCAGCTTGTCCTTTATAAATATTAGTTCAATCAAAATTCCCGACTTCATTTGACTCCCCCAATTCTTTGTTTGTGGAAAGGACGTATAATTTATAAATTACCCTGTGCCGCCTTAGACCGTGTCTTTTGTTATAGCAGAGGCGTCACTAGGGTTGGTGGTACCCAGTGCGGTAGGTCATTTGTCACCACCCCACAACTTACACCATAGACCACCTCCGAGTCTGCCACTGCCAAATAACGGCAACATACACAATTTTACTCTTTGGTAAAACCCCTTGTGATTGTGTCACATGGTGTGGACCGCACCATCCGCACCCCACTAGTGAAGCCTCTGTGCTATGGCCTTAAGATGCCATAAGGTGTAAAAGTGATGACTTTTTAAATCCTTTATATTAACTCGTGGTGTCTGGTTAAACCTTTGATTGCTTGTCGATCGCCAAAACTTTGGATCGACTTTTAACCCACTTCCTCGTAAGCTAGCGAGCTGAAATTTTGCAGGTAATTTAGTGCCGATGATAAAAACAATGTATCAAAATTTCAGATCGATCGCATGTACCGTAATTAAATTATTGATTTTTTAGATTAATTTATTTATTCCTATGTATCATGTCATTTTTTGAGATAGAATGTAAGGGTGCGCATTATATTGAACAACCTTTCTGTCGCGCAATAAGGTGCGTATTTTATTGACAACACTTTTTATAAACATATGCCTGATCGGTGCGCATTATATTAAACATGTTTTACGACACAACTGCAATTTTGTATTTTTGGATGTCTTGCGCTGCGTATTATAATGAACATTCTTTTAGTTACTTCTCGTATATAAAGGATTTATAGTCAAAAACTTGGTTTTTTACGTTTTTTTAAAAAGACATCATTACTTTCAAAACTAATGAGAGTATTGAGTGTATGACCAGAAAGATGTAACTGGTCAGCAAAAAGTGTTACACCTTTGGTTGAATATATTTCAGACCTAGCGGAATTTCAAACAAAATTGTCGCGTTGACCTTTAAAATATTTGAAATTTAAAAAAATGTCAGCCACCTTCTTAGGTATAGACAGAAAATTTTAAACAGCGCGGTGATAAGAATGG